>JARHVA010006084.1:100000-700000 GCA_037957365.1 Torreya grandis | reverse complement strand
AAATGCCTCCAAGGGGATTTATATAGATATAGTTCTCAATTTTGAATATGGGAACTAGTGGCTTGCAAAATATGACCCAAGAATGACCAAACGTGTAGAATAAACAATCCAAAAGAACACGTGCCCAATTTTTTTTTAAAAAGCATTTAGGTTGTTTCTATATTTTCCAAACACCTACGTTAGATGAAACTACCCATAAATTTAATATTTTTCTGAGAACCAAGACACACTAGAGACAAGTAAGACAAGATCAAAGATCCCTATGAGAAAGTAAATAAAGATGGAAAAAATAAACAAAGTATTGGATAGTCAAGTAAAAAATCAAGAAGAAGACAAGAGACTAAGATGAATGTGCCAATAATTTCCATATTCACAACTGGTGATATATATATGTAAAGTCACATAAAATAATTGTATAAACAAGGCTTGTACCAAATTTGTATATCTATAAATGCTTCCCCTTTAATATTATTTTTAATTTATAACTACAAATAGTAGATTAAAGGGGTAAAAAGAATGAAAACTTATCTTGGCAATTGTTAACTTAAATTTTTCATTTCCCCAACGTTCCACAATGTCCATGTGTTCCTAAAAGAAATGATGTATGTAATCAAATAGACTTTTATCAAAAAACAAAGTATTAACACAATAAGAAATCAAGAGATATTCAAAGAACAACTACACATGTATGTATGTGGTATTGTGTTGTTCACAAAGTATGCCCATGTTGCAACAGGTCTTCAATTGACTCAATTCATAAGAAGAAAGGTGTAAAATTCATGGGTCTTCAAGTGACCCAATCCCAGTGGAGAAAGGTGATTTTAGTCTTTTCACTTCCTAGCCAAGCAACAGAAAACTTCCAAGCAATTTGCGGAGAAGAACTTGGCCTTTGATTGATGCATAACCTCAACCATACCAACTCATTTAACTGATCTTAAACCTCAAAATGAAAGTGGGAGCCTATATTAGGTTCATGTAAAGGTGAATCAACTACTACAAATAGACTTATTATTGGTGTGAAAAGAGTTATCACCCAAACTTATTTTACCTTTGGGTTCTTTTCACACTTCTTCACTTTAAGATTACTTAAGACTTAATTATATGCACATATGTTTAGGGCATAATTAGATGCTTAATGTTGTTGACATGTGTTTAGTTCACAATCTAGTCACTCTACTATGAGTGGACCACACTCCACTATGGGATATCTAGCACTTTGTCCCTGACTTTGATGTTTGCACATAATGTTGGCATACCCACTATGTGTTGTCTACCATTTTATCCCCCACTTGGTGTGTGCACATAGTGTTGACATACCCACTATGGGTTGTCTACCCCACTCTCTATTTCCTATATATTACGCACTCCAGTAATGCATTTATAATATGGAATGTGGAATTTATAGTTAATATATTATATGTATGCAACTCCTTTGATTTAATTTGAATCAATTCATCTCTTGCATTTGTCTTACACATTCTTTATGCATCCTTGATAAGAATACGGTTTATTATTATGAAGATATGATCTTGTGAGAAAGAGTGCTTCCATTAGGCCATAGAATCCTATTTCCAAATATTGCATGGTATCAGATTGGGTTAAGAGCCTTTGGGTAAATTCTTAGGGATATATAATTATAGATATGGTATTCTCTTGCCTTGCTAAGTATGTTCTTCTCTTGCATCCTCTTTGACTGGTCTTGAGAATCAGAAAGGTGTGCAAGAAAATCTAGTTTCTAGGGGGAGTTCTTATTTGTGTATTTTTATTGCAGGTATATTTTAGAGATTTTAGAAGCACATTAGAGCTCACCACCACATCTAAATTATCAAACGAACACATAATTGTCTCCATATTTGTCCTAGTTGGACATCTGAGTGCAATTTTTTTCTGCAAATCCATTTGAAAAAATGGTTGTTCTTTTCCATATTGTGGTAAAATGGTAATGAATCACTCAACATTTTCTAATTTTTGTGCATCTCATTTTCGTATTTCCATAATTTTTTTAATTTTTGAATTTCATTGTGTAATGAAAAAATTATCATGGTTTTATTAACTACTATTCAAACAAAAAATAAGATTTTGTTTAAGTTTTATTTTAAAAATATATATATTCTTGGTCAAATTTATTGTCTTCTCCATTTCGACCATTTATAGAAAATTGGTGGTAGTGTTGTTAAATTTAGTGGACCTCTAAACTTGGCTAAAATTATACTAAAATTAGTGACACCACTTTGACCAAATAGATTGCATGCCATGGATTTGTAGCTCACTTTCACCCATGATGATGTAGACAGTTGTTACCCTTGGTGTGTGATTTCTCTATAACTTTAAATTATAACACATTACACTCTAAACCAGTTCACTATTTTTTCAAGAAGCCATTGTAATTGCACTACTTATAAAGTGCTAAAATCATCTTTGCTTGGGGGGGGTTCTTAATTGATTTGGACATCTGAGTGCAAAATTTGTTTTTCTGCAAATCCATTTTTTGAAAAAATGGTTGTTCTTTTTCATATTGTGTTAAAATGGTAATGAATCACTCAAAAAAAATTCTAAGTTTTGTGTGCCTTGTTCTCATATTTCCATAATTTTTTGAATTTTTGAATTTTATTATGTAATGAAAAAATTATCATAGTTTTATTAACTACCATTCAAATAAAAAATAGGATTTTATTTAAATTTTATTTTAAAAATATATATATTCTTGGTCAAATTGCTTGGCCTCTCCATTTGGGCAATTCATAAAAAATTGGTGGTAGTCCCATTAAATTTGGTGGACTTCTAAGCTTGGCTGAAATTCTACTAAAATTAGTGACACCACTTTGACCAAATAGATTGCATGCCATGGATTTACAGTTCACTTCCACCCACAATGGTGTAGATAGTTTTTACCCTTAGTGTGTTATTTCTCTACATTTTTAAATTATAACACATTTCACTCTGAACCACTTCACTATTTTTTCAAGTATCCATTGTAATCTCACTACTTATAAAGTGCCAAAATCATCTTTATCTTGTTTTCTCATTTATGTGCTTAAATTTTTACCATGGGTAATCCTCCATTTCCTCTTATAACTCCATATAATTACACAACATGGAAATCTCATGCATAGAGTGCATTAATAGGTAAAGGCTACACCCACTACATTGAGGCAACATTTCCAAAACTAATGGATGTAAAGGAAAAAATGGTGTGGTAAATTGAGCACACTAAAACACTTGGTTACCTACGCACTTTTATTTCTCATGCTCTTCTTTTTCACATTTATCAATGTACTACGGAGGCTTGGGATAAATTATAGAACTTGTATACTAAAACTAATGAGGTTAGGGGGTATCAAATTGACAATGAACTTACTAATATAGAAACATTTAATTTTGATAACATCCAAGATTATGTAACTAAAGTGAATGAAATTAGAACATAGCTGAATTTATGTGGTATTATAAAGAAGGAGGTATAGTTAGTCTTTAATGCGTTAATAAAAATACCTTCTGAATATGCAACATTTTTTTTATCTTTCAGACTCATCGGTTGACTATGGTTGTCACCTATATCATGCCTTATTTTGAGTCATTTTCAAAAATGTTAATACTCAAATAGGCCAAGTTGATCACTATGGTACTTCTCAAGTCATCTAATTTGCAAGCCTTGATGGCATGACATCCTCTACATTTAAAAATTTTTAAGTAACAAAAATAACAAATGCCCAAGCCATGGACCACACCTACACAGTCTTCACATCTTGCACCAATAGCATAAAAATCCTATAAAAAGTAAAAGGATTTGTAGAGGAAGGGATGACCACCTTGCTCATATTGTAATAAACTTGGTCATGTTGAGCATCAATGTCATGCCAAGCAAATTGATAAGTTGAAGAACCTTCTCAAGAAAAATATCATTAATTTGCCATCATTTTCCACAAAATATCCCTCTCCTACTTTTTCACATTCAAAGAAAGGGAAAGGACAAGTACTTGTCACAGTATGCAAGTATTCTCAACAATGGATACTTGATTATGGGGCCAAACATCATATGGGTTATAATCAAGAATAGTTTTCTTCATTGGAACCTTGTTCTTTGCCTCACATTCTCATAGGAGATGATACACTAGTGGACATTGTTATAAAATTATCAGTTACAATTCACAAAGGCACATTTTTAAATGTTATATGTGTTCTATATTTATGTGCTAATATTTATTTGAGTCTACCAAATCATTCATCTTGAAAATGGAAATAAAATTGAGTTTTCCTTAATTTAATATAAATTCAAGATCTTGAGGATGATGCCTTAGTTTTAATGGTAAAATTTGATCATGAGTCTCGGCTATATGCATTCTCCCATTTTGTGCCTAATTCCCCTAATACTAATTTACTCACTCATACAAATTCAGTGAGTAAAGTATGGCATGAGTGATTTGGCCATCTCAACTACCACTACCTTCAACAACTCAATTCAAAGGATATGGTAATAGGACTCATTTTCTATGTCGTTTTCCAATTGTGTATGTTTAGGCTATACAATCAACAAGCATCCCGAGGAGAATTTAGATAAAGGGTCATCTTAGAGGGCTTCACAAGTCCTTAAATTAGTTCAATGTGATCTTACCGGTCCATTCCCCACTTTGTCTTTCAAAAAAACCTATTATGTCCTCACTTTCATTGATGACTATTAATGGTTCACTTGGGTCTACTTCCTTTGTTAGAAGAGTGAATCCTTCGACTGGTTTCAATACTTCAAGGCTCATGTTGAGAAGCCATCTGGGAAACTGATCAAAATTCTCTACACAGTTAATGCCCAAGAATATGTGAATCATCACCTTGAGTGATTCTACACACTTAAAGGGATCAACCTTCAACTTTTTTTCCTACACACCCCAATAAAATGGTGTTGTTGAATGAAAGAACTTGACCTTAAAGGAAATAGAAACTTGTATGATCTATGCTCGCTCTCTTGTCCCAAATTTTTGGGTTGAAGCTATCAACTATGTTGGTCACATTTAGAACCACATTTTTCATAAGGCCTTTAAAGGCATGAATCCTTTCGAAGCTGGGTGTGGTTAGAAAACTATTATGTGGCAATTTAGAGTCTTTGGCTCCCCTACATTGGCACACATTCCTTCAAATAAACATAAGGATTTACAACCATAGAGTTGGACATGCTTATTTGTTGGATATTGCAATGGTTTCAAGGGATAAAGTCTCTTTGATCGATAGACAAAAGATCTTTTCATTATGAGTGTTAAGTTTGAGGAAACATTTCCTCCCTTGGCCTTTCATACTTTACCTCTTTCATCCCTAGTAGACTTAGATGATAGTGACTCATAGGATTCCTCTTCACCTCCACCTTCGTTAGTGTCATCTTCAATAATTCTAGACTCTACTTCCTCAACCCCATCTTCATCATCACCTCAATGGGTTGGATAAACTCTTCAATCAGTAGGCCCCTTTAATGAGGATCTTTCAGTCACTCGAAGGACTCAATCACAATATTACCATATTCCACATGTACACATTTCCCTTGCTTTTGATCTAAAATATTTTCATGAAGCATCCAATCATGTTGAGTAGGAATCAACAATAGAGGAAGAGTATAGTTCATTGATGATGAACAACACTTGGGATTTAGTCCCCGGGAATAAAAATGGTTCATTGTAAGTGGATCTACCAAACCAAATATGCAATGGATGGAACTATTGATAAGTTCAAAGCACAACTTATTGTCAAAGGGTTCTCATAATTTCCCAGTGTTAACTACATTGAGACCTTTGATCCTATTGCTAAGATGAATTCTATTTGCTTAACTCTTGCTATTATTGTAGCTTATGGTTGGGTTGCAAATTAGATAGATGTGAAGACTATATTTATTCATGGGGATATTTCAGAAGAAATCTATATGGAGCAACCACAAAGGTTTATTGTAGACTCTTCTTTGATTTGTTGCTTGCAAAAGTCTCTCTATAGACTCAAATATGCCCCTCGATCTTAGTATGCCAAGATAGAATCCTTCCTTTTCTCGCCCAGATTCTCATGTTATCACTTAGATCCTAATTTCTATGTTATGTGACATAATGACTCCCATTTAATTCTAGTCCTCTATGTTGATAACTTAATTCTTAATAGCAGTTCTTCATCCATCATTGACAAAGTTAAATCTAATTTGCATGATCAATTTACTATGACTGACTTGGGCATTTTGCACTACTTTCTCAAGATTGAGATCACTCTATCTTCTTTTAGGACCACTCTTGCTCATCCCAAGTACACTCTTGAGCTTATAGCTCGATTCAACATAGTTGATTTTAAGCCTACACTGACTCCCTTACTATCAAGAATGAAGATTGAGGCAAGTTGTTCCACTCTACTAGTTGATTCGACTTTGTATCATCAACTTATTGGAAGTCTCATCTATTTGAAACACACTCACCCTGATATTTCCTTTACATTTGGCATGGTATCATGCTTTATGCAGGTTCCAAATGAACTTCATTAGAAAGTAGTCAAAAGCATCTTGCATTACATCCAGTGCACGCCTTGACATGGGATACACTATGTAGTACGGATTAGTATAAACTTAGTTAGATATACATATTTTGATTAGGCTAGTGATTTTGATGATCATAAGTCCACATCCAATTATATCTTTCACCTTTGTTTAGGCCCCATTAGTTGGCAAAGTAAGAAGCAACATGTTGTTGCTCTCTCTTTGACTAAAGCTAAGTATTGGGGGGTTGTTAATGTTATTACTGAGGCTATTTGGCTTCAAAATATTCTAACTGAGTTAGGCATCACTATTCCACAGCCATATATCATCCTTTATCATAATTAGAGTACCATTCAGATCTTAAAGAACCTAGTTCATCATAAGAGGACCAAACATAGAGAGATCTACATGCACTACATTAAGGAGTTGATTCAAGAGCAGGTCATTGATTACATTATTGTCTTAAAATAGAGTAGGTTGTTGATATCTTCACCAAATATTTCACTAAGAGTAAGTTCCATCACTTGCGAACTCTCTTAGGGGTACAAGACACTACTTCAAGAGGGTCATTTAATCTTCTCTCATCATCCTCTCATAGGGGGGAGTTTTTTCCTATGGGTTTTCTCCACTTTTATGATTGAGAGGATCATATTGTACATGGGTACCTCATTAGGCCTTGTTGTCAGCACCCACTATTTTTTACATGTTTTTAGTTTACTTTCCTCCTAAGTTGTACTTAAGGGAGGGTATTAGTGTGAAAAGGGTTCTCACCCAAACTGGTTTTACCTTTGGGTTCCTTTCGCACTTATTCACTTTAAGCATACTCAGGAATTAATTATGTACACATATGTTTAGTGCATAATTAGATGTTTAATGATGTACACATGTGTTTAGTGCACAATATAATCACTTCACTATGAGTGGACCACACTTCACTATGGGATGTAACTTAGAATGACATAATATAATTAGTGATATATAATGACATAATCTATCATTTAATTTGAAAAATCTTGAAATATGTAACTTGTATTGCATATACACTACATATACCCTAATATGTATGAATTTTTAAATTGTATTGATATGTCATGTTATCATGGTGTAATCATCTAAAAATGTCACTTGAGTGTTAAGAGTGTTACTTAAGACCACCCATCCCTAGCTTAGCCCTAAACCTATATTAGGGCCTATTTAGACACTTATCTAGCCTTTGTGTAGGCCACATGTGTCCTTAAACAACCATAAATTAGTCTCAAACCCTCACTTTAGCATACTCTCTCCTAGTGCCTCAAGTTATACCACCTAGACACTACACCATAACTTAGACACTAACGCCATAGTGTCCCAGTTTGGGCATTATTTTCCTTTTCCTACCTTTTGTCACCAACAGATATCTTTTCAAATCAAAAACCACATAGGGTCAGACTAAACCTATTTTAAGGCTCACATAAGCATTAAAATAGTATATATACATGACTTTTAGCCCTCTATTCACTAGATGTAAATCAAATGCAAATAACAAAAACTAGCTCAAAACAAGTTGCACATAATTAAGGTTATCAATCCTTATTCTACTCTAATTATGCAAATACCCATCTAAAACATTCCTAAGCTCAATTTAATCAAATTTATAGTCTCTAACATCACTCAAAACACTCAAACTGACATTCATACTAGCTTCACTTGTACTTGCACCAGCACTTAAGTGGGTAAATCTACATCGGGCTTGATCCCTCCTCAGGGTATTGGTATGTAGGCAACTCTCATCACAACAAGGTGTTGAGGATGTCCAAAAGACCACACTAACATCACACTTTTATACTAGTTTCAATTGGATTCCCTAATAATATGAAGGCCTAGGGTTTTTCATGCATAATCAGTCAGAATATGTCATTGACAAGGAATTAGAATTTGTGCACACAAGAATAGACTTGGTAAACTCTAGTATAAGTGCACCCAAAATCTAAAAATAATTATGCACAAAGGACACTAAAACTAAAATGAGGATACTAACATCATTAATTCTATTGTATAATTACGTATATACTATATAGGAAGGGTTTTGACACTTATATCATGTCCCTGACACTCAGATCAGCTCTTGTCTTGGTTTATAGCCTCCAAATCATTCATCTCGATCAGTTTCCAACTAAGTACTTGTTTGCATCATTTATTTCTATTTTTAGAAAGGTTAAACTAGGTTAAATCATTAGTTGTATTTATTGCATATTGTATACCCTGATTTATTGTACTTATCCCCTTTAACAACCTAGGGCTTAAACTCCATAACCCTAAAAAGTTAAATCATTTAGTGAACTTGACATACTTTGAGTACTATACAAACCCTAGCCCTATATGATATTAGGTTTTGTATCCTTTTCTTTCCTATTTTTAGTGGTTGTGTTAGGGTTTTTAGACTTAATATGTTTTACCCTAACAACCTTCTTCCAAGTTGCATTGTAAAATTTCAAGGATAAAGAAGATTCTTTTCCTCCTCCTCGTCTCCAAGAGGGTGATAAATAATTTCCCTCTAACCAAATCCATGATATCACTCTTATAAGAGGTAAGGCAACCTATATTACTATTTCAAATGTCTATATTCAACCTATCCATCCTTCAAACCCTTCCCTTCCCATATCTCCCATTCAGGATGTGTGCTTATATGTTCAATCAGAAACAACTAGTGTTTGCACTTATGAGACTCTAAGGGGTGGAATTATTAGTATGACCAAGCTAATTTTAGATTTACATAATTAGAATCAACTATTACATGAAAATATTATAGTATTAGAAAATTAGATTATAAAACAAAAGCCCTCAGGGCACACTAATGTCACTCATGTATATACATCTTCGCCTAGTCAATTTGTGGCAAGCAATGTTATAAATCAAGATAATAAATCAAAATAAATTGCATCTACAACTAGTGATTCACAAAGTAATCAAAGATAAAATAGAGTCTCAAGTGATATTTTAAGGCACGTGATTAAAGCTAAGTTGATCAACCTACCTCCTATACATCCATTAAGGAGATCCAGATACTATTATGCATACTATATAATGCATGGTCATCACATAGATTCATGTTTGGCCTTAAAAAAACATAACAGAACATAATTTCTAATGAGGACCCTATACAAGATAAATAAATTAAGAAATCCATGGTGATACATGAACATATTCAAAAAGGGTCAAATTTAGAAATTGTACAAAAGTGGTTACCAAAGCATAACTCAAAACAACAAAAGGTTCACAAAGTAAAATCAAAGCAAGAATCAATACACCAAATAGTTGATAATGTTAGTCAACAAGGTTTGGAATTTATGGAACATACTAAAGCAAATCATTCACAAATATAGTTTATCAAGGCAACATCCATATGCAAAGGTAATGTTACAAATAGTGTAAGAACTTAAGTTACATATTCAGAATTAGGCTAAGCAAACAATTGTTCTTAAAAGAGGGTTTCTAACAATAGAGTCTTAATATCAAGAAATGAATACAAAATATACATCTTCAAATATCAATGTAGAGTGGGTAATTACAAGCCCTCCCTTGTATCATAACCTTTTCACTATCACAACTTATATATATGGCAAACAATACACAGTTGTTAAGATCATGGATTATCAACCAATCAATTTTTGTTCACTATCATTTCTTATCTCTCTTGGAAAGGACTCTACACATCTAGATACAACACATGCTTCTATCAAATGTTTGGGGTCACTTCAATTAAAATTTTGATATGCCTCAAAAGAAATTTCTCTTACTTTTCATTTTATTTCAAGTTCAATTGTTTACAATGTTGTCTTTGGAAGTTCGTGGTTAACAACAATAGGAGAAACATTTGACAAAATTAAAGGTTGTATATCCTTTTCACATGTAAGTTAAATGATTACAAATTTTAGAGAGGATATGGTTTCTTCCTAAAAAGAGCCTCCAAAGTAAGATATGCCTACAATAGGCATAATCTCCATGGGCACAATTATATAAAATATTACAAAGCAAAATTCAGAAAGGTCAATTCCACAGTATGAGGTAATTCCCTATGCTCATTCAGATACAATAGAATACAACATTTGCATTCCATTGGTTCAAAATCAAGATAATAATGATGAGTGGAACAATTCAAGTTATTATGATTGCCAAGACACCAATAATGAACAATACTTAGAATCACATTGTAACTCAATTCAAATACAACATATCAATCACACAGCATGCATGATTATTGTTCCTTTACTTAACACATGACACCTTGATAGTGAGTCTCTTGCGAGACTCATCGGTTAGTATGTTCCTCCCTAATTATACATAGTTTCCTTATTTTTTGTTCCTTATATATAGTTTCATTTTCATGTTGCTCGTACATACCTTTTATCTAGGAAAATACAAAAACAATATAATATGTCAAAAACATTCAAATATTTTGCTCAAAAAATACAAACTTTAGATTGTATGGATTGCCATGTTTACATTTATTATATTTTCTAGGTAATACATATGTTAGTTATCTTAGTATAGTCATTTTTTATCATATATGCATGCCTCACTTATTCTTGTTAAGTGTTTGCAAATTGTTATAGGACTCTCATCCATCACACAGGTCTAGATTCACTACTATCTATCCATTAGGGGCACATATATAGGTTCCTCATTTGACACATTCACCCATTTGGGGGCATCTTATACATAGTTTTGATTACCAGGTTATATCATTCTAAACTACATTGATTTTTGATAATTGTTACTACTCTAGACTCAACTTATGTACATATTTGTTCTTATACAAATTTGTACCACATGTTTATGCATACTTTTATTTCTAGCTTTCCTAGTTTAGACTTGTTGTGACTCTATGCTTCATCTATTTGAGGGCATTTGCATATGCCATTATTCTACAGCTCTACGCCACTTCCTTTCATTGTATGTATGCTTTAGACATGCGCTCATGTCCTTGTGTGTGCTTTTCTGATTATGTATGTAGACATTTGAACTTGTCCTTCCATGTGGCTCTGCACCAACCTATTTGTTGTTTGCATATGTGCACATTTCAACATGTCCTTGTATGTCTTACTTTTTTAGATTTAGGGACATGTGCCCATGTCCTTTTTATTATGTCCCCTTAGCCTCCTTTGTGTGTCTCATGTGTTTTGTATGTATGTTTTCATGCATGTGTCATGGTTATGACACTTGTCTTACTTATTACACACTCCAGTTTTAGATGCCATGAGGGACCTCATGCATCTCCCCTTCCCTTGGGTGCCTTGATATACATCATGCCCCATCCCCTTAGGTAGTTAATCAGTTTATTTCTCATATTTGTTGTTCATATACATGTTTATATTGTTATATCTAACTTGATAGCCTTATGAATGTTACATCTAACATACATTGTACATTACAAACTTATGCTCAAATTATCATACATTCTAATGTCATGCATGTACATTATATTGATTTATTACACATATATCATATATGATATTGCTAGAACACATCTTACAGAGATTTTATTTTGAGGACAATTCTTTTATAGGGTTAGCAACTCCCCTCAAAAGAGGGGGCATTCATAGAGGTTTGTCATAGAGATCAAGCTATCCAAATACACTTAGAGTATAGTTTTTAGTACATAGGCATAGATTACAAAAATTAGTTTCAGGAAAACACAGTGGGAAATAGTCACATAGAGACCAACTTTGGTTGCATAAAAATTAGTACAATTGGACATTAGTGCCCAAAGTGGGACACTAGCACCACCATTTCTATTGACTAGTATTCCCAATTTTAGGAAATTTTAGATTGGCCAAAAAAGTATAGTAGCTACATTCAAGGTGTGCACAGGTTCAATTATAGATTAAAAATTTTTGCTTAGTTTAATCATATTGGGGGAATCATGTCCAACATGATCGTACAATTTTTTGTTTTAGATACTCATATACATATTATTACAACTCAATCCAGAATCTATATGCACAAATATCATTTCTGGGGGCATGTGTGTAGCACATTATTTCCATATGCTAACTTTTGCTCTAGTTGATCAGATGGAATGGAAAAATTCATGTCATTATATATATTCTTAATCCAAACAACATTTACAATAGCATAATATAGACACTATTCCCACTAGCACAATCCAGATTTGATGCCTTACTTCATCTACAACGATTGGCATTCCTAAGTGGCCCAAAGCCATCTTTACATTTCAGAATTCCTTAGTAGCCCATATCTTTTTTTACATTTTAGAGTTTTCATGTGGCCCAGATCTATTTTACACAATTTTGGTTACATCACCTATTTTTAGTTTCAAATGCATCTACTACACATGGGTAGGCAATGATGGATTCATAGTTTACTTGATTTCTTGAGCCACCTACATGAGAGGGTTAGACACACATCAATCCAATCAAAGTTATTCATTGGTCAGGATCCACTAAGCAGGGGTGGGAAATGATAAATTCAAGGCCAACTTGAGTTCTTGAGCCACTCACACATGGTGATTGAGCAAGATATCAGCTTGGTCTAAGTTATTCACCATTTGATCACTAGTTACACACACAAGATGTCACCAAGTTTTTGCATTGGTTCATGTACCCAATGAGGTGTATTCTTTCCTTTCCTCTCTCCCTCTCTCTTATCTCTTTACTTAGTTTTACCTTATGATTTTTATGTCTCTTAAGTAAGGACTGATTTATGCATGTTTCATTTTCAAGACATGTAATAGAGCATGCTTCACACACTCATATTTAGATTCATAGGCTTTGCCTCTTAGCTAAGTCCAAGTATGTTTCTTTTCCTTTATCCTGGTATTTTCACTTTAATTCATTTATAGAATAAAGTGGGGCTAATGTAGTCATCTAAAAAGTCACTTGAGTGCTAAGAGTGTTATTTGAGACCACCCATCCCTAGTTTAGCCCTAGACCTATCTTAGGGCCTATTTAGACACTTATACAGCCTTTGTGTGGGCTACATGCATCTTTAAACATCCCTAAAGTATTCATATACACTCATTTTACCATCTTGGACCCTATTGCCTCATGTTATGCCACTTGGACACTAATGCGATAACTTGGACAGTAGTGCCTATGGTGTTAGTGTCCCAATTTGGGTGTTATTGTCTTTTTCTTGCCTTCTGTCACCAATGGATATCTTTTAGAATCAAAAACCACATACAATTAGCCTAGACCTATTTTAAGACCTGCACAAGAATTAGAATAGTATATATGCATGACTTTTATCCCTCTATTCACTAGATGGAAATTAGATGCAAATAGCACAAACTAGCTCAGAATAAGTTGTACACAATCAAGGTTATCAATCCCTATTCTACCCTACTTGTGCATATATCCATATACAACATTCCTAATCTTAGATTACTCAGATTTAAAGTCTTAAAATCACTCAAATCACTCAAACTGGCATTCATATTAGCTTCATTTATACTTGCACTAGCACTTAAGTAGGGAAAACTACATCGGGTTTGATCCCTCATCAGAGTATTGGTATGTAGGCAACTCTCATCATAATAGGGTGTTGAAGATGTCCAACCAACCCCCACTAACATCATAATTTACTATTTGTTCCAATTGGATGACCTAACAACATGGATGTCTAGGGTTTTACATGTATAATCAATCAAAATACGTCACTAATAGGGAATCAAAATTTGTGTGCATAATAATAGACTTGGTAGACTCTAGCACATGTGCACCTAGAATCTTAGAGAAATTCTACATAAAAAACCTAGCACCAAAAGGAAGACACTAGTGCCATTAGTGCTACTATATAGTTAGGAAGTTATTGTCTAGGAAGGGTTATGACACTTAGATCCTATCCATGACACTCAAATCAGCTCTTGTCCTGGTTTGAAGCCTCTAGATCATCCATCTCAATTAATTTCTAGTTAAGCACTTGTTTGCATCATTTATTGTTATTTTTAGAAAGGTCAAACTAGGTCAATTCTATTACAAATAAATTATTGTATTTATTGCATATTTTATACCCTAATTTATTATACTCAGCATCTTTAATAACCTAGGGCTTACACTCCATAAACCCTAAAAATTCAACTCACATGGCATGTCACTATTCTTATGTATGTGTCTCATAATCTAACCCAATCTAAAACAACTAAAGCAATCTAAATATATGTAACAATCTAAAATAATTAAACCAATCTAAATATCTATATCAATATAAAAATATATGCTAATATAAAATAACTAAGCCAATTTGAATATACGTGCCAAAATGGAGAAATCCCAGTATATGTCCCTATTTAATATGAGGGATGAGACTTTCCAATCAATCACATCAAAATTTGTATATTTATATGTAATTGTGATAATTGGAAAAGTGTATGCAATAGCACATGACCCATGCCAACTGACAAAGTCATGTACATATCAAACATGATAAACTTATTATTTGAAAGGTAGTAGTTGTAAATTTTTGAATTATTAACTTTGATAGTTTAAAATGAATTATGAATAGTTTTCCTAATAGATTTATAGCATGATCTTGGTATTAATTGCCTACAATGGGTTCTCAAATTTTGATAAGAAATGTTTTTCATAATTAATTTGTTCATCGAATGGTGTGAATAATTGCCATAAGCAATATTGATTATATTACAATATGAATATGAATTTTCCACCATTTAATAGGATTAGAGAAAAAGTGTGTATAAAAAGTATGTTTGCAAATTTTTATCTTAGAAATTATCATAGTGGTCATGAAAATATTACCATGTGGATGAATGTTTTGTGCGGGGAGGATTAGGGAGAGGGGATTTTATATATGGGTGTGGAGATATCATGTGTACAACTTTAGCATATATTATTTGGAAATTGAATTTTTTTAACTTGTGCCAAAAATTACAAAATATAAATAGGTTTACTCTTTTAGTTTTGATTATTCATTTAATCAATGCCTTAATGAGATTTTGTGTTGTGATAGTCAAAATAACACTATGACAAGATGCGTTACTAGCATGGTTTGGTGACTGGGGAGTGTATTGTAGGCTAAAGATCCTTTTGATGAGGTGAGTTTGAAAAATATAGATTTTTTGAGTAATTTGTGGTATTTTGAAAAAAAAAATTATAGAATCATCAATTTTTAGGTGTGTTTAGGTTGTTTTTATAAATTTATGGAGGCGTCATGCCTTTGATAGAGGTGTCTAACACTTTGTAAATCCGTTTAGGATTCTTATGGAGGTGTCAAATGTAGGGTTATTATCTATGATAGAGGCATCCTATAACATTTATTTTTTATGTTATGAAACCATGAACTATTATTTTTTATTTCCACATTACATATATATTACATCTAATCATATATTAATGTTTTTTCAAGGTGATATACACGTGTGAGAGTTTTGATTTGGTCTAAAAATGGATATGTAAAGGGGGTTATCCCTTATAGATGTCGAGTATTAGATACTAGACATATTTGGGTTAGGCCATGTTGATCGTCTTGGTCATATGCTATATGATATGCACCTTATGAATGTGTTAGTCGAGAGGTGGAATGTAGATACGTGTGCCTTTTGGCTTCCTATGAAGAGATTACCATAAATTTGGAAGATGTTTGGCATTTATTGAGATTTCCAATGGTGGTCACCCATACAATTTCATAGGGTGCAAAGGGTTTGGGCCCTATTTGGAGTGTGCATTCATTATATGACTAGACATGCCTGAGGGGCATAGTATAAAGTAGGTGATACTACTATTTTATTGGAAGAGATTGTATTGTCCAATGTTATGTAGTTGAAAAAATATTTGTGTTCTTTTGACATATTTTGTAGCCATAGATGGAGGTGGTGTATTGATATCATATCACATGTACAATAATGTATTTGATATAGAGAAGCATGGCAACACATATTCTTAAGGATGTATGATGTTGGCCCACTTATACAAATATTTAAATAGATTTACCTGAGAGGATTATAATGGAGGTTTAGGTTCAACCACTTTCTTACACGTATGGACTTATGAGCATATCATTATCACACGTCTAGTTGGAGGTCCTTATGTCAATTGGGCACATCTTCAAATTTATGTACAAAGGTATGTGGGTAGTATTCCTATTGATTGGACCACCATGGATTATTGTGTTTTATTATTGGCTCCAAATATTACCATATGGATGTCATATAGAGGGTTTATTAGTTGGCCAAGGATAATACAATGTTATAACATATAAAAATAAGTGTTTGGTTATTGTTTCCAATTTTTCCCCATAGGTGAAATTGTCACCCCTACCATTTGAAACTTTGCATATCATGCCTTTGTCTTGTGAGTCAGTTGTTGGTCATGAAAAGTTCTTGAAATGATTCATGGTTAGCAGGCCTTGTGAGGCATTCACTTTGGTTTTTAGGGAATTTTCATGAGGAAAATCATCATGGAGGTTTCTTTGGGTCTCTAAATGGTCCATTTCAAAAAAGTCTAAAGGAGTTGTTCAAGTCCAAATGGTCACTTTCTTTTGGGAGAATTGTTCGAGCAGAAAGCCCGAAGGGCATCTTCAAAAGTAAAGGATAGTTTCATTTTTGTCGAAGGGTTATTTTCCTTCAAAGAGGACCATTGTGAAATTTTGAGGGGTTTCCTTTTCAAAAGAAAAGGTTCACTTTAACTATCTGAAGGGTTTCTTTTCAATGAGGACTAAGCAAGAAAGACTATTTAAAATGGGTAAGAGGACCTTTTAAAATTTCTCAAAGGGCAATCAAAACATATCGAGGGGCAATTCAAAAGAAGGGGCCAAAGAAAAAATTTCTTCAAACAAATTGTCCAAAGGAAAGGATCATCACAAAAGCTCCATAGGAAATAGTCCCAAAGATATGACTCGAAGAATAAGTTTGCAAAAGTGGCCATTTACAGAAACTCAAAGGGTATCTACCCTTTGGGAAATTTTCAAAACAAAACCTGAGGGGAAATTTTAGAAATCTCAAAGGGCTCTTTCCCTTTAGAAAAGTCCACTTGGAGATTTTGAAGGGTCACTTGAAAAGCTGAAGGCCTTGTCATTTTCTTTGAAGGGCAAATTTTAGAAAACTGAATGGTCATTGTCGAGAATTTTGAAGGACTTTTACAAAATTCTGAAGGGTAATTTGAAAATGACAAAGGAAAAACTTGAGAGACAATTCCCACAAAAAATTTGTCCGTGGGAAAATGAAAAAGGAAAAGTACAAAGGAATAAACAAGGAGATGGGCCCAAAACAATTCAAATGGTAAAAAGTCTGAAAGAATTCCTTCAAACAAATTGTCCAAAAGAATTCCTTCAAAAGGTTTACCAAGGGAAAAGTCTGAGCAAAGGGCCAAAGGAAATAGACCAAGTAGGAAGCTCAAAGAGGAAATGAAGGAAGATTAAAATCTGAGAGGAATAAGCCTGAGCCAAAGAAATGCAAAGAAAAACTTCGTAAGAAATACAAAGAAATAAAGAACCAAAAACAAAATATGAGGGATTTCAATAGCTATTAAATAGATGTCTGCATTCTTCAACATGTAAAGTAGCCCAAAATAGGATTAGACACATCCAACATGTATAACCATTTCAAACATGACACCTTTAGTTATAAAATGGAGACTCATTTACATGGACTCAAGGAGTTTGACGTTGGAGAGCTTAACATAGATTTCATGCATGCACTCTTGTTAATCCAAGCATTTCAAATGTTTCTAGCAGTTTAAGTGGAGTTCTAAATTCAATTTTGACATTGATTTCATGCAAAGAAGATCCTTTCAAATGTTCCAATAGCTCAAGAGGAGTTCCATATTTGGAAATTGACGTAGTATCATGCATGTTGAAAGTTTTGATTCAAGCTTGAACCCACCATCCATTTTTAATGCCAAAGGGTTTTTCATGCAAGATAAAAGACAAGAAGATATTCTTAGAAGGATTTGTTATCTTGGAATAATAGAAATTAGACTTGGTTAATGCAAGAGTTGACCTCTTTTTCAATTTTTAGTCCCAACCTCTTGGCTATTGTATGTTTTCTATATAAGTTGGTTTTTCAGCCTTGAATTGTATCCCACTTTTAGCAAGATCAAATTCTACCAAACACTGAGTTTGTAACCTTTTTTCAGATTAATAGATTGAATGTTTTTTAATTTTTTAGACTATTGGTATAGTGTATTCATGTCAGTGATTTTCATAATTGATATAATTTCTCTTCCTTGTCAAGTCTTGATTCTTACCTAGTAGCATAGTTGATCAGTTTATGCAGGTCATGTTCTATGTTTGATGTCTCTTGGTTGAGTTTACAATGGATATAAGTGGCTAGTTAGTGCCTTGAATTAGGCCTATTCTTTCATTTCCCTCAAGCTTGGATAACCAGAGAAAACCTTTTTATGAAATACTTATGCATATTGGTCAATTAGATTTGAAAGTTTTTTCTTGTCTAAATCAGTGTTCTTAGGAGCTCAAATTGAGTGGATCAATCAAAAAATACAAGTGTATTACCATCATTAGATAGGATTTCTATTCAAGTTTCTCTTTTTTGTGTAGTAGTTTGTAGCATCAAGTAAAGATCCTAATTGATACACAAAAGGGAGCTAGCCCTTACAATCTAGAGATTCAATCCACTAATTAGGTCACCCACATCCTAGGATTGTTTCCATGTTTTAACAAACTGTGAAGACCTAAAACTACCTTCACAAGGGTGCAAGTCTGATTTACAATAGTTTTTGGCACGCTCGATGGGACAACAAAGTCCTTTACATATCTAAAGAAGTTTGAAGCTAAGGAAAAGTTTTACAGTAGAAGAAGATATCCATCATCAATAAAAGCTGGTGAAGCAGTCCAAGTGCACCAAAAATCAAAAAGTTTTGGTATGTATCAGTTTTCATTTGATCAATATTATTCTAATGAGCCCCTCTATCAGTTTCATCAAGCTAATGTTGTTCATGGATTTACCTCAATTAGTTCTCCTAATTGTTTTTCTCCCAGTCAATCTAAGAGTGTTATGGAGATAAAGTTGGAAATTAAGAAACAAATGGAAGATCATGATAGGTTGGATGAGTTCAATAGGTATCAAGAGGAGCTTCAATATCAATCCTTTGTTCACCAAAAATAGTTGAGATATAAAGAAGAATGTTTGGGCAATAAATCCCAACACATCAAATGTATGGAGGAAAGACTAGTGAGTTGGAAGAATCAAGCTACTCAATACAACCAACCTTTTGTACCCTCTCTCATCTCCAATTAGCCTCTTCCCATGCAAAGCCAACCCTTTGGTGTTCCAAATCTCTTTAAAATAGTACTACAAGTTCAAAGGAAGCTAGAAGAATCCTCTAGTGAGCCCATTCATTCCAATATTCCAAATCGAAAGCCCTCCTTACTCCAAGAGCAGCCTATACTCCTAAAAATCAATATGTGCATCCTCAATCAGTGCCTCTTACACTTATTCAAGTTATACCTAAAACTTCTCAATCTAGCATCAAAACCCCAAGTTAGAGAACTACCCATCATGAGCTAGCTCAAAACCTTGTGAAGATCAATGAGTTTGTTACTTATCATGAAGAAAGGGAATCAAATAGCATTCCAAGTTGGAGGGGTAATCCTCATTTACTAGTCAAAGAACTTGAGGGTGACAAAAATGAGATGGCCCTAGAGAGGGTAGATGAATCTACCTATTATCTTCAAGATAATTTTTTCCAAAACAATCTAACTATGCAAATTTAAGAGATAGAGATGAGAACGAAAATCTTGTGCCAAGAAAGCATGGATGAGACTACTACTTTCCCTCAAGAAGAAGAACCTAGAAGACCTTTTGATTAGAATAAAGTGATAAATAAATGGAAAGAGGAGAACCAAGATGTTATAATGTGTTTCAATCCAGTCAAGGATGGACCTCCCACCCTCTCCTTTGAGAAAGGATAAATCATCTTGTGTGAGAGGGAAGATGAGATTTCAAAACTTAAAGGTGAAAGAGAAGATCTAAATTCAAAAGGAGGAGATATTGAGCACCTACAGTAATTTCATTGTGACATGGAAGGCCTTAACTCTTTTGATCCCCATTTGTTTGAGCAAGAAGAAAAAGAAGAGACAACTCTTGAAGAACTTGCAACTATTGAAATCCTTAAAGGTGAACCTACTCATGAAGATACCTGGCAGTAATTATACTATCTTTTAGGATGAGATAGACAAGTTTAACATGTCAACATCAGATGATGAAGAATGCAAGCATGATGAGCTCCCTCTCACTTTCTTTAATAAACTTCTTGTTTGTTTTGAAGAAGATTTTGATCAATCCATGGAATATTAGTTGAATGAGTTTCAAGAACCTGTTGTTGGGTAGCAAGAGGCTCTTGTGTTTAAGTAAGAAAGTGATGATTTTTGGGATGAATTAGAAGACTATTGTCTCAAATTCAACATCATACCAGCCACCCTTATTCAAGAAATTCATGATGAAGATAAAGATCAGTTTGTCAAGCTCCTTGATGAAATAGAGCAGTTTGAGAATGACCAAGAGTAATGCCTAGAGGAACATGAGCCAAATCAGCCTTTCAAGAATGAAGACTAGCAAGGGATATGTCTTGAAGATCATAATGAGTATTTGTATATTGGGAACTTGTTTGACATTGATACACACATTAATAAGCAAAAGGGATGATTCACCAAGTTTCAACTTCAACAAACCACTTGTATGACATCATGAGGTTTCTCATCATGAAAGAAACCTAATGAATTTTCCTTTTGATCCAAGTGGATCATGTCTTATCATGGATTATTAGTCAGTTTGTTTATTTTACTTCAAGTGTTATTCAAGCACATTAGTTTAGTTTTGTTTTCTCTCAATAAGTGTTGGTTTGTACATTTTCTTTGTTAGTTAGTTTTCCTATTTTGTGTGTTTCCCTTCTTGTTTTGAAGGATGAAGGTTGCCTTTTTCAAATCAGAGGTTATATTTGTAGTCATGGACCAAATTTACCATGTTATGTATATGGTCTAGTTCTCAAGCATAACAGCCATGCTCCCCAATTGAGTCACCGAAATGTTGACAATTTTACCCCATAGGTCAAATTGTCACCCCTAGCATTCAAAACTTTGTGTATCATGCCTTTGTCTTGTGAGTTTGTTGTTGGTCCTAAAAAGTTCTTGAAATGATTCATGGTTAACAGGACTTTTGAGCCATTTACTTTAGTTTTTAGGGGATTTTCATGAGGAAAAGCATCATGGAGGTTTCTTTGGGTCTTTAATTGGTCCATTTTAGAATATTACGAAGGAATTGTTCAAGTCTAAATGGTCACTTTATTTCGAGAGAATTGTCCAAGCAGAAAGCCTAAAGGGCATCTTCAAAAGTAAGGGATCATTTCATTTTTACCAAAGGGTTCTTTTCCTTTGAAGAGGACCATTGAAAAATTTTGAGGGGTTTCTTTTTCAAAAGAAAAGGTTCACTTTAACTTTTCAAAGGGTGCCTTCTGTTCAATGAGGACCAAGCAAGAAAGACCATTTAAAAGGGGCAAGAGGGCCTTTTACAATTTCCTGAAGGGCAATCCAAACATGTCGAGGGGCAATATGAAAGAAGGGGATAAAGATAGATTTCTTTCAGAAAAATTATCTAAAGGAAAGAATCATCACAAAAGATCTATAATAAATAAACCCAAAGATATGACCCGAAGAAAATTTTGGAAAAGTGGCCATTTGCAAAAACCTGAAGGGTATCTACCCTTCAGAAAAATTTCAAAACAAAATCCATGGGGACATTCTAGAAATCCCTAAGGGCTCTTTCCCTTTAGAAAAGTTCACTTGGAGATTCTGAAGGGTCACTTGAAAAGCAAAAGGCCTTGTCATTTTCTCCGAAGGGCACATTTTAGAAAGTTGAAGGGCCATTGTCAAGAATTTTGAAGGACTTTTACAAAATTCTGAAGGGTAATTTGAAAATGATAAAGGAAAAACCTGAGAGATAATTCTTGTGGACAATTTATCCATGGTAAAATGAAAAAGGAAAAGTCCAAAGGAATAAATAAGGAGATGGGCCTGAAACAATTCAAATGGTAAAAAGTCCAAAGGAATTCCTTCAAACAAATTGTCCAAAATAATTCCTTCAGAAGGTTTACCAAGGGGAAATTTTGAGCAAAAGGCCAAAGGAAATAGACCAAATAGGAAGCCCAAAAAGAAAATGAAGGAAGATTAAAATTCAAGAGGAATAAGCCTGAGACAAATACATGTAAGGAAAAACTCCATAGGAAATACACAAAAATGAAGAACCAAAAACAAAATTGAGGGATTTCAATAGCTAATAAATAGATTAACATGTTTTACAACATACAAAGTGGCCCAAAAAAAGATTAGACATGTCTAAGATGTGTAACTGTTTCAAACATGACACCTTCATTTATAAAATAGAGACACGTTTGCATGGACTCAAGGAGTTTAACATTGGAGAGCTTAACGTAGATTTCATGCATGAACTCTTGTTAATACGAGCCTTTTAAACATTTCCAGCAATGCAAATGGAGTTATAAATTTAGTTTTGGCATTGATTTTCATGCAAAGAAGATCCTTTCAAACATTCCAGCAGCTCAAAAAGAGTTCCATATTTGGAGATTGGCTTAGCATCATGCATGTTGGAGGTTTTGACTCAAGCTTGAGCCCACCATCCATTTTCAACACTAAAGGGTTTTTTATGCAAGATAAAAGACAAGAAGATATTCTTAGAAGGCTTTTTTATCTTGACATAATGGAAATTAGACTTGGTTAATGTAAGAGTTGACCTCCTTTTATATTTTTAGTGCCAACCTCTTGGTTGTTGTATGTTTTCTATATAGGTTGGCTTTTCAACCTTGAATTGTATCCCACTTTTGGCAAGATCAAATTCTACCAAAGACTGATTTTGTAACCCTTGTTCAAATTAATACGACTTTTTTTTAATTTTCTAGAAAGCTGGTATAGTGTATTCATGTCAATGATTTTCATAAGTGATAGAATTTCTCTTCCTTGTCAAGTCTTGATTCTTACCGAGCAGCATAGTTGATCAGTTTATGAAGGTCATGTTCTATGTTTGATGTCTATTAGCTGAGTTTAAAGTGGATATAAGTGGCTAGTTAGTGCCTCAAATCAAGACTATTCTTTCATTTCCCTCAAGCTTGGATCACTAGATAAAACTTTTTCATGAAATACTTATGCATATTGGTCAATTGGAGTTGAAAGTTTAGTCCTTTTCTTGTCTAAATTAGTGTTCTTAGGAGCTCAAATTGAGTGAATCAATCAAAAAATGTAGGTGTATCACCATCATTAGATAGGATTTTCATTCAAGTTTCTCTCTCTTTTCTCGACGTTTTATAGCATAGACCAAAGATCCTAATTGATACACTAAAGGGAGCTAGCCCTTACAATCTAGAGATTCAATCCACTGATTAGGTCACCCACAACCTAGGATTGTTTCCATGTTTCATCAGACTATGAAGGCCTGAAACTACCTTCACAAGGGTACAAGTTTGATTGACAACAGTTACATGACTTATGTCATGGTGTTTTTTATAATCCTAGTATGAATATGTGATTCGATAATTTATGATTACATAGGTTGTGCCCCCAACAACACATGCATGGACATAGACCCATACATTTTTTTGATGTCTAGGTGATAGAAATCATCTTACTGATGCTGATTTTGCACCACACCCTATGTGGGAGATAGATCTTATTGAACCTATTTTCAACACCGCCTCTTTTTCATTTATAAAGACAAGAGTTCTAAATTGATCCTGCCATCTTGATGACTTTTCTCATAACATCTAAAACTATTAACCAGGGGTCCTAATTCATTGCATCATTTGAATATGCATTATTATGATAAATGTCTATTACAACCTTTGCATTTAGTGAAAGTGTTACTCTGCATTTTAAGTGGTTTCAAAATCATTTATTGGATTTAATGAAAAAATAAGCATATATAGGAATTGGCATGGAAATAATTCTTTGATCATATGAATCATATGAGTATAATGATACTGATCAAGGTTATGATCAGTGATGGTTAGATGCACAGGTTGATTGATAAGTGATATTTTTTATCATCAAAGTCTATGTTGAATAATGGTAATTAACATTATCTATATTAAATAATGTTAAATTTTAAATATAAGTTAACATTATTTATATTGAATTAAGTTGCAATGTTTTAAAGTTTTAATTATATTGAAACCTAAATGTTTCTAACCTAGGATCTAAAGGTTAAATGTTAAGGGCCCATTAATACATTTTGATAGTAATGTTTCATATTTTAAATAGGGTCAAATATTATTAGACTAATGATAATGCTACTAAGGACAAATTTTGATCAATTGGGAAAATTATCTAGGGGTTGAATTCTAGCATACTTATGAGAAGTGGTAATAAACCTAGGGTTATAGAATGAAATTTAATAATGACTAAGTGTGTAATGTTGACTACGGGTTCGAAGCATTGGTTTGGCATTAATCTAGATGACAAATTGTGTGAATTTAATGTTTTACTGATGTGGCAAATAAGTTGTGAATTATTTCAAGCCTATAGAATTTATGACATTAAATCATGAAGTACATGCATCATAAAAAATAATTTAGCAATCAATTTGGTAGAGGTTTTGGTCATGATTAAAGTTGTCAAATTGCTAAAGAGCTAGATTGGTTGGCAATAGGATACTAAAAAATACGACATCTAATGTCATTGAGACACATTGTTAAGGTAGTTATTGTAGCTCAAAACAATACAAAAGGCTTTTTCATTTGGTTGATTGTCATTCTTGACAAGCTTGGAGCAAAAGAAATATTTTGGAAGTGGAATTCTGGAAGTTATGAAGGAGTTTTGATAACTCACACTAATACTTCAAAATCGAGTAAGTTTTTTGTTGTTTATAATCTCTAGTATATATTTTGAAAGGTTTAGATTTTTTTGATAAATTTTTTAGGAATACAGTTTGATTTTTGGTGGCAAATATGAGATAAATATTTGAAACATATGCATGTCAAACCAGTTGTTTTATTAGGGTTTTCAACAAGTTATATGACAATGGTTGGTAACTGATAATTTCTATGGCACATAAATGTTACATCTCTAAATTATGTTAAAAAATTTTGTTTGTTTCGTTAAGGGTGTGTTTCTTGTTTATTACAAATTTAGAACAATATAGACTCTAGCAGTGTATTGTTTATTTGTTTATTTTTTAAGATGATATATATACATGCAAAGTCTTACTTCATTTTGAGTTAGTAGAGCCTTAAATAATTTTAATTTAAGTCATTTGTGCTTAGCAAAGTTTTTGGTTTTAGTTGATTATCGATGAATATGAGATAATATTTAGGAAGTGCATGTTGGTTCTTATTGATACTAGGTTTTGGCAAGTCAATATAATAGTTCTGATGGGTTTTTGATATAAATTGGTTATTTGTATGTGTTGATTTCAAATGTGATTTCCATTCAATTTAAAATCCATTTGTTGATTTTGTTTGGTCAGTGTTGAGATATGGTGTTTGTCTAGTTAAAATTTTCCAAATTTTGATAGAGAGCAGATGTCAAATACAAACACGTGCCATATATTGTCTTGTTTCACTGATATGGAACATTTTGTTGGTTTTGATTGGGAATATTCATGGCACCTTGATTAAAAGACTTTATCAATATATTTTGATCACTATTGGGGTTTGGTTTATATTCATTGATTCTACATACTTAGATGCCTCATATATTAACTAAATTCTTGTCGTTTGTTATTTCTTGCTTCATAGACATGGAATATTTTATTTGGTTTATGTTGAATAAAATAGAGTTTCATGAATAAGTCAAGTTTTTAAAGATAAAAATTATTTTCATTTTTGATAATTTAAAAATAGTGATGATGTTATGGTGGTTTTGTTGTCTACTTGGAAAGTTTTACAACAGATGAATAATGATATTTTTTGGGTTCTATGTGTTAGATTGTTTTGAAGAGATGTTTGGATACTCATTTTTGATATGATAGATGACATTTCTATTGGTTTATTTTGATATATATATATGACAAATAAATATGATTCTTTGTTGTTGCATGTTAATATTGGGATCTTTAGTTTTAAGCTATGGTACATTTTGTTTGGTTGGTTGGAAATTTTTGATGGCAAACTGGTGTGATAAGGATTGTTGTGTGAATAAGTTGGCTTTTATTTTGAAATTAGTCTTGATATCATATAGGTTTTAGATGATTGATTTAAATGTGTGTATATATATTAGTTGCTTGAAATAATTATTGATTCAGTCTAGTTATCAAGTTGAAGAGGAAAATTGTTATTTAGTTAGTAACATTGAGCTTTTGTTTAGTTTGTTATTCAGAGTCATTTTCAAAGTCGTGTGTGTGTGTGTGTGTGTGTGTGTGTGTGTGTGTGTGTGTATTTATACATTTAATCAGTTGGTACAATTGTTTGATATTAGTTTCAAAAGGAAGATCAGTGGTTTAAACAGATTTGTATATCAATTAGTTTTTTAGCACCATTAATTTATTTTGAATGAATATTTGGTTACTTATGATGATAATGTTGTTTATTTAGAAGGTTTTTAGATAAATTTTATTTATTTTGATTTCATAAGGAAACTCTTTGTCATTTTTTAGACTGTGTTGATGAAATAATGTTTCACATTTCAATCAATTTATTGAAATTTATGATGTGGCTTTATATATGGTTGGAAATAATTTTGCAATAAGATAATCAAGGTTTGATTTGTCTTATTTTTTTTCAAAAATGTCAAGATGGACACCTCCTAAATCTAATCATTCTCATGGTAATGTGTGGAGGACTGATTAAACATGGAACAAAGAAGATTCATCTTCTCATAGTTTTGCTTTTAGAGGCCATTTTTCTTGAAGTAGAAGGCCTGGTATAAATTTTTCTAGACCCTTTAATAGAGGAACTAGGATGTCTATTCAATTTGTTGCTTAAAATTCTACTTTTTGGATGTTTTGGATGCCTTACCATTTAATCTTACAAATAATAGAGTAAATCAAGGTCTAAAGAGACCATATTGGAGAACTCAAGCTCGTGGATGAGGGAATCCTAGTGGTTCAACACAGTGAATGCAAATAGCCCTACAATCTGAGCACAACTCATTTTCTTGTCATTCACCTCAGCATCATGAACAGTTGCCTAAAAATAACCTGCAACAAGTTTCTAAATTACACTCTCATGCCCTAGTGTCATTAAACCATAAAAGCCCATCACCTGAACCTGTGAACCCTATTGAAACTTGTTCAAGATTGAACCTTGTGGATTTTCCTCATCACCTACTTGAAGAAGAAAAGATGGTGCCACTTAACCACAAAAGACAAGAAATTAGTCCTTTAACATCACCAAGCATCACTAGGATGGCAAATAAGGTTAAGCTAGAAGTGGATGATAAAGACAATGAGTATGTTGTCAAGTTATTTAAGTTTCCAACTACCACCATGAACAACATAAAGTATTTGACTGAAGGGTTATCTACTGATAGTAATGCTTTCAGATTCTAATGAGAAATAGGATGTTCAGTAATGTTCTATTCTGCTATTTTGATACATTTTCAGATACTTTATATGCTTTTAATATTGTTGAAAACTTTATTTGGTAGTGGTTTGACAGTATTTAGAAACATTTTAGATAGTTTTGATGTGGAATATATATGAACATGTATATAATACATATAGATAAATGTTAGATATAGTAATTTTCATTTAAATAGCTTAGGTTGTTTTTAAATACTTTTGCATAATAGGTTTATGTAGATGTTGTGATGTCTAAGGGCCCCCACTCGATTAGAGTTTGTCCCTTTGGTCTCTTAAATATTTATTTTGATCTTAAAAAAAAAATTCTAAAGTCCTACATCAAGTTAAGTCATAACTAAATTTTAATTGACTAATTAAAATTAATTAAGACCTAACTAATAACTAACTAAGGTTATTTATAACTTATTCCTCAACTATATCTTGAGAGGAGGATTATATAAGAAGATCAAAGTGACATTTGAAAGGAGGAACATTACACGGCTATTTTTGAAGACTCTGATTTGCTTCAAAGTTCATCATAATACTTCTTTCTGTGCAACATCTCTGAGATAAAATAACTTTTACAGATAGATCAAGGACACATTCTCCAACAATTAAGTATTATATTTAATTAACACATGTATATCTAGGTTTCGTTATTTATTTTATAAATTGATTATTTGAAAGTTGTTAGGTTTAACATCTTACGATGATTGCATATTTGTAGTCATTTGAGTGGAAACTAAAGTATTTGGCTCAAATACTAATGAATACTTCACTTTATGCCACATGTTGTTGATTGATTTGGATTATTTGGTTGTTATATCAAAGATTTTTGTATTGAATATTTTGTTTCTCAATAAAAATTCATTTCATCTTTGCTAAGATGACTCTCTTTGTAGACTTGTAATCTATTATTTTATTTTCATTTTACTTGTTTATTTTACTTGTTAGTTTAGTAATTATTTTAATTAAATTAATTAGTTTATATTAATAAGTTGTCTTTTTTTAATCTAAATTCTTGTGTTTCTTAGATTTCTTAATGTTTCTCAAATAGTTAAATTTATTTGTTAAGTTTATTTGTTTTAGTTTGGATCTTAGTTTTATTTTCTAAGTTATTCATTTATTTCTTATTTATGTTTAAGCTTAGATTAATTGTTAAAATAGAATTAGCTGATATTATAGTTTTCCTTTATATTAAATTTAATTAAGCATTAGATTGTTGAAGTTTTTAGTTTAAGTATATTCCTAGATTTGTTTAGTTTAGGTTTAGACTTTAGTTCATTGGTTTCTAATCCAATTGTTTATTTTTGTTCAATTATATTTTCTTGTGTGATTATGCTAATTGTTATTTTAATTTCTTTCTTTGGAATTCATTGTAATATTTTATTTCTATCTTTCAAATCTTTGTGTTTCTTTTCTTTTGATCTTTTCTAAAGTATTTCATGAAGTTTTAAGGCATTTGAGTGAAGCAAAAATATTTATAAGAACAAAAATATTTCCTTCATGAAATTGTTTTAATCATATATCTTCTCTATCAGATAGGATTGATTATATATTTGCATTTGTTTCCTTTAGACTTAAAGAGAGTATTGATTTCTAGAATTATAATGAAGTATGGTTCAGTATTTAGCGTACTTATTATTTTCTAGAACATTTAAAACCCCTTACGCATCATTTAGATCCTTTTATGACCTATTAGACTTTTACTATTAGACTAGTACGATTCTAATTTAAGCTTTATGATAGGCGAAAGGGAGATTCATTGACATAATAATTTCAATCATCAATAGATCCTCCAGTGGTGATAGTTGATACTAATGGTGTGGGATGTACCAAAAAGTATACACAATGGTGGATGCATAAATTATGTCCCTTGTTATTTCCTATTATCGTTGAGGGAGTTAGCATTGCACCTCAGGGTCAGGGTGGAGATGGTGGAAAAGGAGGTTATACAACAACATAAGTTGGTGTAACTAATGTGGATAGACATAAGTATAAATGTGTATAGGTTTTTGTATTTTATTTTACTTTATATAGTAGTTATTAATTTATTGCATAAATTTCATATCATTTTGCAGGGGATGCCTATAAGATAATAATGATTGATGCATTTATTTGGACCTTGACAAGGCACATCTTTGATGTTGTCATGGGAGGAAAACTACTCAAATGTGTAGATGAAATTATGGGCATACATGTTCCTTTGTTTGATCATGTTATCATTGTTACCATATACTACATTTCTACATCTAGAGAGTAGGATGATATCATAACATAGTTGGGGAGATAACAAATGCCTCCACCAACTACATGTGGTAGTGATTCAGGCCATAATAATTTATATAATTTGTATGATTGTAAATAGAGTGTAGTAAATTATAATATAATCATGGTAGGCTTCAGGATAGATTAGTCACTTATGAGGATCATGAGAGACGTAGTAGGTCTCAATCTCAAAGTCCTCATGTAGATGGTGGTGTGTCATCTTCTTGAGGTCCTAGGTCTAGGGATGATGAAGATGATATTGATGGGGAAGGGAAGCATGTCCCCATTATTGATTGATACTAATGTTATTATAAATTATTATTCGAGATATATATGATCTTATCTTTTTATGTTCCATTTTGTACTTGCATATTTAATTTTTTAGGTAATGTCATATGTTTGGGAATTAATTTATGTATTTAAATTTTTTATTTAATATTTAGATGAAAATGCATAAAATGATATGGCATTCAAGCACAATGCATATATGTAGAATATAGTTGTATGAATTGTGTAAAAATCCTCTAACCAACCACTCAAAAATAATAATTGTGCATTATATTCATCTGAATAAATAGACAAAATTAGTTGATGTATTTATCCTAAGATGATTTTGAATGGTTTATTTTCATGCTCTTGTTGTGTAATGTCATTTACTTGTTCCATTTTTTTATCCTTAACTTTTGTCTTTATCTTTGGTACCAACATTTGTGTATTAGAATTTGTAATTTTCTTCTTCTTTATACTTGTTTTATATTGATGATATGCAAAAAAACCATCTTGGAAAGTGATTTAAATAGTCATGTTAATGTTAACGAAATTTGTTTACATTTGTTGTAACCATGATTTTCCCAATATGGCATTATCTTGTGGAATATATTTTTTCACATATAATAATGTATCTATTGTCATAGGCTCAAGAGAAATTGGTGTAATAGCATGTCCCATGGCATCTTCATAAGTACATGTCTATTTTAAATATTGGTCATCGAATCCAAAATTATTAAGAAATATGATTGCACATTTATTGCATTGTTCATTTCTATTTATAACAATGCCTTCTCTATATTCAATTATAACAAGTATTTGAATGACCATTGGTTCCTTTATAGGAATGTCCTAGGATAGATTTATCATTGTAGAATGTGAGCTAGAAGAAGACATTCATTTTATGTTGTATTCCATAGAATCCCAAGGGACCATTGGCTCAATTAGAGGAATTCCCTAGGATATATGAGCCCTCTTGAAATGAATAATATAAGAAGATAGAGAAGAGGATCTTGTTGACCTATTGTCATATGTACTAAATAAATTAACCCTCTATCTACAAGTTTCTTATTCTTTTATCATAATGTATTTCAAATATTATCTCTATGTCCATTGATACAATGATGGTTGTAAAACGGTATTGCCCCCACTTGTTTAAGGTGATGGGAAGGGTGATAAAAATTAGGAGGTTGGTTCATTAGTTTCTTATCAAGTAATGTCTATAAAATAACATTTGGTCCATCTTTAAAATTATCAAACTTAATTCATTGATTTTTATTTGTAATAGGTGCATTCATACTAGTTTTTACCTTGTAAACCATGTTATTTTCATCTTGCCTTTTATTAAGGACCATAATTTGACTTTTCACTTGAGAAGGTGATGTATGTGGTTGAAATTCCTTATGTGGAACTTCCTTCTTAGGTGAAGATTCTTTTGAATCACTTGAATTTGTTGACTTATGTGAATCATAAGTGAGATAAAAGGCATATGTGAAAATATTCATGTAAATTATCTCAAAATAAGGATAATATTTCTAATGTGTTCTTTCCTTAAATGGATACATAATAACCTTCCTATAAATAAAATTCTTTTTTTAATTTGAAGATTGTTACATTAAAAAATGTAGTGTATTTTTAAATCATAAAATGTAATCCTCAATAAGTTCATCATGAACTTGTTTTAAGCTTTGAAGGTGTTCCAGTGTGAGTTTAGTAGCTTTATTTTTATTAAATTAGGATATAAAAACTTCTTAAAGGAAAGTAAGGACCTGCTAAGAAGACTATAAAACCAATTTAAGGCTTTAATAACTTCTCCCTCTAAAATATTTTGAAAAGCTTTTAATAATTTTCTTCCATTATCTGAGCATTTTCTAAAATAAATTACTTTTTTAGTCCAGTGAATACTAGGATCTCCAAGGCCATCAAACAATTAAAACTTATGCATCACAAATCCTTTTAGAGAATTAGAATTAAAAGTATTCACATTTCAAGTTTTCATAAAATGACATTATTATTCATATTAGCATCACATGATTTAGATTGTAGAGAGAGAGAGAGAGAGAGAGAGAGAGAGAGAGAGAGAGAGAGAGAGAGAGAACTTGATTTTGGAGATCACCTATGACATGCATCGTGGAGATGATATGGCTAATAGGGACAGTAGTCATTTGGAAAGATTCATTTACTATTTTCAATTCAACATCTATCCTAAATGTAGGTGTAATAAAATCATCACAAATGTTTTCATCAATGCATTTATTTGAATCACAGCTCTATGGAAACTTCATTACATAATTTAGAATTAAATTATATAGAAACATCATTGCATAACATGGAATCACATTCTATGGAAACATCATTGCACAACTTGGAATTATCATCACATTTTTTCTTCTAAATGATCAATACATTCATCACACTTATTTTCAATGGAAGCATCATGTAAAGGAGAATAAATAACATCACATTTAATTTAAAGAGAAGGGAAAGGAACATCACATTTATTTACAATAATAACATCATTTTTCATTTCTGTAGAATGGAAAGGAACGTCACATTTAATTTCAAGGGAAGAAGGAATGTCATCACATTTCATTTCAAGAATAGAATCACATTTAATTTCTAGAGAAGGAGAAACATCACTTTTTTTAAATAATAACATAATTTTTTATTTCAAGGGAAGAGGAAATAATATTATGTTTCGCTTTAAGAGAATAATAATATTTCATTTTAATTGAAAAAGGGAATATTGATCTCGGTGGATCTCTCCATTTGTTAAAAAAGAAGTCTTCATATTCTGATCAGAGCAATTGCACAGTGTAGAGCTCATCAAGAGCTTTTTAGTGATTTTCATGGTTTGTAAAATGGACATCGTATGCAAAAGATATGGTCCACTGAAGTTCAATGTGGTGTCGTAAGTGACATGGTGTAACATGAAAGTGCCAAGTGGACCAATGGGAACTCGACACGTGGCAGTAAAAATTGGCTAAAAATTTTGGGTTTGGTTGATTTTGTCTTTGATATCGTATACAGACTAGACAAATGGGCCCTGCTATTGACTCACTAGGGGCCCTCAGTGAGGGTCGACACACTCTTTTTTAGGAGGGGTGCCTTGGCCTCCTATATTCAAAATTCATTATATTTGAGTTTTTATTTAAATCCCAATTTTCATTGTAAACTCCTGAATGTGGGATAATTCATATTGCAATGTAAACCAAGGCGTGCCTCCTCGAGCTGCCATGAAGAAGGGTTCCTCTATTACCAAATGTTGAACCCACATTGAAGGGGTCAAGATTGGAATGTGACATCAACATTCCTTACCAAGTCTATCATGAAGTCACCACGTACTATCGACATGCTACCACATACCTTGCAATCCCATGCAAATGCCAACGATTTTCTATTAAAAGGCAAGCGGTGAAGGATACGTGGCCTAAGCCACAACTTCATCATGGAAGGCAAGGCTTATTAAAGCCTTGAAATGTTGGCACCCAACAAATGTGGGATATATGCCTTATTGGCATATTGAAAATAGTCTTCTATTTAAAAAACTAAATTAGGCTCGAACCCCATAAATGTGGGACAAAAGGATGTGTTTTAAACGCTAAAACTAAGCCAAGGAAATTGAACCCTATCCTTCTAAGCAAAGTTATATGACCCAAATGAGTGGGATATGGTTTTGAATGACTATATAAAGCCGAGAAATTATATTTGAAGAGGTGTGAATATTTGACTGTGTGATAAGAAAACCTAGAGTAAATTGCATTGTTTGGTCATTTTGGAGCCCTTAGAGTCTGAACCAGAGCTCAAAGTAAACTACAAAGTTGTTTAAAATTCTGATACGCTCTATGCAGTATACTCATTTCCATTTTTTGATACTTCTTGATTACCTTTTATGCTACATAATTCATTATAAGATGAAAAAGAGAAGCCTCTACGAGTGACTCAGGAAGGTGAAGGATGTGCTCAATTAGCCAAGGTCTTTCAAAGGTCTGAAACACTATTTTTATAGAGAGTAGATCTATTTGTTGATTATAAGTATTATTTGGGATTGCAATTTTATCAACATTAATGGATCAGTTCAATAAGAACCTCGGGATGTAGGAAATTTTGAACCCTGTAAACAATTCTTGTGTCTCTTTTACTAATTTTGGTTTTGCATTCAATTTTTAATTAATTTATAAAACATAATTTAGAATTTAAAGAGAATGGAAAATTAATCATTTTAATGTTTTTTATGAGAATTTGAGTAACTCAGATGTTTTAAGATTCGAAAGGAATTTCAATGGGTAATCGATGTGAACAATCAAATTCACTTTAATTTCAGTTTGGAAACCCATTTTGATCATATTTTTGAATAGTCCAAAACCTTAATATTCTGCATCCAATTCTATTTTAATTAAAGAATTGAGAAAATTTAAAATCGTAGTAAACAATTTTAAAAGTAGTGAAGTTCCTACTAGTGTTTATGGATCAAATATGATTATTTTTTGTATCACTAGAATCATCGTTGTAAGAAAAAACATCATGATAATCCATGTGTATCATCTATGCATGGCTCTATTGTATCTCCTTTCTTAAGTCAAATGCTAAAAATATCAAGAAATGTATCATACAATTATTTATAACTTTATTCTTGTTCTAATGTATGCTTAAGAGAATGTATAGAAGGAGAAGGAGAATTGATTTCAACATTGTATTGTTCTTATTATACTTACCTAGATTCATCACTAAAGTACCAATATTATTCATAATCACAATCATAGAAATTTCTTTCACAAACATATTTTTCATCTACATAATTAGCATTGTCAATCACACAATATTGATTGTTAGTCCATTCACTAGTATACACATAAGGCATGTAATGAGTAGAAAATAAGAAGTCGACAGGGGTTTTAGATTGGTCACTCATTCTAAATTTATCAAACCCTAAGATAGTAAGAAGCACAAATATTATACCTAATTATAAGAGAAAAGAAACCATAAAAGCTAGGATTTTAAGGATGGAACCCCTAGGCTTGCAACCAATTATGAAGAGGAAATTAGAAATAAAATTTGAAAATAAAATTTAAATATATAAATTTGAAACCCTAGTGACATAAAGAATAAACCCTAAAGAAACCTATGGTTTGTAAGGTTCTAGATAGAAAATAGGTTCAATAATATGTTTTACCTTATTTTTTATTTAGTTATCTAAACAAGCATAAGACTTTGAGTATTCACATTGCACAATGTACATCAATAATCATACAAAACTAAACTCTACCTATAACTTATTACATGTGCTAAATATAAAAATGATCGAGCATTTAAGGGATAAGAAGTTCTTAGCTTGATATTAATTAGTTCTAATTTTTATATCTTGTCATAGGATGTCAGATGCACTTTATAATAGTTCTATGTTGGTTCAAATCAATAATAGACTATAACAACCACACATGATGCCTTTGAAATTCTCTAAACTATTATAAAAATTTGAAGCTATATACTTTTGACAGACTCATCTAAGGTGGATAAGTCAAACTATTTTCATTTAAATAAGTATGTGTGTCTGTGTCTATAGATATCATTTATGTGTTTGTATTTTTTCTCCTTTGTTCAAACCCTAGTTTTTGTACTTTTGATCTATAAGACCAAAAAAATGGTTATTGAACTGGGTTCGACTAACCTTAACCAATCCCAATTGACCAAATAAGTGTTGCCTACATTGTGAATATTTTGAAGAGATATCAAACCATATGTACTTCTCCCTTCAATGTGAGTGTGTACCAAATCATGTAGATGCAAGTCTAGATGTTATTTTTCTTAGATCCTCCTTTAATAAAAGCATGCAAAATATATATTAACCTTTATAAAATTCATCTTTTTCAATTAAAAATGAGCTAAAAGTAGTGTGCACTTTATATGTAAATTTGTAACAATAAAAGGTTGTCCTTAAATTCCTCTAGGGGGCTTTGTATAGATAGAGTTTTCAAATTTTGAATTGGGGAATTAGTGGCACACAAAAGCTAACCCAAAAATGACTAAACGTGTAGAATAAATGGTCCAAAATAAAACATGCCCAAAATAAATTTGAAAAATCCTCTAGAATGTTTTCAAAAATTTACAACACCATGGTATAAACATGAAAGCATTGCATAAACAAGGCTTGTCACAAAATTTCAAGAGTATTTACAACACCATGGTAACATAGGCACTTAAAAACTACCTCAATATAGATATAAGCATGATAATGTATATAGTGTACTTAAATTAGGACCATATAATATTAGTGACCACACCCAAGTTAGTGACTTGGCTCATGATAGGACTCACAAAACATAATGACAAGAGCATCCTCTATGGAAAAGACTCACACACATAATCAAACATATGTACTCATAAGTAATCATTCACACATAATTAGTCAATGTAATAGTGTAAACATCACAATGTAGAATATCCATGGAACAAAAGATGTATAATATAGTAGCATGGCAACCAACATAATCTGGATCAATATGATAAAAGATAAAAAAGATAAATATCACAATGTAAGAATCTATTGAAATGATAATGTCCCCAAGCTAGGGCATATTGTCTATGAAATTGGCCCCGCCAAGATGTAGGCAAGAGTGTGAAATCTGATGTTATGCAACTTGTGAATCTACATAGCACTCACTAAATAAATACCGTGAAAAGAATATGTGTACATCACATGTATGAAATCTTCTAAAATAAATGAACATGTAACATGTATAAAGCAATTTTTTTTTATTTTTTGAATTTTATCAATGTTTTTGAATTTTTTAATTTTGTCTATGTTTTTGAATTTTTGCATTTTGTTAATGTTTTTTTATTTTTCTAATGCTTTTGAATTTATTTATTTTTTAAATGTTTTTGAATTTTTCCAATCTCAATATGTTTCCACCCTTTGATGAGCAATTTATGAGCTATGTAGGCATCAAACATGATAAATAAGTGTGATAAAGTGCATGAAGATTGTATTTTGTATCATGATCCAGTGATAATGTATTTTGTATCATGATCCAGTAATAATGCAAGCCATATATTTAATACAAGTCCCAAAGTGTAGGATGAAATTGAAATTTCATGTCATATGGTATATCCACGTATGTGGCAAGATAAAAAAATAAAGTGAATCATAATTTAAAGATATTGATGTATATGGGGAAGACCTCCTATCCCCAAATGAAAACTCCCAAAGAAACCTAAACATAGAAATGATAACTATCATATGTCAATGTAGTGTGTAAATTATAGCATTTGAAGTTAAGAATATCTAGTGTGTATTGTATATAGAAAACATGTGTGGTATGATTCCCCCCATATCAAAATATGTGTCATGTACACCAATGTGGAAGATATAGTGAAGCGAATAATGCATATGGCAATCAAATAATGACAAGATGTAAATAGTGATAAAGACATGAAATCCCTGACTAATGAAATAATTGAAGGTAGGAAAGTAATATGGCCTACTAAAATGATACATGTATAATCAGTATAATGTGTAAGTTGAAATTACGAGTGTCATGCCCCTCATGGGAATATTATATTGAAATCATGCTCAAATAAACTCATAATATGTCAATGAGAAACATGCAAGTGTATAATTTCCCCAAAAGGCACAATTGTAATCAATAAAGATTATGCTTGGGTATTTCCCCAATTAGAAAATAGTTATGAGTGTGTATGAAACCATGTTTATAAATTATTTAGTTATATATGTAGAAGAAAACATGACTAGTACAAGAAAGCATGGGGTTGTATAATAAATAAAAGGAATAAAGTTTTCAAACTAGAAGGATTAGATGAGGAAGATTTTAATAATCTATGGCGTCCATCATAACTTAATTCATTCTATGACAAAATGTCTAGATAAGGATATTGCCATCATCTAGAGGACCAATGTAAGTGCAAAGAATGGGACAAATAGTCAAATAGTCAAGACCAACAAAACACAACAATAACATGAAACAAGTGGCTAGAAGAATGTTAATACAAATAGAATGTAAGTGCTAACTAAAACATAGTAAATAGAAGAATGTAATCAAACACAAGAAAGAGGCCTAGATCATAATCATAGATTTGAGGATGGTGATGATAGCATGCAAAAAACATGAACATATCCATGTATACATGTAAGATATGTATTCATTTTGTAAGTAATCAATGAAAAACATGATGTATGTAAAGGTAACTATATACCAAATGTGATTGCTTAACAAAGTACGCAATGTCTCCCTCAGGAGAGTTGCAAATACAATCATAAGAATATATGGTTAGATTATTCGGCCTCTCACATAAATCAAGGTGTATTGTAAAAAGTGGGTGTGAAAACATGGATATGTAAACTCTATAGTGTTTTTCCTAATAACCCCTATTCGAAGAATTGACTGTTGGAGAAGGCCCTATAAGTTACCAACCGAACGAGCACTAGGCGGCAGCAAGGATAAGTTCTCCCGAGAAGAGTTGCGTCTTCTAAGCATTATGGACCAAGTAAGTGAAAGTTCTATTCCTTTTTTAGATTTGATGGGGAAATCAAAAGTTAGAAATAGACAAGAGGGTGAACATGATCTAAACCAATATATTTCTCCTGAATCCATAAATGCAAACTAGGAACTCCCTATATTAGATTTGTCTGAAGTTTATAAGAAGAATTTCTTCAAACAAAAGTTTTAGACTGAAGTCTCTTCTAAACAATTTACTCTTAAAGGTTTGATGTTAGGAAATATTGAGGGTAATTGGTTCAATATACTGGCTAAGGAACATTTTAAGACATTTTATAAAAAAGGCTATCATTTTGTATACATCAGCTAGTTAGAATGGGCAATAGTACCTCTTTTCAGGCAAGGCTTGGATGTTCCTATTTTGTCTATTTTTGTTGACAACAGGCTGCAAAACATTTCTCAAGCTATGCTTGGTGCAATCAATGATAATGTCCATGATGGCAAAGTTACTTGTTGGTTTTATCCTAATTTTCTGGCTGACCTAGAGGATCCTACTATTCCCAAAATGCTTAAATGTAATTTAAAATTTAAGAACCTTGACATGGATCCTAGATCTATTCCCTTTACTATAGTTACCTGATGGGTCTTCTAATAATGTATCTTTTGGTACCCTCTAATTATACTCAAAAATCCCCATCTAGGATGGTGATGATACTCAGAATAAAGACCATAGGAGACCAGGTCAATATCAGTCAGATAAACTTTGAGATAATCTCCTTACCCAAACAATGGGTGACTAGATATAGAAAGTGTATCGATAGACCACTAAGAAAAAACCAAGTACACTCGTAGGCTAACTTATCTTCCTACAAAAGAAGATTCTAGAAGATATAAAATCTCCCTGGTGGAAGAAGAAAAATAAGGAGAATGCCCTCAAGAGAGAAAACTCAAAAGGTCTTAGTCCATGAAGAAACACTCTATAACTAATTTATAGACCCTCAAAATCATAAGATTCCCAAGCCAAAAATTTGATGCTTATTAATCAGATTGGTTAGGATACCATATTTTGCCTGATGAACACAATTCTTATGTAAACCTAGCTGAAAATCATTTTGGTAACCATGCTAATTGTGATGCCTATATAACTTATACATAGAGAATGTAGAATGCTCTGCATATTAATATGTTTAGAGGAGAGCCAATTGAAGAAATAAAATCTCTTCCAAGAGAAGATGAGTTGAAAATCTCAACTACTTTCGAAAAAAAAGCAAATGGGGTAGATGTCAGATACAGTGTTCTAGAAAATATGGGAAGATTTCTCCCAAGGCAATTCTATGTAAAATTCTCATCTAATGGCCAATTTGTTATGCAACATGACCCAATAGAAGTAGTAGGTAGGGGAAAACACAACTCTACTATAGGAAGGCAACTAAACTGGTGTAATTCAACTTTAACTGAGTTGGGAAAAAATATTGATGAACTTTATGTGGAAACTGCTCAAATGAGAAGCTTTCTAGATCAAAATGTAGGAAAATTGGTTAAGAAACCATTGGCCCAAACATAAGACCTAGCTCCACTAGTCAATACTAGTGATGAGATTCAAGGTGAGATAAATGTAGCCAAAGCTAGCCTGATTGAGTTAAATAAAGGTCAAGATAAACAAATAGTACTATTGGCATAATAAAACATCTAGAAAAAGTCCTTTCAGAGCAAAAGCTAGACCTCTCTCTTGAGGCTACAAAGCTTGAAGAAATAAAAGAATATCTGAAGAAGCTAGTTATGACAAATACACAAAGCTATGATATACTTAAGGTAATCCACACAGGAATGGTGGACCTTTTAAGTGTTAATACTAGCAGAAATTTGCAAACTAGAAAAATGGACATTAGCCTTGAAAAAATAGAAAAAGTTGTCATAAAAATAAATGACCAACAAAGTGGTAGAGCAAAGCAAACTAAAGAGAAAATTCAAAAACTTCAAGAAAAGGTTGATACATTGGTAGGATCATCCTCACTTATTTTGACTCAAATACATGAATTACAAGAAAACATGAAAAGGTCTTATAAAACAAACCCTCTGAGTATGGTAAAAATAGGAGAAGGTATCCCTTCTAAGATCATCCCATTAAGACAACTTAATACAGAGCAAGTGTCTGATCATGCTAAACAGATTAGACAATTAAAATCTTTTATAAACATTGAGTCATTAAGCATAAGTAATTTTCTAAAAAAAATTGATGATACCTACAAAAGGCTTGAAAGGCTTAATAAAAATACTAAAATTTTCAAAGAACTAGTCAAGGTGTCTGAAGATATAAATGAGAAAAAGAACATTGACGAAACCTATCTATATTTCATTCAACTTACTAAATTAGATTGGAACCCTGATAATCTAGAAGTCTTAGATCCCTTGGATGCTTCGTAGGATTGGACTGAGTCCCTACTCACTAGCTCGAAAGGTGTGTAAGAGGAAAAGGTTATACTTATTAGTACACGTAGATGGTTGGAAGAAGTATAGTCCTCCAACACTGAGTCATCCAGATAGTCTATAGTCACACCTAGGATTAGAGCAAAATTTCCCCAAGGAAATTTTGGCAGTGTTGAAGCCCTTGATTAGGATATCCAATGAAATCAAGGACAATATCTAGATGATCTAACTCAGGTTCCTATACTTCCATATTCACTCAATATTGATGGTTGCTGTGGAGTAGGTAATGATATAAGATATAGAATCAAGATTCTAACTGAAAGGCTCCACATATGGGCAAAAACTCAACAACTTGTATTTGGGAAGACTAATGAAGAATACATGGACCTTATAATTACTAACCTAGATGGTAGCATAAAAGGATGGTGGTTATCTCTTATAGAAGACCAAAAGGTTGTGGTAGGATCCACGATAGCTGACTTTGCTAAAGCAGTTATTCATGAGTATGCTACATACATGGTAAATGTTGATGCTATTGAATACAATAAATTATTTAGGATGAAGCTTTATAACATGAAATACTGGGACAAATTCAAGTGTGATTTTGCTCTTTTGGCAAGAAAAACAAAACAGAGCCAAAAGATTGAAACTAAATACATATTTTTTAATGCATTTCCTAGTGAAATCTTAGATGAAGTATTGGCCTATATAGCAACCAAAAAGGAAGCCACAACTGGAGAAATAGCCACAGTTGCAAAAATGACCTTAGGTCAAATTATCTAGTCTATAGAAGAATATATTTACAATCAATGTAAGGATAAAACTACGGCCAAATTGATTTAAAAATAAATAAAAACCATTAAAATACTATCTGTAAAAATAGTGGATACAGTGCACCAGCATATTATGGTCATGAGAATTCTCATTATAAATGCCACAAATAAAAGAGCAGATCCCAAAAATGGAAAACTGGAGACAAGACCAAGTATAAGAGGAGGTTCTCTAAAATAAAAACTTATGTTAAGCCAAAAAGAACCATCTCAGGAAAATAACCTATAAAATGTTATATTTGTGGTCAATACGGTCATATAGCTCCTAAGTGCCCAAATAAGAAAAAGTATCCTAAAAAGATGAAAAATATTAGAGCTATACTTCCTAATAAAGAAATGCAAGTTATTTCTGAATTCAGCTCAGATGATGATGTCTATTCAATACCCACTGAAAATGATATTTCTTCAAGTGAAAATGAAAATCAAGTAAATCAATTTGAAGAATTGTCTTCTTCTGATAACTCAGAGACTGAGCTCTACTATTGTAATATGATGTCTAGATTTGATTCTGAAGCCCAAATGTAACATCTAGAATATCTACTCCAGAATTGTAAGCTCTCTCTTCATCTCATCCCTATCTATCAAGATAAGCTAACCTAATTATGTAGCACGCATGGTGACCTTGAGAGCACAACACTGCAACAAGTTGACTTTCATGACAACCCAATGTTATATGCACAACAGGAATGGAATAGAAAACAACAAGCTAAGCCTAAGAATCCAAGCACAAAGAGCCTGATAAAATACCAAAAGCCTCCTATTGAAATTCTTGAAGCTATAAAAGCAAAAATAGAATCTACTTCTCAAGATATTGATGAATTAATAAAATGTTCTGAAGATTCTATAGAAGAAAATAGCCCTGAAGAAGTTCATCCTAATCAAGGATGTTTCTATTGCAGAGAACAAAAAGAAATCATTATCTCAATAAACGTCATTGATTCAAACAATGGCTTATTAACCTGAGATTGTTTAATAGATACTAGAGAAAATATGAGTATTGCAAATCATTTAGCTATCCTAGAGTACCTGTGGTAAGATGCTTCATTAGATTTTGTCATTATCAATGGGTCAAGGACTACTATAAATAAAGTTGCTCCTAGGGTACTACTTGAAGCAAATGGCATTAAAGCATATGTAAAAATATGGATGTTCGATAAGATGTTGACAGATATTATTTTAGGAATGAACTTCTTGAATCAATTTATGCCTTATACTATTCACAACAAATATTTGACTTTGAGATTCTTTGGTAATGAACACCAAATTCCTCAAAAAACCCATGAAATTGTAAGAATTGCCACAAGACCCCATGAAGAAGAAGACAGAAAACTGCAAATGAAGATTTACAGGATGGTACAAGATTTTGAAAAGACAAAAGATATCCTTAATATTGTCATAACAAAGACCAAAGGATTTTGTGATAATGATCCCAGAAGGTTTTGGGATAAGTGTAAATATATTGTTTCCCTTGATCTAAAGCCTGGCATTGATCATACCCGAGGTATCAAATCTAACACTATCCCTTTCTCCCCTTCTTAAGTTAAAACGAAAGAAAAAGAGATCAAAGAATTATTTCAAAAGGATTTGATACAGAAAAGCCATAGTGAATGGGCTTCTCCTACATTCTATGTGAATAAACACTCAGAATAAAAAAGAGGGAAAATGAGACTGGTAATAAATTATAAAAAGCTCAATGATTGGCTTATAACTGTTAGACATCCAATTCCTAACAAGACTATTCTTATCAACAAGCTGAAAGAATGTTGTGTTTTTTCTAAGTTTGATTTGAAAAGTGGATTTTAGCAAATTGTAGTAGAACCTAAAGATACTTATAAAACTACATTTGTCTTACCAATCTTAGATAGGCATTATGAGTGGAAGGTTATACCTTTCAGCTTGAAAAATGCTCCCTCTAAATTTCAAAAAAGGATGGATGGAATCTTTGGCCATACTAAGCATTTTGCTATCTATATTGATGATATATTAGTTCTTTTAAAATATTTAAATAGTCATCTTATACATTTGAAAGAATTTGTTGATCTTTCTAACCAGAATGGGTTGGTTTTAAGTGATAAGAAAATGGAGATAGGCAAAATAGAGATTGAATATCTTGGGTTAAGTATATGTCAAAATAAGATTGCATTACAACTCCATATTTTGCAATCTTTAGAAAGATTCCCAAATGAAATAACAAATAAAACACAATTATAGAGATTCCTTGGATCTCTAAAATACTGTTCTCCATTCTATAAAGATTAGGCTAAAGATAGGAAATTACTACATAAAAGGTTAAGAAAAGACTCAAGCCCATGGACTATTGAAATGACATGGGCAATCAAAAGAATTAAGGAAAAATTCAAAGGACTACCAAATCTAAAACTGCTAGGAGAATGTTTAATGATTTTGAAAATAGATGCTTCAGACGAAGCATATGGTAGAATACTTATGAAAAAAACTTAAGATGGTAGAGAAGAAGTCTCCTATTATTGTAGTGGAACATGGAACCTAGCTCAAAAGAATTACCATTCCACTAAGAAAGAACTATTAACAGCCAAACTATGCACGTTCAAACTAAGGATCTTTTTGCTCCCAAAGAAATTCCTCTTAAGGATAGATCTATTACAGTTTGAATCTATCATTAGAAAACCCCACACCCAGCAAGTTGGAAACTAGATAATGACTAGATAGGCAATATGGTTTTCTAACTTTGAGTTTGATATTCAATACAAGAAAGGAAATACTAATTATTTGGTTGATTTCATGTCTAGAGAAGGATCGAAATGGTATTATCATAAGTTTTATACTAATCATATTTTAATGTTTTAGGGTAATGAAGGATCTAATAATTTTGATTACGATACTGTTCTAAAAAATCTTACTCAACAAGAAAAAGAAAGAATGAAAGAATGGCTTCTTATCCCTATAGACACTTAAATCAAAGAACTTCCTAAGATTGATATTGAAAAGATTTTTTCAAAATATTTCTTAGTAAATGCCTACAGGAACTTTCTGAATGCTGACAAAAGAAATTGGACTAGATTCTGTGACATAGATCATAGATATATCATGATACTTGGAGGACAATTGTCACTTGCAGAGTTTCGGCTGATCAAAGCAAAGGCACTTTTATATGGATAAGTTTACATCCGTATGAGCACTAATCTACTTACAAGGAACTTTCATGATAGACCAATTGATGTACTATATGATCAATGGGAAAAGTTAACTTGGGATAAATGGCTTGAAGAATATGCATCAACCACTTTAAGCCAGTGGTTCAAGATTCTTTTCATTCATGAAGAATTAGGTGTTTATGATATTAATATGTTGTTCAAATTTACCAGAGATCACATGTATGATGAAATAGATTTTAAGTTATGTTTTAGAGATTGTATATATAACCACGAGAATAACGAAATTATATATACATTTCAAAGAAAGTTTTGTGAACTTCCAGAAGATGCTGATACCATATTAAGTAATGAATTTCTTGTGGCAAATTTCAGGCACCTTGATAAAATTGAAAGATTTATACTTGGTCTTAATGAATCACATGCATAATCATGGGATGACTATGTCCATGACACTTATAATAGGTATGAAGATTTGAATGACATAAGCATCAACATGTCTATCGAAAGCCCTTATGGGAATCCCTAGCAGGAAACATTGATGGGCCCTTTCAAAGTTTGTTCACTATCTCTTTAATATGGCAACGTAGATGATTTAACTATGAAAATAAATCCTAGAGTGTGATCTAGCTATATCACACCATGTGACCCATGGTAAGGTCTTGTCTTGCCTAGTAGAGTGGGCATGTCCTCTACCATTTACAGCTACAAAATGTTTTTTGCTTTTATAAAGGTTTTGATCTAGCAAGAGTATGTGCTCAGATTACTCCATGATTTGAGTAGGGAATCCTAATAAAGTGGGAAGTAGCACATGTGGTGGGTGTGGCCTATCAACCTCTAAGCTTTTATTAGATTATCCCTAGGTAGTATACCTTTTGGCATGACACAACCAAAGCATCTTTGTTTTCGTCACTTTACCAAGTTGGATGGGGTTGTCATCTAACAAACCTAGGTTTTTGGTTGTTTTTAACTCGTTACTCCTTAAACTAATGGAAAATCTCTTCCAATTCATTATTTAAGAAGAGTTTGGGGTTCATTCACTACCATCGAGTGCCAGGAGTAGAAAGGAGAGAGCTCTCTAAGTCTTTAAGCTCTGCAAGTATTAGGATAGGTCTGTTAAGTATTGGTTTAGATAGTTACCTAGCTCAGGGTTGAATAGTTTTCAAACTGTTAGGCCTTTTATGTTGTGTATACCCTATGAAACCAATGTATGTTCATTTCTAATTGTTGAACTTGAAGAGTCACGAGATTGTGACAATGTACGGTTATAATCTTGTTGGACTTCATCGATTATGTAATGTTGTTCTATGTTATATAAATATATTTTATTCAATTGATCTTGCTATTATCAGAGCCTAGTTTACCTATTCAATATATATTGTTGTTCATCTTGACATCCTTAATTCTTTGTTCTAGCCTATAGGGAAATCATACCACTTTTCTGACAATCTATTTAAAGTTGATTGGAATACTAGCTTTCCTTGTTCATAAGCTCAAGGAACCTACTGTGTCTGAAGTTCATCAAGACTTATTTGGCCTAATAATCTATCAGATCTAGTTCTTGAATGTACGTGGGATACCTGGAGTTGAGGCATTAAGACAAGATATTGTTAAGCCATTTTTCCTAATAACCCTTGTTCGAAGAATTATTTGTTGGAGAAGGCCCTGGAAGTTACCAATCGAACGAGCACTAAACAGTAGCAAGGATAAGTTCTCCTGAGAAGAGTTGCATCTTCTAAGCATTATGGACCAAGTAAGTGAAATTTTTGTTCCTTTTTAAGATTTGATGGAGAAATTAGAAGTTAGAAATAGACAAGAGGATGAACATGATCTAAGCCAATATATTTCTCTTGAATCCATAAATGCAAATTGGGAACTCCCTAGATTAGATTTGTCTAAAGTTTATAAGATGAATTTCTTCAAACAAAAGTTTTAGACTAAAGTCTTTTTTAAATAATTTACTCTTAAAGGTTTCATGTTAGGAAATCTTGAGGGTAATTGATTCAATATACTGGCTAAGGAACATTTTAAGACATTTTATTAAAAAGGCTATCATTTTGTACACATCGGGTAGTTAGAATGGGCAATAGTACCTCTTTTAAGGCAAGGCCTGGATGTTCCTATTTTGTCTATTCTTATTGACAACAAGGTGAAAAACATTTCCCATGCTATGCTTGGTGCAATCAATGATAATGTCCATGATGGCCAAGTTACTTGTCAGGTTTATCCTAATTTTATGGCTGACCTAGAGGATCCTACTATTCTTGAAATGCTTAAATGTAATTAACAAGTTAAGAACCTTGACATGGATCCTAGATCTATTCCCTTTAGTATCATTACTTGATGGGTATTTCGATACTGTAAGTATACTTTAGCACCCTCCAATTATAATCAAAAATCCCCAACCAGCATAGTGATGATACTTGGAACAAAGACCACAGGAGACCAGGTCAATATCAGTCAAATAAACTTTGAGACAATCTACTTACCCAAAGAATGGGTGACTAAATATAGCAAGTATATCTATAGACCATCTAAGATAAAAACCAAGTACACTCCTAGGCTAACTTCTCTTCCTACAAAAGAAGATTTTGGAAGATATAAAATCTCCCTAGTGGAAGAAGAAAAACAAGGAGAATGCCCTAAAGAGAGAAAACTCAAAAGGTCTTAGTCCATGAAGAAACCCTCTATAACTAATTTAAAGACCCTCAAAACCATAATATTCCCAAGCCAAAAATTTGATACTTCTGAATTAGATTGGTCAGGATACCATAGTTTGCTCGATGAACACAATTCTTATGGAGGACCTAGCTCCACTAGTCAATACTAGTGACAGGATTCAAGGTGAGATAAATGCAGCCAAAGCTGGCCAAGTTGAGTTAAATAAAGGTCAAGATAAACAAATATTAATTTTACATTAAGACATTGGCATAATAAAACATCTAAAAGAAGTCCTTTTGGAGCAAAAGCTAGACCTCTCTCTTAAGGCTACAAAGTTTGAAGAAATAAAAAAAGATCTGAAGAAGCTGATTATGACAAATACACAAGGCTCTGATATGCTTAAGGTAATCCACACAAGAATGATAGACCTTTTAAGTGTTAATACTAGCACAAATTTACAAACTAGAAAAATGGACATTAGCCTTGAACAAATAGAAAAAGTTGTCATAAAAAAAAATGACCAATAGAGTGGTAGAGCAAAAGAAATTGAAAAGAAAATTCAAGAACTTTAAGAAAAGGTTGATACCTTGGTAGGATCAACCTCACTTATTTTGACTTAGATACATGAATTGCAGGAAAACATGAAAAGGTCTTATAAAACAAACCCTCTGAGTATGGTGAAAATAGGATAAGGTACCCCTTATAAGATCATCCCATTAAGACAACTGAATACAGAGCAGGTATCTAATCATGCTAAACAAATCAGACAATTAAGATCCTTTATAAACATTGAGTCATTAAGCATAAGTGATTTTCTGAAATTTTTTTATGATACCTACAAAAGGCCTGAAAGGCTTAATAGAAATACTAAAATTTTCAAAGAACTAATCAAGTTGCCTGAAGATATAAACCAAAAAAAGAACATTGAAGAAAATCTCACTGCCACTTGCCTATATTTCAATGAACTTATTGAATTATATTAGAACCTTGATAATATAGAAGTCTTAGATCCCTTGGAAGCTTCATAAGATTGGAATGAGTCCCTACTCGCCAGCTCGAAAGGTGTGCAAGAGGAAAAGGTTGTACTTACCAGTACACCCAAATGATTGGAAGAAGTATTCTCCTCCAACACTGAGTCATCCAGCTTGTCTATAGTCATACCTAGGATTAGAGCAACATTTCCCCAAAGAAATTTTGGCAGTGTTGAAGCCCTTAATCAAGATATCCAACAAAATCAAGGAAGATAGCCAGATGATCTAACTCAGGTTCCTATACTTCTATATTCATTCAATATTGATGGTTGGTGTAGAGTAGGTAATGATATAAGATATAGAATCCAGAGTCTAACTGAAAGGCTCCACAGATGGGCAAAAACTCAACAACTTGTATTTGGGAAGACCAAGCAAGAAGGCATGGACTTTATAATTGCTAACCTAGATGGTAGCATAAAAGGATGGTGGTTATCTCTTACAGAAGACCAAAAGTTGTGGCAGGATCCATGGTAGCTAACTTTGTTGAAATAGTTATTCATGAGTATGTTGGAGACATGGTAAATGATGATGCTATTGAATATAATAAATTGTTTAGGATGAAGCTTTATAATGTGAAATACTGGGACATATTCAAGTGTGATTTTGCTCTTTTGGCAAGAAAAAATAAATAGAGCCAAAAGACTGAAACTAAATACATGTTTATTAATGCACTTCCTAAAAAAATCTCAGATGGAGTATTAGCTTACATAGCAACCAAAAAGGAAGCCATGACCTGAGAAATAGCCACAGTTGCAAAAATGACCTTAGGTCAAATTATCTAGTCTATAGAAGAATATATTTACAATTCATGTAAGGATAAAACTGTGGCCAAATTTCTTTAAAAACAAATGAAAAACATTGATAATAGTATCTGCAAAAATAGTGGGTATAGTGCACCAGGTTATTATGGTTCTGATAATTCTCATTGTAAATGCCACAAAGAAAAGAGAAGATCCCAAAAATGGAAAACTAGAGACAAGCTCAAGTATAAGAGGAGGTTCTCTAAAATAAAAACTTATGTTAAGCCAAAAAGTGACCTATAAAATGTCATATATGTGGTTAAGAAGGTCATATATCTCCTAAGTTCCCAAACAAGAAAAAGTATCCTAAAATGATTAAAAATATTTGAGCTATACTTCCTAATGAAGAAATGCAAGTTATTTCTGAATTCAACTCAGATGATGATGTCTATTCAATACCCACTGAAAATGATATTTCTTTAAGTGAAAATAAAAATCAAGTAAATAAATTTGAAGAATTGTCTTCTTCTGATAACTCTGGGACTGAGTTGTACTATTATAATATGATGTCTGGATTTGATCCTGAAGCTCAAATGCAACATCTAGAATATCTACTCCAAAATCGTAAGCTCCTTCTTAATCTCATCCCTATCTATCAAGATGAGCTTACCCAATTATGTAACACGCATGGTGACCCTAAGGGTAAAACACTGCAATAAGTTGACTTTCATGACAACCAAATGTTATACGCATAACAGGAATGGAATAGAAAACAAAAAGTTAAGCCTAAGAATCCAAGCATAAAGAGCCTAATAAAATACAAAAATCCCAATGTTGAAATCCTTAGAGCTATACAATCAAAAATAGAATCTACTTAAAAAATTAATGATTTAATAAAATGTTCTGAAGATTCTATAAAATAAAATAGCCCTGAAGAAGTTCCTCCTAACCAAAGATGTTTCTATGCTGAAGAACAAAAAGAAATCATTATCTAAGTAAACATCATTGATTCAAACAATGGCTTATTAACCTGAGATTGTTTAATCGATATTGGAGTAAATATGAGTATTTCAAAGCATGGAGTTATCCCAGAGTACCTGTGGCAAGATGTTTCATTAGATTTTGTTGTTATCAATGGGTCAAGGACTACTATAAGTAAAGTTGCTCGTAGGGTACTACTTGAAGCAAATGGCATTAAGACATATGTAAAATTATGGACATTCGATAAGATGTCGACAAATATTATTTTCGGAATGAACTTCCTGAATCAATTTATGCCTTATACTATTCACAACAAATACTTGCCTTTGAGCTTCTTTGGTAATGAACACCAAATTCCTAGAAAAACCCATGCAATTGTAAGAATTGCCAAAAAACCCCATGAGAAGAAGACAAAAAATTGTAGATAAAGATTTATAGGATAGTACAAGATTTTGAAAAGAGAAAAGATATCCTGAATACTGTCATAACAAAGATCAAAGGATTTTGTGATAATGATCCCAGAAGTTTTTGAGATAAGTGCAAATATACTATTTCTCTTGATCTAAAACCTGGAATTGATCATACCCAAGGTATCACATCTAACACTATCCCTTTCTCCCATTCTCAAGTTAAAATGGAAGAAGAAGAGATCAAAGAATTATTGTAGAAAGATTTGATACAGAAAAGCCATAGTGAATGGGTTTCTCCTACATTCTATGTGCATAAACACTCATAACAAAAAAGAGGGAAAATGAGACTGATAATAAATTATAAAAATCTCAATGATTGGCTTATACCTGTCAAACATCCAATTTCTAACAAGACTATTCTTATCAATAAGCTGAAGGAATGTTGTGTTTTTTCTAAGTTTGATTTGAAAAGTGGATTTTGGCAAATTGCAGTAGAACATAAGGATACTTGTAAAACTATATTTGACTTACCAATCTTAGATAGGCATTATGAGTGGAAGGTTATGCCATTCAACCTAAAAAGTGCTCCCTCTGAATTTCAAAAAAGGATGGATGGAATCTTTGGCCATTGTAAGCATTTTGATGTTTATATTGATGATATATTAGTTCTTTCAAAAGATTTAAATAGTCATTTTATACATTTGAAAGAATTTGTTGATCTTTGTAACCATAATGGGTTGGTTTTAAGTGATAAGAAAATAGAGATAGGCAAAACAAAGATTGATTTTCTTGGGTTAAATATATGTCAAAATAAGATTGCATTACAACCCCATATTTTACAGTCTTTAGAAAGATTCCCAGATGAAATAAAAGACAAAACCCAATTATAGAGATTCCTTAGATCTCTGAATTACTGCTCTCCATTCTATAAAGATCAGGCCAAAGATAGGAAAATACTACAAAAAAGGTTAAGAAAAGACTCAAGCCCATGGACTACTGAAATGACACAAGTAATCAAAAGAATCAAGGAAAAAGTCAAAGGACTACCAAATCTAAAACTACCATGAGAAGGTTTAATGATTTTGGAAACAAATGCTTCAAACAAAGCGTATGGCGAAATAATTTTGGAAAAAACTAAAGATGGTAGAGAAGAAGTCTACTATTATTGTAGTGGAACATGGAACCCAGCTCAAAAGAATTACCATTCCACTAAGAAAGAACTATTAACAGCCAAACTATGCATATTCAAACTAAGGATCTTTTTGCTCCCAAATAAATTCCTCTTAAGAATAGATCTGTTACAATTTCAAAATATCATTAGAAAACCCCACACCCAACAAGTTGGAAACTAGATAATGACTAGATGGACAATATGGTTTTCTATCCTTAAGTTTGATGTTCAATACAAGAAAGGAACTGCTAATTATTTAGCTGATTTGATGTCTAGAGAAGGATCAAAATGGTATTCTCATAAGTTTTATACTAATCATGTTTTGATGTTTCTTGGTAATGAAGGATATGATAATTTTGATTATGATATTGTTCTAAAAAATCTTACTCAACAAGAAAAAAAAGAATGAAAGAATGGATTTTTATCCCTGCAGAAACTAGAATCAAAGAATTTTGTGAGCTTGCTATTAAAAAGATTTTGTCAAAATATTTCTTAGTCAATGCCTACAGGAACTTTCCTGATGCTTACAAAAGAAATTGGACTAGATTTTGTGACATGGATCACATAAATATCAAGATACTTGGAGGACAATTGTCACTTGCAGAGTATCGACTGATCAAAGCAAAGGCAATTTTCTATGGAGAAGTTTATATCCGTATGAGCAGCAATCTGCATATAAGGAGATTTCATGATAGACCAGTTGATGTGCCATATGATCAATGGGAAAAGTTAAGATGGGATAAATGGCTTGAAGAATATGCACCAACCACTTTAAGCCCCTGGTTCAAGATTCTTGTCATTCATGAAGAATTAGGTGTTTATGATATTAATATGTTGTTCAAATTTACCCAAGATCACATGTATGATGAAATAGAATTTAAGTTCTATTTCAAAGATTTTATATATATATATATATATATATATATATATGTATATAACCATGATAACAAAAAAATTAGATATATATTTGAAAGAAACTTTTGTGAACTTCCAGAAGATGATGATACCATATTAAGCAATGAGTTTCTTTGAGCAAATCCTAGGAACCATGATAAAATTGAAAGATTAATCCCTGATCTTCATGAATCACATGCATACTCATCGGATGACTATGTCCATGACACTTATCATAGGTATGAAGATTCAGATGATATAAGCATTGACATGTTTGTTGAAAGCCCTTATGAGAGACCCTAGAAGGAAGCATGGATGGGCCCTTTCAAGGTTTGTTCATTGTCCCTTTACTATGAGGATGCAAATGATTTAACTACAAAACCAACTCCTAGAGTGTGATCCAACTATATCACACCATTTGACCCATGGTAAGGTCTTATCTTGGCTAGTAGAGTGGGCATATCCTCTACCATCTATAATTGCAAGATGTTATTTGATTTTATAAAGGTTTTAATCTGGTAGGAGCATGTGCTCATATTAATCCATGATTTGAGTAGGGAATGACAATAAAGCAGGAATCAACACATGTGGTGGGGGTGGCCTATCAGCTTCTTAGATTTTATTAGATGCTCCCTGGGCAGTATGCCTTTTGGCATGACACGACCAAAGCATCTTTACTTTTGTCACTTTACCTAGTTGGATGGGGTTGTCATCCAACAAACCTAGGTTTCCAGTTGATTTTAACCAATTATACCTTGAAATGATGGAAAAGCTCTCCCAATTATTTAATTAAGAAGATTTTGAGGTTCATTCACTACCATCTAGTGCTTGTAGTAGAAAGGAGAGAGCTCTGCATGTCTTTAAGCTCTGCAAGTCTTAGGATAGGTTTGTTAAGTATTGGTTCAGACAGTGACCTGGCTTAGGGTTGAATAGTATTTAAATTATTTGGCCTTCTACGTTGTGCATAGCCAATGAAACTAATGTATGTTAGTTTCTGATTATTGATCCTGAAGAGTCAGTACGATTATGACTATGTACGGTTAGAATCTTGTTGGACTTCATCAATTATGTAATGTTGTTCTATGTTATATAAATATATTTTATTCAATTGGTCTTGTTGGTATCAAAGCCTAGTTTGCCTATTCAATATATATTGTTGGTTATCTTGTCATCTATAATTCTTTGTTCTTGCATGTAGGGAAATCATACCGCTCTTTTGACAATCTGTTTAAAGTTGACTGGAATACTAACTTTCCTTGTTCATAAGCTCAGGGAACCTATTGTGTTTGAAGTTCCTTGAGACCTCTTTGGCCCAATAATCTATCAGATATAGTTCTTGAATGTACGTGGGATACCTGGAGTTGAGGTGTTGAGACAAGGCATTAATCCATTTTTCCTGATAACCCCTTGTTCAAATAATTCTCTGTTGGAGAAGGCCCTGGAAGTTATCGACCGAATGAGCACTAGGTGGCAGCAAGGATAAGTTCTCCTAAGAAGAGTTGCATCTTCTAAGCATTATAGACCAAGTAAGTGAAAGTTCTATTCATTTTTCATATTTGACGGAGAAATCAAAAGTTAGAAATAGATAAGAGGATGAACATGATCTAAGCCAATAAATTTCTCCTGAATCCATAAATGCAAACTGGGAACTCCCTAGATTAGATTTTTATGAAGTTTATAAGATGAATTTCTTCAAACAAAAGTTTCAGATTGAAGTCTCTTTCAAATAATTTACTCTTAAAGGTTTGATGTTAGGAAATATTGAGGGTAATTGGTTCAATATACTGGCTAAGGAACATTTTAAGACATTTTATAAAAAAGACTATCATAATTTACACATCGAGCAGTTACAATGGGCAATAGTACCTCTTTTCAAGCAAGGCCTAGATGTTCCTATTTTGTATACTCTTGTTGATAGCAGGCTACAAAACATTTCTCAAGATTTTCTTAGTGCAATCAATGACAATGTTCATGATGGCAAAGTTACTTGTTGAGTTTATCCTAATTTTACGGCTAATCTAGAGGATCCTACTATTCCCAAAATGCTTAAATGTAATTTACAATTTAAGAACCTTGACATGGATCCTAGATCTATTGCCTTTAGTATACTTATCCGATTAGTCTTTCGATATGGTAAGTATCCTTTGGTACCCTCCAATTATACTCAAAAATCCCCAGCCAGCGTGGTGATGATACTCGGAATAAAAACCATAGGAGACTAGGTCAATATCAGTTAGATAAACTTTGAGAAATCTCCTTACCCAAAGAATGGGTGACTAGTTATAGCAAGTGTATCTATAGACCACCTAAGAAAAAAACCAAGTACACTCCTAGGCTAACTTCTCTTCCTACAAAAGAAGATTCTAGAAGATATAAAATCTCCCTGGTGGAAGAAGAAAAACATGGAGAATGCCCTAAAGAGAGAAAACTCAAAAGGTCTCAATCCATGAAGAAACCTTGTATGACTAATTTAGAGACCCTCAAAACCATAAGATTCCCAAGCCAAAAATCTGATGCCTCTTAATCAGATTGGTCAGGGTACCATAGTTTGCCTGATGAACACAATTCTTATGTAAACCTAGCTAAAAATCATTTTGACAACCATCCTAATTACGATGACTATATAACTTATACCTAGAGAATGCAGAATGCTTTGCATATTAATATGTTTAGAGGAGAGCAACCTGAAGAAAGAAAATCTCCTCCAAGAGAAGATGAGTTGAAAATCTCAACTACTTTAGAAAAAAAAGCAAATGGGGTAGATGTAAAATACAGTGTTCTAGAAAATATGCGAAGATTTTCCCCAAAGAAACTCTATGTAAAATTCTCATCTAATGGCCCATTTTTTATGCAACATGACCCAATAGAAGCAGTAGGTAGGGTAAAACATAACTCTACTACAAGAAAGCACCTAAACTGGTGTAATTCGGCTTTAACTAAGTTGGGAAAAAATATTGATGAACTTTATATAGAAATTTCTCAAATGAGAAGCTTTCTAGAATAAAATGTAGGAACATTGGTTAAGAAACCATTGGCCTAAACATAGGACCTAGCTCCACTAGTCAATACTAGTGACATGATTCAAGGTGAGATAAATGCAACCAAAGTTGGCCTGGTTGAGTTAAATAAATGTCAAGATAAACAAATAATAATGTTAGATGAAGCCACTGGCATAATAAAACATCTAGAAGAAGTCCTTTCGGAGCAAAACTAGACCTCTCTCTTGAGGCTACAAAGCTTGAAGAAATAAAAGAAGATCTGAAGAAGCTGATTATGATAAATACACAAGGCTATGATATGTTTAAGGTAATCCACAAAGGAATGGTGGACCTCTTAAGTGTTACTACTAGTGTAAATTTGCAAACTAGAAAAATGGACATTAGCCTTGAACAAATAGAAAAAGTTGTCATAAAAATAAATGACCAATAGAGTGGTAGAGTAGAGGAAACTGAAAAGAAAATTCAAGAACTTCAAGAAAAGGTTGATACCTTGGTAGGATCATCCTCACTTATTTTGACTCGGATACATGAATTGCAGGAAAACATGAAAATGTCCTATAAAAGAAACCCTCTGAGTATGGTAAAAATAGGAGAAGGTACCCCTTCTAAGATCATCCATTAAGACAACCTAATATCGATCAAGTGTTGGATCATTATAAACAAATTAGATAATTAAGATCCTTTATAAACATTGAGTCATTAAGCATAAGTGATTTGTTGATTTTTTTTTATGATACCTACAAAAGGCTTGAAAGGCTTAATAGAAATACTAAAATTTTCAAAGAACTAGTCAAGCTGTCTAAAGATATAAACCAAAAAAAGAACATTGAAGAAAATCTCACTACCACCTGCCTATATTTCAATGAACTTACTGAATTAGATTGGAACCCTGATAATCTATAAGTCTTAGACCCCTTGGAAGGTTCATAAGATTGGACTAAGTCCCTGCTCACCAGCTTGAAAGGTGTACAAGAGGAAAAGGTTGTACTTACCAGTACACCCATATGATTGGAAGAAGTATACTTCTCCAACACTGAGTCATCCAGCTTCTCTATAGTCATACCTAGGATTAGAGCAACATTTCCCTAAGGAAATTTTGGCAGTGTTGAAGCCCTTGATCAGGATATCCAATGAAATCAAGGAAGATAGCCAGATGATCTAACTTAGGTTCCTATAATTCCATATTCACTCAATATTGATGGTTGGTGTGGAGTAGTTAATGATATAAGATATAGAATCTAGAGTCTAGCCAAAAGGCTCCACAGATAGGCAGAAACTCAACAACTTGTATTTGGGAAGATTGAGGAAGAAGGCATGGACCTTATAATTACTAACCTAGATGGTAGCATAAAAGGATGGTGGTTATCTCTTAAAGAAGACCAAAGGGTTGTGGCAGGATCCATGATAACTGACTTTGTTGAAGCAGTTATTCATGAGTACGCTAGAGACATGGTAAATGCTGATGCTATTGAATACAATAAATTGTTCAAGATGAAGCTTTATAACATGAAATATTGGAACATATTCAAGTGTGTGTTTTCTCTTTTGGCAAGAAAAACAAAATAGAGCCAAAAGACTAAAACTAAACACATGTTTATTAATGCACTTCCTAGCAAAATCTTAGACAGAGTATTGGCCTACATAGCAACCAAAAAGGAAGCCATGACTGGAGAAACAGTCACAGTTGCAAAAATGACCTTACGTCAAATTATCTAGTCTATAGAAGAATATATTTACAATTCATGTAAGGATAAAATTGTGGCCAAATTTCTTAAAAAATTAATGAAAAACATTGATAATAGTATTTGCAAAAATAGTGGGTATAGTGCACCAGGCTATTATGGTTCTAATAATTCTCATTGTAAATGCCACAAAGAAAAGAGCAGATCCCAAAAATGAAAAACTAGAGACAAGCCCAAGTATAAGTGGAGGTTCTCTAAAAGAAAAACTTATGTTAGGCCAAAAAGAACCATCTCAGGAAAATGTCAAGAAGGTCATATAGCTCCTAATTGCCTAAATAAGAAAAAGTATCCTAAAAAGATTAAAAAGATTAGAGCTATACTTCCTAATAAAGAAATGCAAGTTATTTATGAATTCAGCTCAGATGATGATGTCTATTCAATACCCACTAAAAATGATATTTCTTCAAGTGAAAATGAAAATCAAGTAAATCAATTTGAAGAATTGTCTTCTTCTGATAACTTTGAGACTGAGCTCTAGTATTGTAATATGATGTCTAGATTTGATCTTGAAGCCCGAATGCAACATCTAGAATATCTACTCCAGAATCATAAGCTCTCTCTTCATCTCATCCCTATCTATCAAAATGAGCTTACCCAATTACGTAGAATGCATGGTGACCCTAAGGGCAAAACACTGTAACAAGTTAACTTTCATGACAAACCAATGTTATATGCACAACATGAATAGAATAGAAAACAAAAAGCTAAGCCTAAAAATCCAAGCACAAAGAGCTTGATAAAATACCAAAAGCCTCTTGTTGAAATCCTTGGAGCTATAAAATCAAAAATAGAATCTGCTTCCTAAGATATTAATGAATTAATAAAATGTTCTAAAGATTCTATAAAAGAAAATAGCCCTGAAGAAGTTCCTCCTTACCAAGGATGTTTCTATGCTGGAGAATAAAAAGAAATCATTTCAATAAACATCATTTCGAACAATGGCTTATTAACCCAAGATTATTTAATCGATGCTAGAGAAAATATGAGTACTGAAAAGCATCAAGCTATCCCAAAGTACCTGTGGCAAGATGCTTCATTAGATTTTATTTTTGTCAATGGGTCAAGGACTACTATAAATAAAGTTGTTCTTAGGGTACTACTTGAAGCAAATGGCATTAAGGCATGTGTAAAATTATGGATGTTTGATAAGATGCCCACAAATACTATTTTAGGAATGAACTTCCTGAATCAATTTAAGCCTTATATTGTTCAAAGCAATTACTTGTCTTTGAGATTCTTTGGTAATGAACAAGAAATTCTTAGAAAAATCCATGCAACAGTAAGAATTACCACAAGACCCCATGAAGAAGAAGACATAAAGCTACATATGAAGATTTATAGGATAGTACAAGATTTTGAAAAGAGAAAAGATATCTTGAATACTGTCATAACAAAGATCAAAAGATTTTGTGATAATGATCCCAGAAGGTTTTGGGATAAGTGTAAATATACTATTTCTCTTGATCTAAAACCTGACATTGATCAGACTCGAGGTATCAAATCTAACATTATCCCTTTCTCCCCTTCTCAAGTTAAAATGGGAGAAGAAGAGATCAAAAAATTATTGCAGAAGGATTTGATACAGAAAAGCCATAGTGAATGGGCTTCTGCATTCTATGTGAATAAACACTCAGAACAAAAAAGAGAGAAAATGAGATTGGTAATAAATTATAAAAAGCTCAATGATTGGCTTATACCTGTCAGACAATCAATTCCTCACAAGACTGTTCTTATCAACAAGCTGAAGGAATGTTGTGTTTTTTCTAAGTTTGATTTGAAAAGTGGATTTTGGCAAATTGCAGTAGAACCTAAAGATACTTATAAAAATACATTTGTCTTACCAGTCTTAGATAGGCATTATGAGTGGAAGGTTATGCCTTTTAGCTTGCAAAATGCTCCCTCTGAATTTCAAAAAAAGATGGAATTTTTGGCCATGATAAGCATTTTTCTATCTATATTGATGATATATTAGTTCTTTCAAAAGATTTAAATAGTCATCTTATACATTTTAAAGAATTTTTTGATCTTTGTAAACAGAATGGGTTGGTTTTAAGTGATAAGAAAATACAGATAGGCAAAACAAAGATTGAATTTCTCGGATTAAATATATGTCAAAATAAGATTGCATTACATCTCCATATTTTACAATCTTTAAAAAGATTCCTAGATGAAATAAAAGGCAAAACCCAATTACAGAGATTCCTTGGATCTCTAAATTACTGCTCTCCATTCTATAAAGATCAGGCTAAAGATTGGAAAATACTAGAGAAAAGGTTAAGAAAAGACTCAAGCTCGTGGACTAGTGAAATGACACAGGCAATCAAAAGAATCAAGGAAAAAGTCAAAGGACTACTAAATCTAAAACTACCAGGAGAACATTTAATGATTTTGGAAATAGATGCTTCAGACAAAGCATATGGCAGAATACTTCTAGAAAAAACAAAAGATGGTAGAGAAGAAGTCTGTTATTATTGTAGTGGAACATAGAACCCAGATCAAAAGAATTACCATTCCACTAAGAAAGAACTATTAGCAGCCAAACTATGCGTGTTCAAACTATGGATCTTTTTGCTCCCAAAGAAATTCCTCTTAAGGACAGATCTGTTACAGTTTGAATTTATCATTAGAAAACCCCACACCCAGCAAGTTGGAAACTAGATAATGACTAAATGGGCAATATGGTTTTCTAACTTTGAGTTTGATATTCAATACAAGAAAAGAATTGTTATTTATTTAGTTGATTTAATGTCTAGAGAAGGATCAAAATGGTATTCTCATAAGTTTTGTACTAATCATGTTTTGATGTTTCAGAGTAATGAAGGATCTGATAATTTTGATTACGATATTATTCCAAAAAATCTTACTCAATAAGAAAAAGAAAGAATGAAAGAATGGCTTCTTATTCCTACAAATACCCAAATCAAAGAACTACCTGAGCTTGCTATTGAAAATATTTTGTGAAAATGTTTATTAGTTAATGCCTACAAAAACTTTCATAATGTTGATAGAAGAAATTGGACTAGATTCTATGACACGGATCACAAAAATATCAGGATACTTAGAGGACAATCGTCACTTATAAAGTTTCAGCTAATCAAAGCAAAGGTAATTTTCTACGGAAAAGTTTATATCTGTATGAGCACCAATTTGCTTATAAGGAGCTTTCATGACAGACCAGCTGATGTACCATATGATCAAAGGGAAAAGTTAACTTGGGATAAATGGCTTGAAGAATATGCACCAACCACTTTAAGCCTCTGGTTCAAGATTCTTATCATTCATGAAGAATTAGGTGTTTATGATATTAATATGTTGTTCAAATTTACAAGAGATCACCTGTATGATGAAATAGAATTTAAGTTTTATTTCAAAGATTGTATATATAACCATGAGAAGAAGAAAATCATATATAAATTTCAAATAAACTTTTGTGAACTTCCAGAAGATGTTGATACCATATTAAGCAATGAATTTCTTGTGACAAATCCCAAGCACCCTGATAAAATTGAAAGATCAATCCCTGATCTTTAGGAAACACATGCATACTCATGGGATGACTATGTCCATGACACTTATCATAGGTATGAATATTTGAATGACATAAGCATTGACATGTCTATTGAAAGCCCTTCTAGGAGTCCCTAGCAAGAAGCATGGATGGGCCCTTTCAAGGTTTGTTCATTATCCCTTTAATATGACAACACAGATGATTTAACTATGAAATCAAATCCTAGATTGTGATCTAGTTATATCACACCATGTGACCCATGGTAAGGTCTTGTCTTGGCTAGTAGAGTGGGCCTGTCCCCTACTGTTTACAGGTACGAGATGCTATTTACTTTTATAAATGTTTTAATCTGGTAGGAGCATGTGTTCAGATTACTCCATGATTCGACTAGGGAATCCCAATAATGTGGTAAGTAGCACATGTGGTGGGGGTGGCCTGTCGACCTCTTGGATTTTATTAGATGTTCCTTGGGTAATATGTCTTTTGGTGTGACACGACCAAAGCATCTTTTATTTTATCACTTTGCCTAGTTGGATGGGGTTGTCATCCAACAAACCTAGGTTTCTAGTTGTTTCTAATCGGTTACTCCTTGAATCGATGGAAAAACTCTCCCAATTAGTTATTTAAGAAGAGTTTGGGGTTCATTCACTACCATCAAGTGCCAGGAGTAGAAAGGAGAGAGCTCTGCAAGTCTTTAAGCTCTACAAGTCTTAGTATAGGTCTATTAAGTATTGGTTCAGATAGTTACCTGGCTCAAGGTCGAATGGTTTTCAAATTGTTTGGCCTTCTACGTTTTACATAGCCTATGAAACCAATGTATGTTAGTTTTTGATTGTTGATCCTAAAGAGTTGGCAGGATTATGACTATATACAATTAGAATCTTGTTGGAATGCACCGATTATGTAATGTTGTTCTATGTTATATAAATATATTTTGTTCAATAAGTCTTGATGGTATCAGAGCCTAGTTTGCCTATTTAATATATATTGTTGGTCATCTTCTCATCCTTAATTCTTTGTTTTAGCCTGTAGGGAAATCTTACCGCTCTTTTGATAATGTGTTTAAAGCTGATTGGAATACTAGCTTTCCTTATTCATAAGCTCAGGGAACCTACTGTGTCTGACGTTCCTCAAGACTTCTTTGGCCTAACAATCTATCAGATCTAGTTCTTGAATGTACATGGGATACCTAGAGTTGAGGCATTGAGACAAGGTGGTGTTAAGCTATTTTTCCTAATAACCCTTGTTCAAAGAATTGTCTGTTAGAGAAGGCCCTAGAAGTTACCAATCGAACGAGCACTAGGCAACATTAAGGATAAGTTCTCCTGAGAAGAGTTGCATCTTCTAAGCGATATAGACTAAGTAAGCGAAATTTTTGTTCCTTTTTCAGATTTGATGGAGAAATCAGAAGTTAGAAATAGACAAGAGGATAAACATGATCTAAGCCAATATATTTCTCCTAAATCCATAAATGCAAATTGGGAACTTCCTAGATTAGATTTGTCTAAAGTTTATAAGATGAATTTCTTCAAACAAAAGTTTTAGACTAAAGTCTCTTTCAAATAATTTACTCTTAAAGGTTTGATGTTAGGAAATCTTGAGGGTAATTGGTTTAATATACTGGCTGAGGAACATTTTATTAAAAAGGTTATCATTTTGTACACATCAGCCAGTTAAAATGGATAATAATACCTCTTTTCAGGCAAGGCCTGGATGTTCCTATTTGATCTGTTCTTGTCAACAACAAGCTAAAAAACATTTCCCAAGCTATGCTTGGTGAAATCAATGATAATGTCCATGATGGCAAAGTTACTTATCAGGTTTATCCTAATTTTATGGTTGACCTAAAGGATTCTATTGTTCCCAAAATGCTTGAATATAATTTACAATTTAAAAACCTTGACATGGATCTTAGATATATTGCCTTTAGTATAGCTACCCAATGGGTCTTTTGATACTTTATGTATCCTTTGGTACCCTCCAATTATACTCAAAAATCCCCAACAGCATGGTGATGATACCTAGAACAAAGATCGCAGGAGACTAGGTTAATATCAGTCAAATAAACTTCTAGACAATCTCCTTATCTAAAGAATGGGTGACTAGCTACAGCAACTGTATCTATAGACACCTAAAAAAAAAACCAAGTACACTCTTAGGCTAACTTCTCTTCTTACAAAAGAAGATTTTAGAAGATATAAAATCTCCCTGGTGGAAGAACAAAAACAAGGAGAATGCCCTAAAGAGAAAACTCAAAAGGTCTCAGTCCATGAAGAAATACTCTATAACTAATTTAGAGACCCTCAAAACTATAAGATTCCCAAGCCAAAAATTTTATGCTTCTGAATCAGATTGGTCAGGATACCATAGTTTGCCTGATGAACACAATTCTTATGTAGGACCTAGCTCCACTAGTCAATACTAGTGATAGGATTCAAGGTGAGATAAATGCAACCAAAGTTGGCCTGGTTGAGTTAAATAAAGGTCAAGATAAGCAAATAGTAATGTTAGATGAAGCCATTGGCATAATAAAATATCTAGAAGAAGTCCTTTCGGAGCAAAATCTAGACCTCTCTCTTGATGCTACAAAGCTTGAAGAAATAAAAGAAGATCTGAAGAAGTTGATTATGATAAATACACAAGGCTATGATATGCTTAAGGTAATCCACACATGAATGGTGGACCTTTTAAGTGTTAATACTAGCACAAATTTGCAAACTAGAAAAATGGACATTAGCCTTGAACAAATAGAAAAAGTTGTCATAAAAATAAATGACCAACAGAGTGGTAGAGCAGAAGAAACTAAAAATAAAATTCAAGAACTTCAAGAAAAGGTTGATACCTTGGTAGGATCGTCCTCACTTATTTTGACTCAAATACATGAATTGCAGGAAAACATGAAAAGGTCTTTTAAAACAAACCCTCTGAGTATGGTAAAACTAGGAGAAGGTACCCCTTCAAAGATCATCCCATTAAGACAACCTAATACAGAGCAAGTATCTAATCATGCTAAACAAATCAGACAATTAAAATCCTTTATAAACATTGAGTCATTAAGCATAAGTGATTTGCTGAAATTTTTTGATGATAACTACAAAAGGCTTGAAATGCTTACTAAAAATACTAAATTTTTCAATGAACTGGTCAAGCTATCTAAAGATATAAACAAAAAAAAGAACATTGAAGAAAATCTCACTACCACCTGCCTATATTTCAATGAACTTACTGAATTAGATTGGAACTATGATAATCTAGAAGTCTTAGATCCCTTTGATGCTTCGCAAGATTGGATTGAGTCCCTGCTCACCAGCTTGAAAGGTGTGCAAGAGGAAAATATTGTACTTATCGATACACCTGGATGGTTGGAAGAAGTATACTCCTCCAACACTGAGTCATCCAGCTTGTCTATAGTCACACCTAGAATTAAAGCAAAATTTTCCCAAGGAAATTTTGGTAGTATTGAAGCCTTTGATCTGGATATCCAAAAAAATCAAGGAAGATAGCCAGATGATCTAACTTAGGTTCCTATACTTCCATATTCACTCAATTTTGATCTTTGGTGTGGAGTAGGTAATGATATAAGATATAGAATCCAGAGTCTAACCGAAAGGCTCCACAAATGGGCAGAAACTCAACAACTTGTATTTAGGAAGACTAAGGAAGAAGGCATGGATTTTATAATTTCTAACCTAGACAGTAGCATAAAAAGATGGTGGTTATCTCTTACAGAAGACCAAAGGGTTGTGGTAGGATCCACGGTAGTTGACTTTGTTGTAGCAGTTATTCATGAGTATGCTAGAGACATGGTAAATGTTGATGCTATTGAATACAATAAATTATTTAGGATGAAGCTTTATAACATGAAATACTAGGATAGATTCAAGTGTGATTTTGCTCTTTTGGCAAGAAATACAAAATAGAGCCAAAAGATTGAAACTAAACACATGTTTATTAATGCACTTCCTAGCAAAATCTCAGATAGAGTATTGGCTTACATAGCAACCAAAAAGGAAGCCACGACAGGAGAAATAGCCATAGTTGCAAAAATGACCTTAGATCAAAATTTCTAGTCTATAGAAGAATATATTTACAATCAATGTAAGGATAAAACTATGGCCAAATTGCTTAAAAGACAAATTAAAACCATTGATAATAGTATCTGCAAAAATAGTGGATATAGTGCACCAGGCTCTTATGGTTCTGACAATTTTCATTGTAAATGCCACAAAGAAAAGAGCAGATCTGAAAAGTAGAAAATTAGAGACAAGCCCAAGTATAAGAGGAGGTTCTCTAAAAGAAAAACTTATGTTAAGCCAAAAAGAACCATCTCAGGAAAATGAATTATAAAATGTTATATATGTGGTCAAGAAGGTCATATAGCTCCTAAGTGCCCAAATAAGAAAAGTATCCTAAAAAGACTAAAAAGATTAGAGCTATACTTCCTAATGAAGAAATGCAAGTTATTTCTGAATTCAGCTTAGAAGATGATGTCTATTCAATACCCACTGAAAATGATATTTCTTCAAGTGAAAATAAAAATCAAGTAAATCAATTTGAAGAATTATCTTCTTCTAATAACTCTAAGACTAAGCTCTACTATTGTAATATGATGTCTTGATTTGATCCTAAAGCCTGAATGCAACATCTAGAATATCTACTCCAGAATCATAAGCTCCCTCTTCATCTCATCCCTATCTATCAAGATGAGCTTACCCAATTACGCAACACACATGGTGACCTTAAGGCCAAAACACTGCAACAAGTTGACTTTCATCACAACCCAATTTTATACGCACAACAAGAATGGAATAGAAAATGAAAAGCTAAGCCTAAGAATCCAAGCACAAAGAGCCTGATAAAATACCAAAAGCCTCCTATTGAAATCCTCAGAGCTATAAAATCAAAAATAGAATCTACTTCTTAAGATATTAATAAATTAATAAAATGTTTTGAAGATTCTATAGAAGAAAATATCCCTATAGAATTTCCTCCTAACCAAGGATATTTCTATGCCAAAGGAAAAAAAAATCATTATCTCAGTAAACATCAGTGATTCAAACAATGGCTTATTAACCTGAGATTGTTTAATCGATACTAGAGTAAATATGAGTATTGCAAAACATGGAGCTATTCCAGAGTACCTATGGTAAGATGCTTCATTAGATTTTGTTGCTATCAATGGGTTAAGGACTACCGTAAATAAAGTTGCTCCTAAGGTACTACTTGAAGTAAATGACATTAAGGCATATGTAAAATTATGGATGTTTAATATGATGTCAATAGATATTATTTTAAGAATGAACTTCCTGAATCAATTTATGCCTTATACTATTCACAACAAATACTTGTCTTTGAGCTTCTTTGGTAATGAACACCAAATTCCTAGAAAAACCCATGCAACTGTAAGAATTGCCACAAGACCCCATGAAGAAGAAGATAGAAAATTGTAGATGAAGATTTACAGGACAGTACAAGATTTTGAAAAGACAAAAGATATCCTGTATATTGTCATAACAAAGATCAAAGGATTTTGTGATAATGATCCTATAAGGTTTTGGGATAAGTGTAAATATATTGTTTCTCTTGATCTAAAACCTGGCATTGATCATACCCAAGGTATCAAATCTAACACTATCCCTTTCTCCCCTTCTCAAGTTAAAATGGGAGAAGAGATCAAAGAATTAATGTTGAAAGATTTGATATAGAAAAGCCATAGTGAATGGGCTTCTCCTACATTCTATGTGAATAAACACTCAGAACAAAAAAGAAGGAAAATGAGATTAGTAATAAATTATAAAAAGCTTAATGATTGGCTTATACCTGTCAAACATCCAATTCCTAACAAGACTGTTCTTATCAACAAGCTGAAGGAATGTTGTGTTTTTTCTAAGTTTGATTTGAAAAATGGATTTTGGAAAATTGCAGTAGAACCTAAAGATACTCATAAAATTGTATTTGTCTTACTAATCTTAAATAGGCATTATGAGTGGAAGGTTATGCCTTTCGGCTTGAAAAATGCTCCCTTCCAATTTCAAAAAAGGATGAATGGAATCTTTGGCCATGCTAAGCATTTTATTGTCTATATTGATGATATATTAGTTCTTTCAAAAGATTTAAATAGTCATCTTATACATTTGAAAGAATTTGTTGATCTTTGTAACCATAATGGGTTGGTTTTAAGTGATAAGAAAATGGAGATAGGCAAAACAGAGATTGAATTTCTTGGGTTAAATATATGTCAAAATAAGATTGCATTACAACCCCATATTTTATAGTCTTTAGAAAGATTCCCAGATGAAATAAAATACAAAACCCAATTATAGAGATTCCTTGGATCTTTGAATTACTACTCTCCATTCTTTAAAGATCAGGCCAAAGATAGGAAAATACTATAGAAGAGGTTAAGAAAAGACTCAAGCCCATGGACTACTGAAATGGCATAGGCAATCAAAATAATCAAGGAAAAAGTGAAATGACTACCAAATCTCAATCTCCCAGGGGAAAGTTTAATGATTTTGGAAACAAATGCTTCAGACAAAGCATATGGCAGAATACTTCAGGAAAAAACTAAAGAAGGTAGAGAAGAAGTCTACTATTATTGTAGTGGAACATGGAACCCAACACAAAAGAACTACCATTCCACTAAGAAAGAACTATTAGCAGCCAAATTATGCATGTTAAAACTAAGGATCTTTTTGCTCCTAAAGAAATTCCTCTTAAGGATAGATTTGTTACAGTTTGAATCTATCATTAGAAAACCCCACACCTAAGAAGTTGGAAACCAGATAATGACTAGATGGGCAATATGGTAATCTAACTTTGACTTTGGTGTTCAATACAAGAAATGAATTGCTAATTGTTTAGTTGATTTGATGTCCAAAGAAGGATTGAAATGGTATTCTCATAAGTTTTGTACTAATCAAGTTTTGATGTTTCAGGTAATGAAGGATCTAATAATTTTGATTATGATACCGTTCCAAAAAATCTTACTCAACAAGAAAAAGACAGAATGAAAGAATGACTTTCGAATCAAAGAACTCCCTGAGCTTGCTATTGAAAAGATTTTGTCAAAATATTTCTTAGTCAATGCCTACAGGAACTTTCCCAATGCTGACAGATGAAATTGGACTAGATTCTGTGACATGGATCACAGAAATATTAGGATACTTGGAGGACAATTGTCACTTGAAAAGTTTTGGCTGATCAAAGCAAAGGCAATTTTTTGTGGAGAAGTTTATATTCATATGAGCACCAATCTGCTTACAAGGAGCTTTCATGACAGACCAACTGATGTACCATATGATCAATGGGAAAAGTTAATTTGGGATAAATGGCTTGATGAATATGTACCAACCACTTTAAGCCCTTGGTTCAAGATTCTTGTCATCCATGAAGAATTAGGTGTTTATGATATTAATATGTTGTTCAAATTTACCAGAGATCACTTGTATGATGAAATAGAATTTAAGTTCTATTTCAAAGATTGTATATATAACCACGAGAACAAGAAAATTAGATATACATTTCAAAGAAAGTTTTGTGAACTTCTAGAAGATGTTGATACCATATTAAGCAATGAATTTCTTGCAACAAATCCCAGGCACCCTGATAAAATTGAAATATTAATTCCTGATCTTCATGAATCACATGCATACTCATGGAATGACTATGTCCATGACACTTATCATAGGTATGAAGATTCAAATGACATAAACATTGACATGTTTGTTAAAAGTCCTTATGGTAGTCCCTAGCAAGAAGCATGGATGGGCCCTTTCAAGGTTTGTTCACTGTCCCTTTAATACGATGACGCAGATGATTTAACTATGAAAGCAAATCCTAGAGTGTGATCCAGCTATATCACACCATGTGACCCATGGTAAGGTCTTGTCTTAGCTAGTAGAGTGTGCTTGTCCTTTATCATTTATAGTTGTGAGATGTTGTTTGCTTTTATAAAGGTTTTGATCTTACAGGAGCATGTGCTCAAATTACTCCATGATTCAAGTAGGGAATCCCAATAAAGCAAGAAGTAGCACATGTGGTGGGGGTGGCCTGCCAGCCTCTTAGATTTTATTAGATGTTCCCTAGGTAGTACACCTTTTGGTGTGACACCACTAAAACATCTTTGCTTTTATCACTTTGCCTAGTTGGATGGGGTTGTCATCCAATAAACCTAGGTTTCCAGTTGTTTCTAATCGATTACTTCTTAAACTAGTGGAAAAGTTCTTCCAAATCTTTATTTAAGAAGAGTTTGGGGTTCATTCACTACCATCGAGTGATAGGAGTAGAAAGGAGAGAGCTCTGCAAATCTTTAAGCTCTAGAAGTCTTAGGATAGGTTTTTTAAGTATTGGTTCAGACAGCTACCTGGCTCAGGGTCGAATAGTTTTCAAACTATTTGGCCTTTTATGCTGTGTATAGCCTATGAAACAAATGTATTTTAGTTTTTGATTGTTGATCTTGAAGAGTCGGTAGGATTGTGATTATGTACAGTTAAAATCTTGTTGGACTTCACCGATTATGTAATGTTGTTCTATGTTTGGTGACATAGAGAGTCAAATAATGTCAAATGCTTCATCTCATATATTATGTCATTTGGGGTTTTTAATGATTTGTGTTGGTTCAATTTCTATGCCAAGTTAGACTCTATAAAGTCCTTTACTCCTTAGAAGAAGACTCATTTTAGTAATCCATGTGAATTAGTTGTAAGGAGTTAGAATTGAAGGTTGTTAGCCATGTTTATCTAGTTAGCATAACAAAAATATAGAGACACATGTAAAAGAAGAAACAATAACCAAAAATTTGTATTTGGTGTTGCGCACATGAAGATCGAGGCACTAAAAAAATCCTTATAAATAAGCACTCCCCAAATAAAATGTTTTAACACTCTATCCTTAATGTGTGTACAAAACAATGCCCCCAACTAATTATAATTAAACAATTTTACAACAAATTCTACCTTGTTACAATTTTGTTGAAAATGGGAAACAATTTTGTTAAAGTAAAATATGAAGCAAATTAACTAGTAGATTTGAAAATTAAATGAAAAACATGTAGTTTCATAAAATATTACGCAATAAATGGAGACTAGAGTGGAGAATTTTTTTTTTTTTGAAGATGTGCACGGTAGAGGCTGGGAAAGTCATTGGAAAAAAGGTGTCCTTTTTGGGAGACGTGACCTCTTGCCACATTAGACCCACCTAATTATCTTTAACAATAGTCAAGAAGAGTGCCATGAAGTAAAAAATATCATATTGTTGAGAGGAGGCTCTTGGCATAAAAAAATTCAAGGATTAAAAAAGGGCCAATTCGATCTCCTTTTATAAGGGAAGGAATAAATGATATTTTATTTAAGAAACACAACCTTTTTGAAAAATGTTGCCAAGGATAGGCAGCACATTAGAACCCAAACAAATAAACCCATATAGGTGACGAGGATGCATAGTGTCAACACGAGGGTTGGGATAGGTTTAAGGACTAGGGGTCGTTATGAAGCGCAAGGCATGGCGTAGGCTTCATGACAAATTCAAGTTATCTTAGGGCTAGGGAATCACGAGATGCCACATGAAAGGTTGCACATTGGGTTTGGGATGGGGTTGAACTGACCCATAATTTGTTGCGGATAGAAATCTAGGGTGCGATACGGGGTGAAGGTTTCCAAGTGAGTGATAAAAGGTGAAAAGTAACAACAATGGGGTGATGATGAGGATATTTGAGGTGGTGATAGGTAGGTTAGGTGTGTCAATCAAAAAGAAGGGTGGTGGGGGAGCTCAATGTGAGATGATAGTAGAAGCTCTATGTGAGATGATAGGAAGAGCTCGAGGTGGGTAAGGAGGAGCTTAGGTGAGCTAGGAGTGTTGGCTAGGCCTACAAGGGTTTTGATTTGTTATATTATATAAAACAATCTTTTTTCCTGCACTAAAATGTTATGAAAAGGATTCATAAATTAAAAAAATTGAGACTTATAAAAATCTTTATAATTTATTTTATTTTTTTTTTAAATTTTTGAAGAATGGGAGAGAGACCTCAAAATGTTTTTTAGAATTAAAAAAAATCACAAAAATTTAAAACAAAAATCCTATAAATATAGACTATAGTTAACTCATAAGTGCTATAAAAATATTTAAAGTAAATTTTGAAAATTATACAAAAATTGAAAGAACAAGAAATATGAGAAACTAAGGTTTGAGAGACAATGAAAAAGAGAGATGAGGACATAAACTTGGTGCTTCAAGAATTGAAATACTTGCACCTTAAGGACTAATTTTACTCGACAAGATGGACTTTGTATAAAGTTGGCTTTGGTATCATGTAGAATCATGTGAAAACACCCAAATTCCAATAACCTACTAAAAAAATAAACTTGATTAACTGTATGTGATTTAACCTTTTAGGGTTTTACCTATGTAAATCCTAAGTTAGATTAAAGGGTTAAGTTATCTAAATTATTGAAATAATATGCAATAAATAACCATTGATTTGTTATAGATTTTAACTTTGTAAAAATAGTAATAAATATGAGCAAATAAAGACTTATATAGAAAATGACTATCATGGAAGATTTGGGTTCTAAAAACTGGGTTATGGACATGTTTGAGTGTTATCAACAGGGTCCTTGGATCTGATTCTTCACTAGACAGTAGCACCCCACTTGGATAGTAGTGTCATACCGCTCTAATGTCCTAAAAATTATGCTAGTGTCCTCTTTATAAGACTGTTCCTATTTTTTGGAGTACTTACCCCTGTATTTATGGGTTCTGTTCCTACACGCACACAATCTAAAACTTTGTATTGTGCATGAAATCTCTGATTTAAGTGGTAAACCCTAATCCTCCTTACAAGTATGGCATGAGATAAAAATGTGTGTTCGTTAGTAGGATAGGCTGGACATCCTCAACACCCCATTGTGAAGAGAGTTTCCTACATACCAATACTCCGAGGAGGGATTGAGCTTGATGTAGTTCTCCCACCTAGTGCTTGGTGTAAGTGAAAATGAATGCTAGAATGATAGTGGTCTTGAATGCCTTGAGAGTGCTTGAGATTTAAAATTTGGGCTTAGGGCAATTGGAGATGGTAGTATGCAGAATTAGGGCATAATAGGGATCAATTACCTTGATTTTGCTCAACTTATTTCTTATTTGAGCAGGCCTTTTACATCTATTTTCCATTTACTGGATATAGGTTTAATAGTCTTGTATTTATAATGATCCATGGCTTGTGTGGATAGTAAAATGTACTTAGGCCAATATTAGGAGGGGCACACATTTGAAAATATATCCGTTCAGGAGAGTTAGGGCAAGGGACACTAGCACCATGTGGCTCTAGTGTCTTTAATGTGGTGTTAGTGCCCAGTTGGCAGATTGCTAGGCACAATGGGTTGGGATCTAGGAATATAGTTTTGGGACTGTGTTTGAGTTGGTAGAAGATGTTTGTGGTCTACATAATGGCTAGAAAAGTGTGATAGAGGCTCTAGGATAGGTATAAGGCTAAGCTAGGAATAAGTTGTCTCAAGCAACACTCTTAGCATCCAAATATCACTTTTAGGTGATTATAGTATGCAATAAGCCATAGAAAATAAACCTTAAAACATAAATTTAAATTTGAAAGCTAAAAATTAACATGATGAGAAACACATACTTAGAATTTTCACAGATTAACAAGTTACTCTATTCAATCTCTTCTCATGGAGTTTTTTTTTACATGAATCCAAGTGTGGGGAGACACACTTTATTTATAGATTTTTCAAAGCTTACTGAGAATGATTCCTATTAACAAATTGAAATGCATGCTTTATAATTGGATCAATTACATTCTAATTTCTTATTGGCTTGCTTACCCGACTTGCCTTTTTCCCAATTTCCTATTATCTAAGAAAATGAAAAATGAAAATATTTATTACCTAAGACTATAAGTAACTTCTTAAGTAAACTAAAATATGGAGGTGTATTTAATATTACACTAATTAAAGAGGCATATAGAGGAAAATGGATTCCATATTAGGTAAATGCAAATATGATAAAAAGAAATCGAAAACACTTTTAACTGCACATTCCTTATGACCATTCATAGATTTATTATCATTTAATTATTTATAAAAGAGGTGGGCCCAATTTGTATATTTCTAGGCGTGTTGGTGACAACAAGCCCCTTGACATTTTTTTCACATTATTTTATATGTTTTATGTATATTTGTTAATGTATATGTGACTAGTTTAAATTTGGCATTATCAAATCATTGTGATGATATTTGAGGTTTGAACCCACCTTCACACATCTCCATACAACCCCCATATCTATGTCATATGCAACCTACTATGTGACCACATCAATAAATATAGTCTTGAAACCTGTCGGGGTTGTCCATATGGTCTTAACACAATTACCTAGATAAATTTTAAATAAAGCAAAGATGCCCACCTTTTTCATTTCTAGCCATTGGATGTTTGTCATACATGTCAGTTTCACCAAAAAATTGAATTTGTTCATTTATAAATAGACCAATTAGTTAGATCATTTGATCATCAAGTACTTATCAAGTATTTATCAAGAGCACCCTCGGAGAATTTCACTATCACTATTATTGTTAGGCAATTTTTGTTTACAAACTTGGAATTTCTTTGTACACTTTGAGGGGTCTAACAAATTAGAAGAGCAAATACTAATCATATCTAGACAAACCCTAGACCAAACCCTTCCCAATTTCCTTCTTACAAGATTTTCTCATTTGAAAGAGTCATAAGTCCAAATGTATGAAATTAGAGTAGAAAATGACAAGTTGGGACATGTGAATATAATTAACAACTCAATTTGTAGATTGCATACCTGACTAGGACTTTCTATACAATTTTGATATTCACCAAGACCATACATATGGTCATGGAACTATCCTATTTTAGATTTAGATAAGTCAGTGACAAGTTTGTTAAGTCACAAATTCATCATAATAGATTTAGATTGCGACGATAGGCCTTGAAACGACTCAAAAGTATTTGTTTATATGAGTGACAACGTTTTAAAAAGCTAAGAGCCGCTCATTCCCATGCATTGATTATTTAATTAGTAAGACATTATTTGTTACATTTTGTATGCTTTTATGATGTTTTTTTGGAAGTAGGCATATTTATATGATTTACAAGTGTTTATGTTATACTTGGCATCTTTGAAGAGACAAGAATAGTACGTGTAAGAGTTTTTTGATAAAACATTATGGTAAGAGATCTACACCTAAAAAGAATCTAGTTTTCCATCCCACTTTACAAACTTCTTTTTGTTATGTATCAAAACACAATGTATATTTATGTGTGTGTGTGTGCATGCGTGTGTGTGCGTACTTAGTTACTAAATATTTTTGTTATGTTATATTTTATGTGCCTAGAGTTAATGAAGGGTTAGGCCATAAGTTAACCATGGGTTAATTAGAGTTACTAGCAATTGAATACAAAAAGGGGGAAAAAACCTAAATAATATAATTTTTTACAATATAAAAATAATGCAAGCGATAGTCCTCATTGCGTGAGAGATATTTTGTTAGAGTTAGATATGTAGGTGCAATCCACCCTTGGGGAAGAAGGTGCTCCCATCTTTTCCATTTATCAATATTAATCTATATTTTATAGTTTTATTTTTTTAATGTTATTTGAAATGTAACACATAATATGCCTTATCCTTACATTCCCAAATATGATATATCTTTTCAATACATTTTAAAAGTATTTCTCCAACTCTAAATTTCTTATTCATTCACTATGGTGCTTACACTGGTTTGTGAGCTATTTGAATGGTAAACTTTAATACTAACAGTTGCCTTATGGTGGCAAAGTATACCAAAAGTGGTAAGACAAATTAAAAACAAACAATCAAATACTAAATCACAACAGTTAAATCTATAATCACATGGCGCAACTACAACAATTGTAAAAACGAAAATTGAAAACTTTGAGTTGCCTTCTGATGGCAAAGTATGCTAGAGGTCGCAGGGCAAATAACAAACAAACAAGGAACACTAAATTAGAACAGTTAAATATATAACTACATGGCACAACTTTTGAGAAAGAATATTTCCATTAAGAAATTGCCTCCGACATAAAATTCATTTAATTAAATTTCAACATTCCACACACTAATTCTTTATTTAAGGACTCAAATAACTAGTGAACATATGGATCTAGATTTATTCAAACAATTTGGAATGAATCAAGACTATTGGTATCCCAATTGTTTAAACAAATTTAAGCAATTATCTTAAAGGCACATAAAACTCTTAAGGAGGACCCCTTATAATCAAGGTTAAAACTCTTAAGGGACATTAAGAACCCTCCCCCCCGAGTTATAGCCAGTGTGTCACCAGGTCAAAAACATTAAATCAAAATGTGACGTAAGGTCGTTTGACCGGGAGGATCTTTATCCAATACCACCTGCAAATCCCTCGTCCTAGCTAAGCAGTGACATTTGCAAAACAACACTAGAGAAGAAACGACTTCAGTTCAATCCCACATTAAACACAACGAAACCCTAATATAAATACAGGGTTTTCAGAAATACGTCCATCATTTGCCACAATTTTCGCAATTCCTTTCATTTAAAATTTTCTGAAACACACCTGCCCGATCATGGCTTGAAACTGCAGTTTCGCCGATCACTTTCTGTCTACTTAATTACCGAAAGGTTTCATTTATGGCAACCTTGCGGCTTTTCGTCTGTATTATGTTTGTAATGACATGTGTGCGAAGTGAAATCCCCCGTGAATTGGAAGCGTTGATGAGAAAACTGGATGAAGAGCGGGCTTCTGCTTCCGTACAAGAAGGTGCGGCGCGTGGCGTTTTGTGGAGGCTGCTTCCCTCTCACGCTTCCAGCTTTGACCTTAAAATTGTCTCAAAGGTTATTTGCCTCGTACTCAATATGTCAATTTGCAGTAATACGGGCTAATTTGTAAAATGATATAAATTTTAACCACATACTTTTGGAAATAGAGAGATTTTGGTTATTATTTTTATTATAGAATTCTTAATTTTTTCATCTTTAACAATTTTTTTATTTTTTTTTGAAACGGAGTAGCAAGCGGCTTGATTGTGGGAAACTTTATGGCTAGTTGTGCTTGAGTTGGATTAGTAGTAGAATGGGTGACCTCCTCGGGAGTCTCTGCTCTATCCATTGACACTCCATGATGGCTCAATTTGCTAGTTTCAATACCACTGCTTCACCCCTGCAAGCCTCACTTAGATGCAACGAGATTGAGGTTAATCTTATGAAGAAAATTGAGAATAGGAAATTTACACATACTAACCACTAAAACTTTTCCTAACGTTAACCAGTCTCTGCAATTGCAACGAACCAAAAATATAATAGTTTAATGAAAAAAATGTGGGATTTCTGTTGCTGGTAGTTAGCACGCTGCTATTCTGTTTATAGATATGCGTTATTTACTCTGAATGTTACAACTTAATATAAAACAAGATATGGCCTGTAAGAATAAACTTTAGGGATAATTTTCCTTACTGATTAAAATAAAGACACATATAGTTTGCCAATGCTCTTCAATTAAGAATGAGGTTTGACTTTTATCTATGTTACGGTCTAGGCATTTTGTCATCATTGCACTTAAATGTAAATGCGTACCAATCTCAGATGCACTTTTACTGCAGCCTAGTCTCTTGGAAAGTCTGTACCTAAATTGGACTACAACAGGAAGAAGATCCACCATATTCATTACCATTGCTACGATTATGGAAATATTCAAAAATAACACACAAGCGTTAAATGCTTTGACTTTGAGCATGCGTGCACTGTGGGCTAAAATGACATTTGATGTCATACTCAAGACACACAGAAGCCTGCTTGGACTTGCATATGTGAGGAGGCCAAAAGGATTCTGTTAAAGTCAAACTAAAGTTGACTAAAATAAGTGTTCTCCCCCTGTTCTTAGAACACCTGAAGTATGTGATTATCTGGATTCTTAATTGCTGGTTATGTTGATTTAAATTATTGTTTTCAGAATAAGTTGTTTGCAGTGTGTTACTGTTTTACAGTCTTCTGGATCAAACTGTGTGAGTAAATTATAGTCCGACATTTTGGGTACCATCATCAGGGAAAAGCTTGAAGCCAATGTTTATTTAGAGATATATGCCACTGTATTAATGGCTCTTAAATGCTAGTGATTTTAGTACTGGAGAGAGGGAGGATGTGAATACATCACCATGGACTCTTTCACCCCAAAGCCTGCTTCCAAATTGGCAAAGCTTCTGGTCCAGGTATTTCATTTAATGCCTCATAAACAACCTCTTCCTCACTATCATTATCCATGTGGGATTATTCACAACACACACCCAAAACCTACTTTTAGATTGCAAAGCTTTTGGTGCGGGTAATGCCTTGGTAGTCATATCTTTCCCACAATTATTGTCTATATGGGATTATTCACACCACACACAATGAGGGACAATATTCACGTGGAACTAAATACCATCACAGGCATATGCCACTGTTTAAATAGTACCTGGGAGAGGAAGGATGCTGACATATAACTAGGGACTTTTACCCCAAAACTTACTTTCACAGTGGCAAAGCTTTTGGTGCAGGTAATACTTCGTAAACCACCTATTTCTCATAACAGAACATATTTACATAATGGTCTGTAAAGTGGAAAAATCTCTGCACCTAAAACGTTGAAGTATGCAGAACTAGAACTGCCCTCTCATTCAATACGGGGTACCTGATGATTCACATTAAAATATGTTTATATAATCATTGAAATTTGAATTATTTGGAAATACTTAATGCGATTTCAATGGACATATAAGGGAGGGTCTTTATGAAACATCCATACGCAAAAGTAAAATTTGTACCATGGTCTTCCTCAACATATGGAATCCTTTCAGCCATTACTTTTCTGCATAACATGGAATAGAACTTAACTGTTTTCGAGGGGAAGCAAAGGTCCAAATGGATCTTGCAGCTTGGTTCCACCCATTTTTTGGGATTCTCAAATCCCAAAGTAGCTTCCTCAAAATGTGTCACCAAACATGTCAGTCATATCCCTTTAAGAATTGCTGATTTTGACGACTGCAATCATACCACAGCATCCAAACTTCAAAGAACCCTCTAACACCTACTATGTGAGTAGTTGTGTCCAGGGGGTAATGGACCTGTAATTGCCATTGGGCATCACTGCTAAATGCTTTAGCCACTTACTTTATAGTCAACGCCTGGTCAATGGAGTCTAACATCTGTTTATCCAAAATCTCCTTTCTCCTTTGAAAGAGTGCAGACATAGCAAGATACAATGAGGGCAAAGTGACCGCTAACATTATTTTTTTAAATGCAAGTGATGCACGTTAGTTCATGTTCACAAATGACCAAAGTAGGTCAATGGGACTCGAAACTACTTAAGTTTTAAAATTTAAGTGATGCACATGGGTTCATGTTCATAAATGACCAAAGTAGATCAATGGGACTTGAAAGTACATATAGTTACAATAGACAAGTACTAGGGAAAACTAACCCTAGCTTCTGAAAAATAGTTTATTTGCTGAAACACTTAGACATTGTAAACAACTGGAGGGATCAAACCTTAAGCGGAGTTGATGAAGATCAAAGTTGGAAAGCATGCTTGGAAGCCTGCGCTGTCACATGTATGTAGGTTGGACATGGACCTCAGCATTGTAATGATCTTTATATGCACTAGTCTCGAGTCCTTCAACTAGTAGGATGCTACTGCATATTCCCCATTGCACTTATGGTATTGACAGCTTACAGAAGTCAGGCTATACTTGACTTCTTGTAGATCCATTGACGGTGCAATCACGCAGTTCCCCTATAAATTGGACTCTTGAACATTGTTTTCTTCACTCCTTTATGAGCTTCCATTTTGTTGCTTCTCTAATGCATGAATTTGGGTATTTAGCTGCTTCCTTTGCTCCCCTCCTAGCTACGCTCCCCTCCTAGCTACCACTGTCACTTCTTCCTCCAATTTCACTAAGTTGACATTCTCTTCTTCCTCATTATTGTTCTCCATGTTTAGTTCGTCTTCTATCGTAATTCGCAGTGGTATCCATAGTTTAATCTTTCTTGATTATCGCAGGGACTGCATTCTAAGCTGCTTCTTTTTGAGGGAGAAAATCCTTTGAACTTCATGTACTAGCATACTTGTTTGCTTTTTTATGTATTATGGCCATGTTCAATTCCCTCTCTCTTATTGCTTGCTCTTTTGTAGAGTAATCTTCTTTTTCTAGGCTAAATTTTACATTTTGTGAATTTTAAGATAATCTTATCTTCTTAAATCATTCCATCACCACTAATAAGTTATTGTAAATCATTTTATTGAGGCATTCCAGTCGCCTTTGTTGGTTGATCGGTACGACATGTGCCCCCAGTGGAACTCTCTTGCCAACATCCGAGGCCCCATCAACCCTTACTCTTGTTGGATTTTCGTCAACATTTGCAGCCTCTTCCTTACAATATTGACCCTACGTTGGCTTAAAAAGACTGATAAAATTAACGAAGCCTATATTAATGTATTTGATAGGAAATTTGTGGACGTCTAGGCTGTCCTAGTATGACATTTGACATCACAAGTAATTTAGTATAAACTGTTTATACATTCGAATTCATCTCATTTTGATGTCAATGCAAAGTTAAATATCTTCAATATATCATTTCTTACAACTTCTCTATCAAGTATTTATTCATTAAGGATATTTCAGTTAGCAGAGTTCTCTACATTATTTGACAGGTGCGCACCTATTAAATTCTGCTTGTGAGTGTTATTACCTTTTGCAACACAAGGTAGCAAGGGATGTAATAGTTAAACCATTGTATGTTTTTTTAAACATCTCTGTATATTTTGTTACTCGTATAATTCAATAAATCACATGTTAAGTTGTTATAGTAAGCATCCTGCTTGTTCTTAACTCTCTCTTTTTTTTTCCAGTTCAAGTGTGGTGGATATGCGTGCTTTATCATTAACAATCGTGATTTGTCAATAAACAAGGGAAACCCAGGAATTGTGTGAGTACCATGGCCTTTATTCTCATGTTTTTATCATGTTATGAAATATTTCATAGCAATGCTCAATTTTTGAAGGTTTATTAACAAGCTATATTATCACATTATTCCTTTGCACATTTCAAATAAATAAATTATATTTTAGCTCTGTAGTTGGTTTCTATGGTTGATGTATCCATTGGAGGTGCTAAACTCAACAATAAGAAACAATATGGAATGACAAACACTTAATGCAACACATTGTAGTATAGAATCATCACATCACACACAACACAATATAGAGAAATGGAGTCTTCATTGATAGTCTTCACGATGTACAATATTCAGGTCTGAACAATGATGGAAACTAATGGAAGTCCATAGGAAGCCAAATACATCCAACTCACATAAATATCATACTCCGCTGAGTAGGTACAAGTACGACTGTTGGGAGCAACCACCGCTGAGAACCGGTACTCAACGAAAAATTAAAAAAACTCCGAAGTATATCATCATCGCATAAGATAACTCTTTATTTTCTCATTGCTTTATTCATTCATTTCTTTTTTTGGTCAGATAAAAATAATGAAGGGCAACAATGCCAACTGCAGATAGAAAAATTTCATCCAAAATTTCATGGATTACTGGTGAGGTAATCTAATCACGAGTGGCTACCAATGGCAGATATGTCTATAAAGCAGGAATTTATCGCCTCGTATCTATTGAAAATATCCAAATGACATCATACACAACATGAATTCAAAAAGAACAGATTTTATAACATTAAAATTATATGTCTCACATGATCATATAAATCAAGATTTACAGTAAACCCAACTCATTCCTGTACATCTGTAGCGGGCCATCCTCTAATCAGCACATGCTCAACCATCCTTGACAAACAAATGAGACCTCTGACATAAAATGGTGGGCTAACACTGCTCATTACTCGACTACCTCTGCAAAAGCTGTTTCTGACTCATAATCCAGCATGGGTTTGAATTGGCATTCATTCCCTAACAGGTATTCATAGTCATCATCCAGGCTTACAACCAGGTAGCTGATCAGATCTTACAAAATTTGCCCTACCAAGTTAAAATTTGCCAATTCAGAGACAAAACACAGGATACATATTATAAAATATATGCCGTAAAAGAAACACATTCAAACCCCACAAATTGATTAAAAAGTGCAACTCCCAACCTGTCTAATCAATTTGCATGGGATTAGGGTGCTGGGACTGTCTGGCCCAGGCCTATCTCCTCATCATCCTTGAGAGTCCCCTCTAGATTCTCCTCCCTTTCATCACCATCAATGTCCAGACTTTTTTTTTTGCAGGTCAGGTTTAGCTTTCTACCATGGTTAATTGAAAAATTTACTTGGCCTCTCTGAGTTGCCCAACACTTTGAGTGATCTGAGCATAGCCGCGCTGGTCCACAGTCTACTCAGAAGAGCCTTCTGCACCTTGTGCAACTTGCACACTTTCGCATTACCTTGCGGCGTCTGTGGAGACTCTACACACCCTTGTGCGCACATGCAATGCCAAGAGAAATGTTGGGGAGCCTTCAAACTCTGCGCAAATCGCCATAATTCAGTGGCCATGTGGACATTTTGCGCCATGTCACGCCATGGCAGGTGGAACTTCTGGAGTTCTTACCATCTCAGAGTATCCATTAGCATGCCATGTGCCTAGAAGACCAACTGTCATGCCCATAGTTTAAATACTCGTACTCGGTGAGTACTTGCCCAACCCCCAAAAGATTTACTTGGCAAATACTCAGCAAATGTTCACCAATACTTGCAAATTTAAAAAATGTATCAAATGAGTCTATAAAACGTTGGGGAAGTGTTTTCTATTAGATTTGAATACAAATACAGTACAAAATCACATAATCATGCGAATACAACATCAAACTAATAGTTATAAATTAATGAGGATTGTCATTGAAAATCATCATCATAAATTGCATATGAATATGAGATGCAAATTACAATAATCTACAATTTTCTCTTCCTCGATCTAGTGAAAAATAAGGGAGATTGAGAGAGTCTAGTCCTTGCACTTGGCTGCCCTTCTTAGCTCTGCCTAGAACGCTGTGCCTGTGGCTCCACCTTGGTACCAAATGGTTGTGACTCCTCTACATCATGTTTGACAACATCTACAAGGATGTCATCCAATCCAATATCTCCTGTTACTGCTACACCCTCCATAGCTTGCCTCTCGAAATCAACAATTTCTTCTTTTTTGAACAAGAGGGTCTCCTTAGCATGTGCAGTCTAATCACTGTAGGGATCGATTTCATCCAACTCGATAAGCTCTTGTGATGTGTCCACTTTTTTATGCAAAGATGAAGGTTTTATTGCACAAAAACTAGGCCATTGAGGCATCGTTGACTCAACTTATTGCACTTCTTTGTGTGAATGGCGTTAAACAAACTCCAGTTGCGCTCACATTCAAAAGCACTATAAGGTTTTGGGAAAATTCAGATGGCTAGCTTTTGAAGATTTGGGTATTTTCACCCCAATATTCCCACCATGAACTTGCACACAAGATATTTAAAAGTTTGTAAAAAATCAATAATTGTAAATTGGTAACTTGTAAGGTACAAGTAAAGACTTCATTTTATATTACCTGGTGATTGGGTGGATCTCCCTCGCATAGCTAGTGTTGAAGAAAAGAGTCTCTTGCTAGCTTGCTTATAGTTCTGTTACTCTGAAATAATGATGTCCCTCACCTCAATCTGAGGTGGCATACTCTCAATGCATGTTGAGAGGCCCTCCATAATCTCCCCATTAGCATCTGTGAATCCATTGGAGTACTAAAACTTGAGATTAAGGTAGTACTCTGGTGCGTTGATGGTTTGGTGGAGTTGATTGTTCCACCTTCGATCAATTAACTCTCAAATGTGATCAAATTTGGCATTATACCCCCTATAAAAGTTTTGGATGGTCTCTTTGGCCCTATCCATGGTCTCATAAATGTATCCCATTGGGTTTTGCTCCCCATCCACCAAGCGCAAAATCCTCATCAAAGGCTCTAACACCTACAAAGTTACAAACAAATCAAAGTTACAAACTTACAATTAAAGTTAAAAATTGAAAATAAATGAATTGACTTGAAATTTAAATTTAAATTTGAAGTTACTTTGACTATCTCTACAACTCTCTTCGCAAAGACCTTATAAAAACTGCCTTCGTGACCTTGTCTTCATCAACTTTTTTTGAATATGTTCAGTCCACCCATGCTTGACTCACAAACATCTGCTTCAAAATTGTCAACAAATTACAAATACTTTGCAACGTAAGAAAGTTAGTTGCAAACCTTTTGACCCTTGCTCGCACAAGTTTTTTTTCCTTGGCGCAATCTCTCATCAAGATGAGAACCCAAGGGTGATTATAAATGTATTTGGTGATGTTTCTAACTTCTTCTACAATCGGTCTCACCCAATCAATTTTACCTATGTTCTCCAAAATAAGGTCAAGGCAATAGGTTGCGCAAGGGGTCCAAAAAAGTGATGGATGCCTCTCTTTAAGAAGTCTCCTAGTGGCCACATATGTTGCTACATTGTTAGTGATAACTTGCACAACATTCTCGGTGCCCACCTTTAAGACAACCTTTTTGAACATCATGCTCAAAGTTTTTGCATTTTTTACTTTGTTAGAGGCATTAATTGACTTCAAAAAAACCATCTTGAAGTCACTAAAAAATTGATGAGGGTGTGGTTCTTTTTATCTGTTCACCCATCTGAAAGAATGGTGCATCCGAACTTTTGCCACAACCTCTTTTGATCTTCTATAAGTGACTTTGCATTTTCAACATCTTAGAGCAACCTCCCACTTAAGTCTCTTGGCGAGGGTGCCTTGTAATCGTTCCTTGCAATTGTCAATGTCATCACCAAATACTCCCAGTGCGGGCTCCTCGTCACATTGAATGGAAGGTTGTTAAAGTATCAGAAATTTGCACATGCCTTATTTACTTCCACATGCGCCTCTTTGTTCCATGTTGTACTTTGTAGCGAAGGTTGTGCACCAAGTATGTTTTTAGGCACAAAAAAGTTGTGTTTGGCTTTTGCTCGAACTTGATGAGGTGTATGTGCCTTGCATGCGTTGACCACGACTAGAGTCCACAATATTTGTCATAACTACCTCAGTTTTCTCTGTCGATGCAGGAGCAATGGTTGTTGCTAAGGCTGCTTGTACTTTTGCCCTCTATTTTTTTTTCATCTAATAATGCAAGCTCTGTAATCATTTATCATTTTGCCTCTTTTGTTGTAATGGGACACGATGTGACATCCCGACAAGCAATGGATGCAATATGGTACTTGAAGCAATTGATGCCTCCAAAAATCTTCTTTAAGCAAAAGGTACAAATCACATTTGACTGGGACGATCCAACTGGTACGACATACTTCCAAGCAACGGTGCAACTTTAGTGGGATGATTACCAGCGATTGATGTTGATCCTTTTGCAATGCTAGATGCCATTGTATGTGAAGTCTAATGGTTACCCTGCAACATGTTCAAATGCAAAAATAATTAAAAAAAACATTTAAAAGAAAAACACTTATACTGTAAAGTTGTAAATATAAATTAAACCCTATGCATATGAAAAATATAAAAAAGATTTAAAAACGACACCTAAAAAAACCCTAGACTGTAAATATATAAAACTAAACCCTATAAACAATAAAAAACCAACAATTTTATTATTATAAAAAACTAGCATAAATCGTGAATAACAATTATGAAATTGAATGGAATGCATGTAAATTTGTCAAACATGTTTACAAATAATTTAGAAAGAATTGACATACCTAGAAAAAAAGAAAGCAAAAAAACTAACTTGGAATTCGAATTTGCTCCTTTCAATTCGCTCCAAATGTTGTGTGATGAGAGTGTGGGGACTTGTATGTTTATAAAGGACAAATTTCAGTGTTTTTTCCACATTTTTGGAGTGTTTTGGATGTGTTTTTGACATTCTGGACGTGTTTTGTACATAGACTACATGTATGAAGGCTCGGGCGAGTATTGGCACAATACACGCCAAGTATTCGCGAGTATTGTGCAAATACTCACAGTATTAAAAAAAAACCCTTGTGAGTTAAAACGACGAGTATTGGCCCAACGCATTTTCTTGCGAGTACTCGTCCACTCGACAAGAACTTGCCGAGTATGCAAACTATGGTCACGCCTATATGAAGGTGAACTATAAATTGTTACAAAATTTGAACCATCTTGTAACTGTTTTCTTTTGTAACTGCTTCCTTGTAATGATATTTGTAATCCATTCGACCCCTAGGTTATATGCATGCTTTTGGCATCTAGTATTGGATGGTCATATGTTCACATTCTAGTTTAGGCAAATCAGCTAGGAAGTATTTCCCCCATTCCTGTTCATGGGAGTTTTCATTGTCAGCCTTGCTGCTTTGTACATGTGTTCCATACCCTGTTCTTTTTTATCAAATAGAAGTAGCATTATTCTACTAATTTCATGCATTTGAATGTGTAATAGTCCTAGTTACCACGCTTGGCCGAACCAGGGCAATTTTCTGTTTGGACTGAACTTTTTGGATCTATTGAATCTACCAACGGAACTCGTCTAGTTTGGTTTAAATGCTTTGATGTTTTATTTGTTAACCTACAAAATATTATAAAATATAAAAGAAAAAATTTACAGCCCTAGAACATGGTGGATGAATTTATTGTTGCTGGACTTACTGCAATATATTTTTCTTTTCGTTGTACATGGTGTACGAATCTGCAAAACAATAACAAGACAAACAAAACAAATAGTGAATGCTTTGAAAATAGATTTAAAATTAGTGGGAATCCCCTACACATGGGTGAAACCTTATGGGATTTTAATCCTCAAATGAAACTAACTCTACACTATAATTATGATGCCTTCCATCTCCATGGAAAGCTTTAGCTTAAGGTTCCATAGAGGCTTTGTTGGAGTTTGAGGGAGGAGGGACAAGGCTTGGACAAGCCTTTCCCCTCTCTCACTCTTCTTTTCGCAACCTTGCTCATGTTGCAAATGAGCCTCCAAAGCTTAGGTTGACATTTGTGAAGCATATAATGGATTAGGGCAACTTTTAGGGTTTGGCCAATCTAATGGTTGTGATAGAACATGATCTAAGGGTGGAGGTTGCTTGCATGACTTTTGGAGGGAGAAGTTTTTTTAAACTAAGTTTTTTTTTTTATGGTGTTTTTAAGTTGATTTAAACTTTATTAAGTTGTGCACCTTATGTTTTCATTTTGAGTTACTTTTCTAAAAGGGGGTGTCACTTAAGTGACCCCCTTGGTGTTACTTTATGACTTAAATTTTTTGTATGTTGTATGAGCCAAGTTGATTTTTTATAAAGTGAAATTGAAATTAGAACCTAAAGATTACATGTTTGATATATTTATTTTTAATGAATTTGAAATTTCCATTTTTTTATATTTATATATTATAAGTTTTTAATTGATAATTAAAAAACGGGAAGACTATCACATTATATTATGATAGTAAACCAAAATTCTGGTAAAACCAGGAGATAGTTCAGATTTACAGAAAACAAAGAAAAGCGAATAGTTGGCATGCATGTGAAACAAACAAACCATGTAAACTATTCCACTGCAGCAGTGCTAGACTCAGAAATGATGAAGGGTTCATATTCCTTCTTGTCTTTTCTTTCCAGCTTGTCAGCCAAATGCACAGGGTTAAACAGCTTGGCGTTGGTGTATAGTTTGCCACAAATGGCATCCACATTCTTTTCCATTACAATTCCATGCTCTGCCATTGTAAACAGCAGCCTCATGAGATGATCCAAATCAATAGAAAGATTGAAGCCCAATTGCTCATCTGTTGCCATAATTGAAAGTCAATCAAATGAAATAAAACCACACATCATTATTGTGCATTGGAAAGAGGAGTTGAGCCTCCCATCATTTCGCAATAAATAATTTCCTGTAAATTGGGAAGAGAGAAGGGTGGCTAATAAACTCTCAATTTGTGATTATGAGAATTTGAGGTCACCCCTAAATTGGCCATCAAATCTGCCGCTTTGTTGCCCAATCTTTCTATGTGTTGAATATCTAATGAGGTGAAGTGATTTATAGAATTCACAGTCCTTCACAATGATTGCAAGTTGCCATTGAGTACATCTGCCTTTTTTAATTACATTTACAACGAGAGTAGGGTCTCTTCAATAATCAATTTTTTCCATCCTTTATCAATCGCAATTGTGATTCCTCTCCAGACTGCTTTGGCTTCGGCCATGTTGTTTGCAGTTTTTCCGAGTGCTTCACAGTGATCCACAACCACCTCCCCTTTATGATTTCTGAAGACACCTCCCGCACCAGCCCATCCTGGAGTACCCTTTGCTGACCCATCAAAGTTCAATTCCACAAGTTCAGGTGGTGACCCCATAATCAGAAACCACAGAGCAAAGGGGTTACACAGAGAAAAGCTTTTTCTTCCAGCAAACCCTACATCAGCATAGATATGGTCGAAAATGGAAATTCTGTTACAACCATTCATTCCACATACAGACTGCCTGCTCTCAATAAATTAGATGCATGATAAGGCCGGGTGATATAAAAGAGCAAATGCCTCAAAGATGGTCTTTTTCTTGTAATAATAACTTTCAACCTTGCTTCATTATTCTCTATAGTCACTTTTTTTTGTTGTAGGATTAATGTCCTTGGCAGGAAAATCAATAAGTTTTTTATGTTTAGGGAGTGGAGTTTCAATTTTAAACTGAACCTTAAGGTTTCAAAGATGTTAGCCCCTAAGTTTCCTAAATGGTCTACGACTCGATTTCTGTCTTCCCTAACATGTTTAGTATCTCATACTTTTATATCTTAGATTAAGGAATCTCAATCTTGAATTCCCTTGACAATTTACCAGTTCAAATTACTGCCTTTGCTTGCCGCTTTAAGACCATTTGTAAGCCCCCTTCAACCACCAAGTTCAACCGCTCCTTGTCCTTTGCTATTCCAAGTCCTTTTAACAGAGCTCTAGCTTTCACGAGGTTGTTAGACATACAACTGAGTGCCTCATAGTAGATTAATATAGCACTTCCATTGTCATACCAGAACACTCCACTCACCTTGTTAGTCCTGGATTTCCTTTAGAAGCTCAAAATTTAATTTAATGAGGTCACCTTTTGGGGGAATCCAACTTAAATTAGCTACTTTGGACATGGTTCAACCAATCCCATTATCAGGAATTATTCCTTCTTATTTTAAACATAAATGTTGTTCATGTTTTTCCTTCTATATTTATTCTCTCTTTTAAGTGGTCATCATCCTTGATGACTGTTACTGTTAGGATCAAGAGTGGGAGATGACATAGTGTCAGTTGTGATTTCAAGTTTCTTAGAAGGCAAGGCTGCATGAGGAGTGAAATTTGGTGTGGATGATGGTACCATCATCAGGCAGACTCTAGGAGTCTGGTTTGGAGATGATGCTAAAGCCCTTCCCTTGTAATGGCCCAACTCTTCCTTTGCCACAAGTAACTCCATCACTGCCAACTTGGCGTCTTCTGGTCATCCTTGATGACTATTAGGGTTGAGGGTGGGAAATGACATAGCGCTGTCCATGATCTCAAATTTCTTAGAAGGCAAGGCTACATGAGGATTGGGATTTGGTACAGATGATGGTGCCATTATCGGGTAGACTCTATGAGTCTTGGTCGGGGATGATTCTAAAGCCCTTCCCTTGTATTGGCCAAAATATTCCTCTGCCACGAGTCACTCCTTCGCTGCCAACTTGGCGTCTTTATGAAATGTGGGGATCTTTGTATCAAACTCTGTTTTAAAAGGATCATACTCTGCCTCCTTGGCCTTCATTTTATTCTATAGTTTTGCTTCCCTATTACATAATGTAGCTAGATGCATTTCAAATTTCCCAACTTTGTGGAAAGCATCTTCACTTTGCTTCCTCGCCTGTACCTATTCTTTGGCATTCTTCAATTGTGATCCTATAACTCTATTAGCAAAATATTTTGTCACCGGACAAAAAATGGAGTTTTTGTCCTAGTGAGGGGACAAAGTCCCTCCTCTATTATGAGGGGAGGTTCCATTTATTTAAAACTAGAAACACTCTTAAAACAAAGCTTTACAATTATACATGCAAAATTGTATATGGGGTGTCACACATAATATGTATCAGAAAATAAAGAGTGGGAATCACATGCAATGCTGAATAAATGCAGAGTTCAGATTATTTGTGAGAGATATGAATTAAGATAGGTATCGACAATCAACATTTTAACACATTTGTTTTGAATAGATTTGAAGGAAGAGACGTGAATTATTAAATAACGAGAATAATAATGGCATGAACAAGAAACATCTTGACACAAAGTCTAGGAAATTATCTTGTATTTCTCTTCAAAATTGAATACAAAGCTTCACAATCAAATCTATCTTCTATCAAAATTGTGTTGAGTGTCAAAAAGTCCTTGTTCATTCACTTGAACTCCTATTCATAACTCTTAGGATCAATATAACTACCAATAACTAACTTTTATGTCATTTGAAATGTGTATTCTAAATATTACAATTATGGTCAATATTACAAATATGAAGATAAAAAATAAAAGAGTCCATAGTTGATCCCACAATCAAGTGGATTTCAGAATTGATGAGCTATCCGTTGGAGGAGGTGACACATCGTCATAAGTCAATGCAATTGGTCTCTTTTTCTGTGCATCCATCTTCAATTTGAATTCTCGAAGCCTCTTTACTGCTTCAGTCACTTTTTTTTTACTCGGCACTTTAGTGCATTTTGCTTTGATGACCTAGGTTCCCTGAATTTCTATATTTTTATTAGGCAAATTGACCAACTTCACAAGTGATTTGTCTGTTTCATCAAGCAAATTTTGCATTTTTTTCAGCTTCCTCATAGCATTGATGTTGAATACATTAGACTTGGCCATTTCTTCCTTGACCAACTTGTGAACTATTCTTTGATTTCACTTACAATACTTGCAACACCTTTACTATCAAAGAAGTCACACGAGATTGCACAAATAAATGATATATATATATTAAAAAAAAAAAAAGAAAAGACCCCAATATATTAGAAGGAAATCAAAAGATAAATATTCTGCTATGCCAGACCTGAAAACTGTTGGTCCAAGCCTGGGCAGTATACAAGAAAGTAAACATATTAGTACTCATAAACATGAGTCTAAAGAAATGATGTTTGTCATCTCTTTTTGTATCTTGGTCGATCACCATGGATGGGGCATACCATAATAGAGAATGTTATGGTTGTCCAACGCCCAATTGGCCAACCCATCTGCCACTTTTGACTCTCTAGGAGTATGAATGAATTGCACTTCCTGAAATCTTTCCTTCAACGTGTTGATATTATCCATTTCTCTAGCAATCCTCCAATTACTGCTTGTACCATTCTCCTTATTGGAAAGAAGACCAATAATGACCTTAGAATCTGCCTCAATTTGAATCTTTTGCCAACCAACTTTTAAAGCCTCTTCCATCCCTTTCTTTATAGCCTTAATCTCTACTAAATTATTAGTGGCACATCCCAAATTTTAAACAAACATAAAAGCAACTTTTCTGTCCGGAGTTCTACCAATACCTCCAATGGATGCTAATCCCGGATTACCTCTGGATGCACCATCTGTATTTATTTTACCATATCCCAATGGAGGAGGTTTCCAAATTCCATCTAGTTGATGTTTGATTTTATGCCGAAAACCCGGCATAGAAGAAATGTGAGGTTGCAAAGGCAGTTGTTTGCAAAGATTCTGCCATTCTGGAGTGAGAGGAGTGGGAAGAGAAATCTTATGTTTGATAGATTCTGTAGTATAGATTTTGATTTTCTCCCAGACATAATTGATATCTTTACTAACTTGTTGAAAAATTCTGTTGTTTCTTTCCTTCCATGTATTCCAAACAAGAAGGGAAATACCAGACCACCAGGTTGGCATGAAGTTCTGATTTGTCGGGATATGGCATTTCCATTCTCTCCATAGCTGCTCCAAAGACCCAACACTTATCCAGCGAAGGTTAAATAAATTAGACAACCGGTGCCATAAAGAGACCACCCAAGAACATTGAAAAAACAAATGATTTTATCTTAAACTAGGCATTTACATTCAACATTTTGATTCTCCATTTAATAGATTCATGCCAATCTTACGAATCATCATTTTCAGATTTCTCAAAAACCTTCTCCGAGACGAGCATATTAACATCTGTTACAGACAATCTTATACAAATCTTGAATCATATTGTTCCATAACGACTCTTCTTCATATCTTTGAATTTATTCATCCCCTTTTACATGCTCTATGGTGACTTTTCCATGAATCTTCAAAGATTCATCTATGAATTTCAACCCTTGTATCAATAGTTGCTCTATCCAAACCTTAGTGGTCTTAACATAATTGCCCATTTCACTATTATCTAGGATGGTGTCTTTGTCTAAGCCTGGAATTTGCATTGAAGGAGGAATTGGAACAATGGGAGTGTCGACATGACTGATCAGATGGTGAATGTATAGTGACAATTCGTGGATCGTATCCTTTAGCTCGTCTAGTGATTCTCCATCCTCTTCCATCCTCTTAATTGTTGTTTTTGTCACTTCCATTAAATTGCTTATATCGCATCCTCCGGTAGGCTTCCTCGTTGGGATCTTTTGAAGTTGATAATCTTCAACCATTATGTCTTCCTTATTCTCGTCACCAATTGGGGCAGCCACCTCAAGGAATTGGGATCCTAGAGGTGGTCTTTGGATTTTTTGCAGGATGTTGATAGGGCAGTTATTGGTCTACATTAAAATCAGGTACTCTCGCCTTGACTACATTTTTCCTATTTTTAACCTTGGCATCGACCCATTCAAAGCCGCCACTATCCATATTAGCACTTTGAGTCCCAGACTTAAAGGACGTTACAACTTGCTAAGGAGGGGGCATAAAGAATTATGCAGGTGGAGGAAATGGTTGGGAAGGCACACTTTGAGTAGGCACATGAACAAGAGGTGGCAACAAAGGTGATTGATGAGCAACAATGGCAGATTTAGGGATGTGGAGGTACAGGGCACAGGGCCTTGATGGTGGTTTGATGCAATAAATTGTTGAGTCTTATTATCAATTAAAGTTGAAGAGTTAAGTGGACCAGGGGATGGAGGAGGAATAGATACAATTGGTACCTAAATAGGAGGTGGTTGTGAAATTTGTGGCCATTTGATGGAGATCTTAACTGACTTGGAAGGTTGTCTTGCCCCACATTTTTTATCATGTAATTTATCTTTGTTAGGATCCTCTTCATCTCCAACACCCCTAATGGAATGAAAAATATGAGAGATATTGAAATCAGCAACAACATAGGAAGATTGCTAGGGAGTTGGGATTCTCTACTTAGAAGATTGTTTGGATGATGATACATGCCCCTTTGAACTGTCTCCTTTCGCAATAGTGTTCGTGCTGCATTCTTTAATCCTTTTATATAGACATGACAAAGAAAGGTCAATTAATTTTTTGGAATGGACAATTAGTGAAGAGACCTTAGTAGTTGAACAATCAATCACCAAAAGAGGATCGGTTTTTATAGATAGATAGGTGCTTTGAGATAGCAATCATCGTCTGTCATCTCTCCAGGGACATCTTTCATATAATACTTCACAATTTGGTCCAGTGTCATGCAAAACCGTATTCTCTGTGATGGACTTTAGTGTCAATTTCACAATGCATCTAGTAGTCTTTATAGAAAGGAACATGTCGATGAGTAGGGTCAAGGATACCTTCATTCACTCCTTTGCTACCTCTTCTCATGTTGATATAGAGTAAAACAAGACATCTTTCTCAACTAGCTTTGCTGCAGTGAGGGATCTGCATGTGTAATGGGCAATAGTGATTGCGAAATAAACCCTGGTCTTGTGCTTGGAAGACAAGAACTTGTGTACTTCATCAATTGTCTGCAGAGTTCCATGAGTAGCAACTTGTCGTTAACATATCGAGGGAGATGATATGGGTTCCCGTTGAAGCTGCCAACTCGAATGTAGGTGAATTTAGGTGCATTTACTAGCTTCAAGGACATCGTTTGAAGTCCTCTTCGCAAAGTCTCCTTCCAACAATTTAATAATGAAGAAAGAGAAAGCATCATTGACGTGTCTAAAATGTCGAGGGCCTTATTTCAAGGTCAATTGAGTGTAGAAGTTATACACTCTATTAGTAACATTCAAGATCCCATTCTTGGCCAGGGCTGAGAATATCCTCTTGTGAGCAATGGCATATACCAGATATGAGGTCATGAAGAAACAACTTGTGGTACTCGATTCACACAAGTGCTTGTTGATGGAGTCCTTGATGATTGTTTCCCAATGAATGAATTGCTTTCCTATACATATGATAATCATTATTTGATACATCCATGTATGGAATTCCTAGGCTGACTGATTTCCAACCATGCGATTCAATATCATGATCATATTTGAAAGTTCCTCCTTTTAATCAGCTTTGAAAATATTTTTTAGGGATCTTGTGGATTCCATGTCTTTTTTTAGCCAATCTTTGGTCATCATCTTATCCGTGTCATTCCTCCATAATGTTCTTATTTCATCCACATATGTCTTAGCAGATTCCTCATGTTGAGGAAAACCCATGAATTCATCAATAAAATCAGAACTAATACAGGGCACAATCTTGCCATTCAGACCACAAGCATCGAGCGTTTTGCAATTGTAATTCCTGGCACATGCAAGAACACATTGTTTACATCGGATAAAAATTGGGAAGGCTGCCATCTGAGGAATCCCACTATCATAGATTCTGGTGTCCAAAGCTGAGCAGTCAGGAGTGTTGATTCTGGCGTGAAATTCAACCAAGTCAATAGACTGCATGTCCATATCAAAGATGTTGGGGATATTCGACTTGATGTTTGACAAAGGCTCAACCCCTTTAAATTTGTATTTCATGGTAGAATTGACTGCTTGTGAAGATGTAGGAGGAAACAAATTTGATAAAGAGTTCTTGCACAAAAGCTAGGGGGAGAAAGAGGATTTCTTAGGCAGGATTGGGGCCTTTATAGCTTGTTTTTCCATTGTGTGGTAAATGACTGGGAGGTGGGCACTCCTTGTCATTGTGTCAATTATAATTCCAAGATCAATCCTGTTGTTGACTGTATTGGATAGGCTAAGTCTAATTGTTATCAAAGAGGTAGTAGGCATTACGTGACTAGCACCATGACGCCTAGCAAGGGTAAGAAATTCGTCAAAGGGGTTGCCTATGGCATTTTTGGTGGCAGCCTCCAATGCGTTAGGCTCTCTAGGACATCTTTGAAGGCATTTGAACAAACCGATCTTTTTCTATTTGGGAAATTTAGTGCTTGTGTCAGTTCTACGACTATTGTTTTCATCCTTTTCCATCTCATCTCATGGTATCCCATGTTTGTTGCTTTTAGGCTTTCTCATGTCAATTAAAATAGTTGGCTATGACATTTCCTTTAGTTGGAAGCCTTTTGTTGTTTTTGTTGGCATCCCTCAGCTTGAGTATGGATGTTTCGTCTTTAGAGGAGCTCAAGGTGACTTATTTCTATTGTCCTTCCTCATTCGCTATTGTTGCCTAAGCTTCTTTCCTTTGCAACAGATTTTATGATGTTTCCGATAAATACTGGCAGACTTTGTTAGGATTTTTCATAGTTGCTAATTGGGATCACTCTCTTCGAACTAAAGGTAATTTTGACAGCTGGCCACATTTGCTAGACAAAGACTCAAGCTATTTAAACCCCTAACTAAACCACACTCTTTGTACCCCTTTGCTTCTTGTCATCCAACTTTTGTATTTATCGGTGTGGGGCTGAGACATTGGTATGTTGTCAATAATGGCTCTCACCCTACTACTAAGATGGTTCTAGTCCTTTTATCTATGTTTCAATGGTGCCTGGTGGAGATTCAATGCTAAACACCCTTACAAACCCAATAGAGGAAGAAAGCATCGTCATCCTAGAAGAGTGTTTGAAAGGAGAACCAACAGCTTTGAGTGCATGCCTAGCAAAGAAAATAGAGATTGCAACATTATCTATGAGGAAGAGAGAGATGCAGACAACGAAATGGAAACTTGGTTGTGCCTGCAGGAGCTTATCTCAGTAAGAATGTCCCTGTTGAGGCAAATATTGAACAAGCGACAAGCTCGTAATACAGATGGGGAGAAGAAAATTGAGTCTTTTGATGCTCAATTCAATGAGAAGGATCCATTCACGAATCCCAATTAGCCAACAAATGAAAACAATAAGTTCTATACCCATTTTGTTAATGGGTGTCAAATGGTTTCTAGAAGGAAAGGAGAGAAAGTATACTCCATTCCCCATAGAGATAATAACATGGACAACACTGACGGGGAAGAGGATGGTTGGAATAGGTGCAAATATTATACCAGCTAATAATAATTTCTAAACTTCCTTTAGGATGAATGGCTCAAGAACAGGACTGATTCATCTTTGGCACTGTCTGAATGGCTTCTTATCATGTTTCAAGGGAATATTATGCATCATGACACTGGTATTGAACACCTTCAGGTCGCCACAAGTCCAAACAATGATATCTTGGTAATGAATTAACATCCTTTCTGCATTTCCTCATCGCTGCATTCTAGCCCTTGCATGCTTTGTTCCATAGTCCTCTCTCCTGCATGTGTAACTCCTTTTCTCAGCATGACACATGTCTTAGTGACTCTTGGACTTCATTCTCTTCTCCTCTCTCTCCAATTTTATAAGTATTAGCCATTTTGGCTCTTATAAAAAATACCACATCATGTATGGCGAAGCCTTTGCTGGAATGACATTGTATTTTGCCTTTGAACAATAAATGCAAGTTTGGTTTTGAGTTCATGAACATTTGTCTAAGTGTGCAAGTGATGTATAGTGAAGTTAGTGATAATCTTCTATCCTTGCTTTCCTTATCCTTTCATGTTTATGCAAGAGTTCCTATTCTAACAGGTCATATAGAGTGTTGCTAGTGTGTTAGGCTCCTTTCAATTGTATAATTGTCCTTAGAGTGAGCAATTTGCCCTCTGGTTCACTTACCTTGTGTTGCCTCATGCATATCACCTCTATGTTGAAACACTTATGTTAGAACCTTTTAGGACTTGGAAGCTAGTTTGTATGTCTTGTTTCTTAGTGAGAGAAGTATGATGGTCTTGTGAAAATCTTTCTGGTGTATCACCCCCTTAGAGTAGTTTCTTTTCATGCAAACTTTTATCCATTTTCCCACAAGCAACTAGCTAGTTAAGTGATAAGCACTTCAAGGCATATTCAAGGAGCTAGTCCTTGAACCTAGAGGTCTACTTCTACCAGAGGTAAACCCACATACCTAGAAGCATTCCCATGGAGAGTGGAGGTCATGAAAATCCTGACTACTTGTTTGATAGATTCTTCCAAACTTGTTTTCGACAAAAACTATGAGAGGAAAGGGATGGAAAGATCTCTGCTGGGAATGTTCAACAATTTACTTCGCCTTCAAAACCCTCGGAGAACTGATGTCTGCATTCCCACCACTTCTCAAAACCCCCTGCAAGGTAGAACTTTGACTTAGTAGAATCAGAAAATGGCAAGTGAACAGACAAGCTTGAAATCCCACCTGAATAAACACTATAAATATTCTTTCAAACAATTCTCAAGAATCCCAATTGTGCACCTACAAAAAGGGGGAAATCAGAAAATAGAGGCACGGAGGGCAGAGGAGCGAAAATGGAGGTCAAGTGCGAATGTAGCGAGTGAATGAAATGAAATGGAAGGGGACATATATAGGCATGCATGGGTGGTATTCTAAGCGCGCCATTATTGCTATGGTGCCCTTAGGCGGGAAACACTTGCAGGTCAATGTGACCAGGGATTTTGGAGATGGCGGACATTTGTTGTAGTGTCTACTTTGTATGCTGCTTCTGCTTTCTCCACTCCTTTGCAAACTGTTTTCATCGGAAAAAATGGGAAATACAAACACCTTTTGCAACAATACAAGTTGTATAGAAGGTCTTCAACGTCTGAGAAATCCTTTAATGAATACATCCTTAAGGGAGAAGTCAGAAATCTTGGTCCTTGAGTACAAGTTAGCTCGAGAGCTAATATTTACTTAAGTTCTTAAATCTGTCATATGTCAAGGAGTGGGTGGAACTTTCGGGGTTTGGTTACAAGTTAGCTCCGGAGCTAACATATATTTAAAGCTCAAAATCTCAGATAAGTCCGAAGGACTCAAGGCAAAGTCGGGAAATTGGGATTGGGGAGACAACTTTACACTTTGGTCAATCTGTGAAAGAATTCTGAAAAGTCTGACTAAAAAAGGGGGCAGATATTTTGGGGAACACGGACATGTATTACAAGCAAGAATGTTCCAATCTCTCCAACAGAATAACCAAGACTAGGAACAAAGCGGGGAAATCATGGATGGCAGACTTTGGGTACATGTAAGACATTTACCAAAAGTCTGATTTTCATGAAAAGGCCACAAATGAAAATATACCTAGAAGAAATAGTTCAAAAGGAATTCCTTGAATGTTTCGACATGGGGGACTGAAGATTGATTTTTTCAAGTCGAATTTTGGGTACAACAAACCTTGTTTGCCTTTTAGACTCATTGAGTTTCTTCTTCAACTTTTTGACTTCCAGAGTCAATTTGAGGACCCTCTGCTATGCCTGGCTCTGCATTATCTTTGCTAATTTAGCCTGCTGGATGCTGTTTTACACTTATCCGCAAGCTCATTCTTTTTCCTATATGTCATCCTAGCCATGACATAATGCCATTTTGTATGCAATCCTATACATAACAACTAGATCACAGCCCCAGTGACCGCTTCATGATTTACATGCTCATCCATTTGTAGTAAAGCAATTGAGTATTCACAACAAATCCAAAGATTATACAGAGAAATAGGAACACACAATAGAAACAGAATTGACACTTTATTCATATAAAAATACATGTACAAAATAGATTCTCCGAAATACAAAACACTGACAACCGTGGAGAATAACCAAGAGAGCTCCCCTTATAGGTGTCCGATCATGACATATATAAAAGTTGACTAAGAGGGTGTGTTAGCTGGACAACCATCTGACAACCAATTATACCAAACATCACTATCCAGCTATAACTAATAAAAAATTTAATACACCCATACAACTTGGTGAGCGAGATAACATGCCAAATTACTCTATTATTCCACTGACTTGAGTATAAGAAGAAAAGTAATGATATTGACTTGAGTCTACCAAACAAATACATGCCATAAAACTCAAATTTTATTCAAAAACTAATATATCAAAACTGATTACAATTTTTAATGCCTACTCCATTAGCATGTTACTTTGAAATGTGGACTGATGAACACTGTGCCAAACTGAGTGTTGCTGAGATAGTCTTTAAGTTGTTCATCCATCTTGCTGCTTACATCCAAGTAAAGTTTCTTGGCCATGTTCATCGATGTTTCATGTTTATCGTGCCACTATGCCATGTATGATGAAATCCTCATCTCAACCTTAAGCTTCACATGCAATTATGATAATCGTAGATGCAAGTCTGCCCATCTGCTTGGCTTTCTCATCTTGCCCTTGTCAAAATTCGAGGCAGTTCAAGTACCATTTGTTGCTCCATAGGAGTGTCCTTAACCACTAGCATAGTTGTTGAGGTGTTGAGGGCTGCACCACTAACAGTCCCTCAGTATGCTTTGACAGATGCAACTCATGCCTAGATATCAATGAAAATGGGAGACATGTCTCTAACGACCTAGAATGTGTCTTGAAGATGGTGACATGTCTTTGGTATTAGATACGGGTACGAAGTCATCTCCTGATGCTAGGAGACTTTGTTTCGTGTCTCCCACATCTATTGTGCAGTCTCTTGACTTGAATAAAGGTCCCCACTTAAAAAGAAAATAGGCCAAAGTGGTCCCTATCATTACTTCCTAGTCCTCAATGACTAACCCCTTGCCCTAATCTCATTTGTGTCCTTTAAAATTTTATTTTTTATGCATTCAATGTCTTTTGTAAATCCATTGTATAGAAATATTTTTATTTTTCTGATTTTACAAATGTTTAAATATTTTTCATTTTAGCATCTCCTAGTAACCTCGTTCTATTATTTTTTGAAAAACAGTATCCATGCCCTGGTACTTGTGCATGCCCGTCTCTTGATGACCATGCCAGATAATCTGATCTTGATGTCACCTTGGCATCATCATCATCAGCGATTCATCAATGTATTGGACAAATCTTTTTGGTTGCCTCCACTTGGCCATTTCCTCGTGGATTAGTAGGGATTTGACAAGGAATTGAAGTTCTTGAACTTTTTCATTAGTTATTGTATGATTTCATTGACGAAGTGATCTCCTTTGTCACTTGCCAAGTGGAATTGTGTTAGGAACGGAGTAATAATATGCTCATATAAGAATTTGTCTATGTTGGTTGCAAAGTTGCTCATCAATGCTTATGCTTTCATCTAATTAGTTATATACTTCATTGCCAAGAAAATTTATGAAAATTGTCGTAGACGGCTCACCTTTTTGAATGGGCCAATGAAGTATGCATCCCACCTTTGAAAGAGCTCACATCGCTGCATCAGTTGCAAGGGAAAGAAGTCCCTCTTTCGTAGCTTACTCATCCTTCGGCAAGTCTCGCAGGCTACCACCCATTCCTTTGCATCCTTGAATATGTGGGCACTAGAGCTCAGTGAGAAAAACTTTCCTTGCAGTAGCATCTATCCCATGTGTCCATTTGCAAGGCCTTCATGCGCCTCCCTCAATATCTCTTGGATTTCTTCTCGCAATGCACACCAACGAAGTTCTAAATTCAATCGTGTCTAATATAATAACCCATTAATAGGTTGGAACATCAGCGACTTTAGAATAATTTTCTTCCATTCACATTACTCATGTCCTGCATGAAACTACTTGTTGATAGGCTGTTCCCTTTGTTCTCATGCTAGGATGACAATATTGAAATTAGAAATAGCTTTGTGTCACAAAAATAATTTGGCATTCCGTCGAGCGGCTGAGTTGGGCCTTTCTTGAATTTGTCTGTGACAATTGGTCAACGATCATGTGGTGCTTCCTTGGTTTCACAATGATCCTGAATGTGAACTCATGGAGTAGGAGCAACCATTTGCTAACTTGTCCATGAATCACCAACTTCTAAAACAAAAAGGGCTAGCTAAAAAATACTATTAAAACATTTTGGATGACATGCACCATTGTAGTGCCTCTCACTACCCTATATTTTATTTGGTCTCCGCTTTTAATAGCAACTTGCTTGCAAAGTAGATAGGGTGGTCCAACTTGTGGTCATCCTCCTAGGCCAATATGCACCTGATCACAAATTAGTACACGCTCATGTGTATGTAGAACTCCTTGTTCCAATTTGGCTATGGGCACACTTATCAACCTCAACTTCAACTATTTTAAAGCCTTCAATTAATTTCTTCATTGGCTAGGAGACTTCTGCAAAGTTGTTAATGAACCTCTTGTAGTGGATTACATGACTAAGAAAAGATCAGAATGTGCCAACATCATGTGGAACTTCCATACGCTCTACTACTTGGATCTTGCTATGATCTGTCTTCTACCTTGATAGGATCTGTCTTCTACCTTGCTTGGCATGCAATGTGACCAAAAACTTCCCAAGCAGGCCCAAAAAGTCCCAAAAAGGAGCATTTCTTTGGGTTCAAGGCTAACTTATCCTATTAATAGAGCCTCAAAAATTGATCTAGACCCTTCAAATGAGTAGTGCCCCTCATATAAATTTACAACTTATCTAAGAAAACTTTTAAGCTTGTCATTTTCTCAAAATTCTGCAGTATAATGAAAAAATGTGGTTGGGGCATTGCATACCCCGAAAGACATTTTGTTTTAGGAGAAAATCTCATTTTCGATTATGAAAGCCATCTCGAGCCTATTCCCTCTGCAATGTTGATGGAGGAAAAAATTACTTGACCGGCCACTTTCTTGAGGATAGAATCAGCGAATGACATTGGGAACAAGTCCTTTACTATGACCCCAATCATGCATTGAAACTCTATGCAAATCCTTATCTACCCTTTATCCTTCCTCAAATTGACAACAATGACAAACTCCCATTCACTCGTGTTAATGTTGAGTATAATATCCACATCCAACATTTTTTTGATTTTGCCTATACCTTCTCTATGTTCTTGGGGTTCATGCAATATGGTCTTTCTTCGAATGAGTTGGGGTCTTGGTCTTAATGCTATCCCATGTAGACAAAGTTCCAGTGACATCCCCTTCAAGTCCTTACACATCCAAACACATACATACATTTGTCTTGGAAGATACGGTATGTTGTAGTATTCAACACTAGGTCCCAATCATCTATGTCGTCTATGACTTTTGGGATCTTCTCCATCCCAAGGTTAACATTTATAGTAGTTGGACCAACATACCTAATATCCTCCTTGCCTTGAATTTCCAAAATTGAATTGCGTAGAAGATGGTTGAAATTGCTGCCTTTGGTTGCATCATTGGCATGTGGATGGTATATTTTTATATGTTGTAATGGACTGGCCTCCACTTGCAAGCAGATGTTGACGAGTCATCTCCTTTTTGGGCCTCTACATCAGTACAAAACCATGATGGTGGTGGAATCTCTTAATCCTCCATTTTTAATGGTGTAGTGAAATATTCGAGTGTTTCCAATCCTCCAAAAATTGGCTTAGGTGGAGTACATTGTTGTAAATGGGATTATTGATTCTGTTGTTAAGCCTGTTATCATCATCATTCGAGTTGAATGGTGCTGCCATGTGGCTAGTATTTTGGATCTTCAAGTTGATGTTAATTTGTCCCTTTTGCTTTAGGGACAAGATATCCTTCGTGCTTAGGGCCTCCTTTGCTATACTTTATCCCCATTCGGCTTGACAAGCATCATATGCTGAATTCAATAGGGAGATGATGACAAAGTCTGCCATGGAGGTACACCCCCAATTTGCACACGTTGGACAGGAAGTATCTCTAGGGGTTCCAATCCAAATTGATATGCCATTGCCAACATGAATGTTAGTGGCCACAATTGTTAAGTTTCGTACACGTTCCTTTTGGTAGAGCATTAACCCGCAAGCCAATGTCGACGATCACATTCAATGTTTGATTTATGATGTTTATATAAACCAAGGATCGTGTCTACCATCTTTATCATTAATTTGATTGGGTTTAGGGCTCAATCTTCCATGTCTAATAGTTCTAACTTTTGAGACCAGCTTAGCGTCACATACAATTTTTACATGATGCTCAACAACTCTTTTATCTTCACCTGGACCATCATCTCTCCTATTTTTCATGCCATTGTTGGGGTAAATGGCCAGAGCATTTTCTCAAGGGTTGGTGTTTTCATCTTGTTATGAGGTTCTTTTGCCAAGACCCTTTGTATTTCATCCCTCACATCCACCATTCTCTTTTTTACATTACTAGGTCTAGGTATGTTGCCTTTTTTTCTTGCATTTTGGTCTACACATGACACTCTGGCTCTTACATGTTAACATTCGCCATCACTCAATGCTTAGGGCAATTATTGTTATCATAGTTGCTTGGTCCACAGCAACAACACTCAAAGAATTCCTTGTGAAATGGTTCCACTCATTGCATCCCTGACTTTATATTATTTGGCACCCATTTGCATCTCTTTCCATTCATTGATTTTCTCCTTAGTTTTGGTAATGTTGTCGACCTTGCCAAGGATTTAGATACCCTCCACTTGTTGCTTCTTTAGAGTGTATTGCATCTCTCATTGGCATGTTTGCCCCTATTCTTCATATTGAATGGACAATCTTTTGTATCTATGCACGTGGAACATTATCCCAAGATTTGATAGATTACTTTAAGGTTAAATAGACCCGTTAGGCTATGCACGTGGAACCTTAGGTTTAGACGGATTGGCAACACTTGATTTACCATGAGTTTGGTCAAAGGGTTGAAACCTAAAAAGGTACAAATTTGAACATTTTATATAAGATAGTGTGTAGCTCCCTTGTTGGAGGGGGTCTCATAGATCCATTAGACATGTTGGTAAGGTTGTGAGCTAAAAAATTACCTCACCTTGCCTTTTATCTCATCGAATTGGTTACTTGGAAAATTTGCATTGGTGTGACGCTTTATAGGTCATACAATAGACCTTTTTATTTCTTTGTTTTACCCTTAAAATATTTGAACATGCACATTATGTCCCTCCTAAGGCTAGTTATCGATTGGGACTCAACCAAATGATAGTTGCCCTCTTCATCATTTGTTACATCTTAGTCTAAGCATTTTTCTTGTCCTCACTTTCCAAGATCATGGTTCGGCCATACATGTCACTAGAGGTGGTTGGTGATACAACCATCAACTTGGTCCTATACTTTGGACTCAGCCCTTCAATGAACCACCTTTGCGTCAATTGATTGACATGAGGGTTATCCAGTTTGGAGATCAATTTTAACCTCCTGTGATATGCCAAAACAAAGTTGTTCTTACCCTATTTTGTGTTATAGATCTTAGTGACAATTTTGTTATCATCCCACAATTATTTGAACTCCTCCTCAGGGTCTTTTCTTAACTTTATCTAAGTATTTAATTGCATGTTGTTTTCCTCCATGTATCAATCATTCTTGACTCCTTTAAGAATGGTTTGAAAACCTCTACTAATACCTCTCATCTATTTGACCATTTGTGATCTTAGATTGTACACAACTATTACATTTGTGGTTGAGGCCATGGTTAAGGTCTCCTATAAACTTTGATAGCGTTTTCATTTTGTTAGTCAGTGTTAGGTTTGCCCTATTGTTCTGTTGCATAGATGGTATTTCCTTTCTTTGATTCACCTGGCCCTACCTAGCTTCCTTTTGTCCTTTGGCCCACACAATGGGTCTCCTTTGGTAGAAAGGAATGGATCATATGTGTTCTTGTTGCCATTCAACATGGTCTTGATAACCAATAGACAAACTCTCGAGAAAAAGGGTTCAGCCTCATACCCAAAATTGCAGCTTTGTGTCTAGTCATCTTCAGTCTCAATCCTTACCTCACCTTCATTGTTGAGCCTCTCCCCTCTGATGGGTTCTACTGTTTGTTTGCTTCCCTCAACAATCCTCCTATAGTTGGGTTTATTACTTATGTTCTTGATGGGTCTACCCACTATTGTTCTGGGTTTCGCAACAGGGATAAGGCAATTTCTGTACATTTTGACCTCGAAGTTCATCCCCCTAATGGTGTTGCTCCTTTTATTTTCTTCCTTTTCCTCTTTCTTCACATGGTCGTCATGTTGCTTCTCACATTGCCTAGTCAAATTGAGACAGTGTCAGATGAGATAGGTCGACAAGGGAATGTGCATTTGCTTGACATATTCATTGCACACCAAGATGTTAGCAATGTCGAAGAAGAGAGTTTGTCCTTAGACTCATTCAGGGAAAGCCATTTGTGGCCACATCCCAAACCAAATTAAGGTTTGCACCAATTGTTCCTCCTTTTTGTAGGCTTTGCTCACATCCGCTTCATGTCCCATAGGTTTTCGGTTTCTCTAATTTCTATTTGTGATATTTTTCCAAGTTTTGCTTTTCAAAACAACACAATAGACAACTATGGATGGACAAAGCTTCCATAGACTACATGGATGGTTGGGATTTGTGATTGGCTATGGTGCCATAGATGTAGATGTTATAATTAACAATGTAAAACAATATGGAATGAATACAAACACTCGATGGAACACATTGTAGTATGAATCATCACATCACATTAAACATGATATAGGGAAATCAAATCTTCATTATAATATTCTCAATGTAAAACATGCAACCTTGAGCTTTGATGGGCATAAATGGAAATCCATACCGAATCCAACACATCCAACTCACTTAAAGAGGATATTCCACTGAGTAGGTACGATGGTTGGGGACAAACACCATTGAGAACCACCACTCAATGAAAAACAAAGACGTCATAAGTAAATCATCATTGCATAATATAACTCTTTAAGAGCTTATTGCTTTGTTCATTCATTTATTAACCATATACATTAATTCATGTATCTCCTCCTATCTTGGAAGGAGGTGATTACAAAAGTAATATTTCAACTCCAAAGCATTTTTAAATTATATTTATTTATTAGTTTGATACTTAATCTTTTTCCTGCAACATCATTTTTTGGGTGGATTTTGAATTTTAAAAAATAATCTTATTGCCCAAATGAGAAGGGGCTGCATGTTAGGTTGTGGAGCTAAAAGCTTCACTGATGCAAACAGGAGAGGAGGTTGCTGAGTTGCGGAGAAGTTGGGGTCGGTCTGATCAGCCGACGTCGGCAAGATAGCATAGAGAAGCAACCGACGTCGGTCATATATCGGCCGACGTCGGTCACCTCCAGGCAGACAGGGACCGACGTCGGTTGCCTGTGTGGTTCGACTGCGAGTTAATTACGGGCAGTTGGTTGACGAACCAAGTGTTTGCATGGTCAGGGCTAATTATAGACTAAGAGCTGCGGATCTAATTATTGTAATTAGATGTCTAATTATTGTTTGATGAGATCTATATAATAGACTCATGGTTGTATTGGAAAAGTGTTCTAGTTTGAGTTGAGCAAAGTTTGTTCCTTCTGTGTGTGAGGTGAGCAAGGGTGTTCGTCCTAGTTCCACAGTACCAGGTGTAGGTGCTGGTTTTGGAGAGTCAGCTGGATTCTTCAGGAGTGTAGGATCTTGGTCACAGTTGCATGGCCTATATAGGAGATCTACATGGGAAGTAAGATCGTTGATCTGCAGGTGTATGTGTGTGCAAGGTCAAGGTTCACAAGTGAGCAGAACCGTGTTTGATTTGCAGGTGTGCAAGATCATATAGACAGCAACACAACAAGGAGCAGTATCAGGCAGGATCTACTTGGAGTACAGGTGTGTACTCGGATAGAGCAAGAGAGGAAGGCAAGGGAGTTCCTTCCATAAGTATGGTCTGTTGAATTGCAGGTTGTTGCAGATTCATGGGAGATCTACTTGAAGTACCTTGAGTACTTGTTGAGTACGTGGAGTACTTGTGGAGTGCGTGGAGCACTTGTGGTGTGCGTGGAGCACGGGAGGTGAACACCAACTCTGTATTTGAGTTGGGTGTTGGGACCTGAGAGGGAGAGCTTTGGGGAGAAGAATTACTGTTCACTTGAGGTGTGGCGAGCCTCTGAAGAGGTGGTAGAGAAGAAGTGGCATCTTCTTTATTGTATTCTTTTCTGTATAAAGTGTTAATACAAGTTGTGTATTGTCTCTCATATGCTGTGTTATTCTGAATTCTAGTTACTTGGTGAATCTGGGTAATTTCCGCATATTAAGTTGCTTGGTTTGGTAATCAAATTGTGTGCTTCCGGTTTATTTCCCAACACTGCATAAAATTCGTAAAAGATTATTTATTGAATCCACAAGCCATATCATATTCATAAAATGAGCCATATAAATAGCTCTTACATAAGCTAGAATCTAGGAAGGTTGGTATAACCAAATTGAATGGGATACTTAAATAAGCTTGGCCCGTATTTACCAACTTACTAGATAAACCCAACAATAAAACTAATGTAACAATACATTACATGTTACAACATATGATTATTTATTCTAATACCCTCCCTTAATGACTAAACAACATGTTTTAGTCATTATCACAATAATAAGATTAAGTCCATACATGAACTTAATCAAAGTTTGGTTAAGTTCTGTTGCCACTGCCACAATCTATCCAAATGTCTCTATTGTCGCCAATCCATCTTATTAGAGTACATGGTTAATGAGCCATTGCAAGCACCAAGTAGAGTAGGAAACGGTGGTGAAACTAGGTTCACTAGATTCTGTTGTTCTTTGAATTGTTATCATGTCTGGAATGTCATGCTTTATCTGTTTGTTAAAGTGATCAATTCGAACAAAAAGTTTAGAATACACATCAAGACTAAACAACATAGCATATCTCTTAAGAGATATTTTTGTGTCGAGTTGTTGAAAACTCAACACCTACTACTTTCCATTGTTGAATAATTTTGGGACATTTGCTATTCACAACACGTGTTTTTTTCTATATGTTCTTCCCTCTTTCACCAACCTCTATGGAAAACTTCCATTTTGGTTTGACTTTGGTCCTTGAATTTGTGTTTGGTTTCAATCCCTGAGAAATAGTAGTAAAAACAAAATTTTCTATGCTCTTCACCTTGCACATTTTGTTTTTCTGACCTTGTAGATTTCCCTTCCAACAAGAAAGGCAATTCATCTTTCCTTACATCTTTCATCGTGGTACTTGTCATTTGATTGTGAAGAGTGAGAAACACTCTTTTCCCCACTACAACTTGACTCTTCTGATTTTTCTATTTTTGAACCCTATTCAATTTTAGTACCAGAACTTATTCCAAAAACATCATCAGCATGTAGCAATACATTACTATTAGTAGATTGACCATTATAAAAAAAGAATGGTTCTTTCTCATCTACATTAATATCTTTACTAACCACAATTCTGTATGTAGAGAAATCTAATAATCTGTATGCATCTCTTTGCTTTCAATAACCAACAAACATGTATACTTTGCCCAATATAGAAGTAGTAGATCCAAAAACACAAAAATTACTTACATCCGGTGTTTTCCTTAACAATGCTTCTTCTGGTTTTACCTTCTGGAAGGCTTGTGTGGGACTTCTATTGAGAGTGTACACAATTGTATTCATAACTTCTGCATAGTATTGATGTGGTACTTTCTAGATATCCACCATACACCATGCCATCTTCATTATTATCATGTTCTACCTTGCCATGACTTCATTCTGTTGTGTAGAATATTGATTATGTATACCTTCTTTCTTGCATAATTCCATGAATCTTTTCGAGACAAACTCAGCGCCATTAAATGATTTAAGAGCTTTTACATGTTTCCCTCCATGTTTCTCTAGCATAGTGTTCCAAGCAACAAAGTTAGAGAAACATTTTGACTTTCTATGCAGAAAACAAACCCATATTTTCTTAGAAAAGTTATCTATAATAATAAATAATACAAAGCTCTAGATATTGAAGAGATCCACATTGAACCATGCAAACCCATATGTACCAAATCCAATGTCAAATGAATATGAAATTGCTTATCTATTTGACATTCTAAATGCACATTCTTACTCTTTTGAATAGAAACATTCCATTCACCATGTTAGTCTGACTTAATGTATGCAAATGCTCATAACTGAGGTGATGATAACTCATATGACATAGTTCACTAGTGCTTTCAACCATTGCTCGTGCATGCTCTTTTACTATTTTGGTATCAATCAACTTATACAATCCCTTGTTACCAATACCAATAGCAATGACTTTATTTGCATAAAGATTGCTAACCATGCATCTGTTTCCTTTAAGATTCATAGTTATTTCACATATGGAAAGACAATTTTTGTTCATGTCAGGGACAAACCGAACATTTTGAAAAGTTTAAGTAACATAATTCAATGAAATGCAAGCATCTCTATATCCTTTCACATAGTGAACCCAACCATCACCTAAGAAAATTGATTCAATGCAACTATCATCTTCTATAAAGTTTACATACCAGTCTTTGTGACACACATAGTTTCTTGATGCACCCGAGTCAAAATACTACATCTTGACTGTGCTGATTGACTTTATGCTGCCATAAATGCAAATTTCCCTGTTGACTTTGTTCATCTTTTTTAGCCACATTTGCAGATTGTGATTTTTTTTATTGTTTGTCAAATCATATTGTTGCTTACGACAATCTTTCTTCACATGACCAGATTTCTTACAATAAAAACACTTTCATTTAAATTTAGAAGTACTTACATTGCTGTTAGAGAAATCTTTTGAAGAACTATTAGCATTCCATTGTTTACCCTTGCTTTTTAATCTTGCCATGAACACACTCTCTGTAGACATTGATGTTAAAGCAACTGAATGTTCATGTTGTCTTTTTTTTTGCATGAGAAGGTTGACAATTGCTCAAAATCTAAGGTGTGTGTCTTTGCGATCATATGCAATGACTCCACAAAGGAATCATATTATGATGGCAAATTATGTATGACAAGAGCAATTAAGTCTTGCTCATTCATAGGCTTTTTCATTGCTTTTAATTGGTCATATGTTTTTCAACTGCAATAAAAACTCAGAAATGGACCCACCATCCTGCATCTTAGTGGAAAACAACAAGTGTTGACTTCATAAGTTTGATATTTTGTTCTAAGATGTGTCCATAAATCTGATGCAATAGTCACATTTTTAACTTTTGGTATTAAATTATCAGCTACTGAAAATTTTAACATCAAAGTTTCTTGATGATGTTTATCATAGTCATCAGGTGCATTATCTGCTCTATCCTCCTTGGCAAGTGCAATTTGATTAAAATTTCGATACTCACAGATTGTAAATATCATATGATTCCATAAACTAAAATTTTTGTCTGTCAGTTTTTTTTGTAAACTAGCCATTCTGACCTAGTTTTTCACTAAAACAATTAAATAGGAAAAAAAATAAAGGCTTTTGTGCAAAAATTCATTTTGCATACGGATTCTATCTTAAAATTGGACAATGCTTTTAGTTTTCAGAAAAAAAATCTTTACCATTGACGAGAAATTAAAATTATTGTCTTCCCTAAAACTACCTAAAAATGATGGAAAAAATTAAATCTTGAGTTTTGCACTCTTTTTCAAAAATTCCTTTTGCATGTAGACAAGGACTTCAAAGCGAACAACGTGGCGAAATTTTAAGTGTTTTGGACTTATAGTTTTCTGGAAATGGAATTAACCATGTCTTTTTCTAGATCAATCTAGGCAATAAAATGATATTCTCTAAAGTTTATATTTAATAAAATTTTTATTATTTTATTTTGCCCTGATTTTATATAAAATTTTAACAACTTAGCTTAATTTTTATAACCTAAAATTGACCAATGAGATAACCCCTGTGTGCAACAACAATGAAATAGTGGATGGCGTGATTTGCATACGGCATTTTTTGGCTACTTTTGCTTAGTGGCGTCTTCCTCCACTACCTGGCTAACATGATTTAGATGAGAAAACAACAATTATAATCAACGCCTAGTTTTGAACAACTTTCCACCTCCAGGGGCCATTTCTGCACTTTCCTCCTTGTATATGATGCCTTTCTCTTGATTACTTCCTTTGTTCACACTACTACGCCTCTTGCAGACTTCCAAAGATCAGTAAAAATATCAAAAAAAATATAGAATGGTGCCACAGTACAAAATGGCACTTTTAGTTAGACCAGAATGGCGCCACACCTCAGAAAGCTTTTTTCTTGGAACGCCAGCCTCTTTTGAACCAACAAAATGCCTTTTGTATTTTCTTTCCTCTCACCATGTCGTCCTTATAGCTTTGAAAGTTTCTACCACACCATACAACAAACAATCAACAAAGAATGAGTTGTATTTGGATTGTTACTACGCCATACTGCATCCAGAGATCTTCTACACTTTAGGAAAGCAACAAAGCCAAACAAAACAACACATCCCCACCACTTTACTCCTCCAAATGCTTTTACCACAGTTGCACCTCCTAGTCAGCTGCAAATGAGCTGATCTTACTTCCAAAATGGCCTTTTACTTCTAAAACTTCTCACCAAAAAGTGCCAGTATCTTCATCTCACCTCCAAGCTTACCAAGGAAAAATTTCTCTGGGAAACCCTGGCTTGCTCCCCAAGCTCTTCTCCCAAGTTTACCCAACCATGAGCTCTGAATACCATAAAAGATTAATTATTGATGCCACAAGCCGTATCATATTCATGAAATGAGCCATATAAATATCTATTACATAAGCTAGAATCTAGGAAGGTTGTTATAATCAAATTGAATGGGATGCTTAAATAAGCTTGGTCTGTATTTACCAACTTACCAAATAAACCCAAGAGTAAATCTAATGTAACAATACATTTCATATTACAACATATAATTATTTATTCTAATAATTTGTCCTTTATTTTTCAACTAACCATATATGAAATTGAATTGCTTCTTTCTACCTAGTGAATGCAAGCAGTTGAAAATGATAAATTATCTGAATTCTTTGAGATTAGCCAGACATCCAAATTTCGTACAAGATAGCATCATGATAAACCATGATTCTGTACAAGAAAGCATCATGATATACCATAATTCTGTAGATCAACTAAAACTTTATATTCTGTCTGTCCTTTTTAATGAATTTTGTTGTATATCATCAGACAGATTTTATATATGCTTCAAATATTCATCAGGATCTTTTGATCCTCAATATTCTAGTTGCGAAAGATCATAAGGGATTCTTTTCTGATTTGGAAATGTGCCGAATTAATCACTACTTGAGATGCATTTTTAAGAGCTTTCATGCCAAATTTGCTTAAGATTCTTGTCTGATTGGAAATGTATGGAGGCAGCAACTTAGGTGCATCTTCAATTACCTTTAGCATATTGCCACATCTGCTTAGTTTTGTGCCTAGAATTCAGTGTTCAAAGTTGAGGCAATCCTTTGGCATTTTCAATAATTACTTGTGCAACAGAATTATATTGTATCTTTTCATTTTTATGAAGTAATTTTGCATTGTTCTTTCATTTCTTTGAGATACATCTAAATGATAGAGTCTAGTTTATGGGACACTTTTGTCCTCGTTATTTGGGGGATACTTTTGTCCCCATTATTTGCTGGCCTGGATAGTGTGGACAACGCAAAATTTGAAAATTAGCATCTAGAAACTTAAAAGATAGCATCTATGAACTTTGGAAGTATCTTGAGCAAAATTTGTCATTGTTTTAAAGTACTCATCTATCTGAACAAAGATTTGGCTTCCCAAGCTTGGAATATTATGATTTAATGTCTTATATTTGCTTGCATACAAATGTACTATTTAATTGTTTGTAAACTCTGTGTTGAAATACTGATTCATTTTGAAGTATGTCGCTTTAAATGCTACGTCTTCATAGAATCAAACCCATTAATGGGCTATCAGATCTTTATGAACATTAAATTCTTGCTGATTGTGACGTTTTAATCAGCATTGAAGGATCAACTGCAGTAGAGATTTCTGCTGGCCTTCATTGGTATTTGAAATATTGGTGTGGAGCTCATATATCATGGGAGAAGACTGGTGGTGTTCAGTTGGCTTCAGTTCCTCAACCAGGGTCATTGCTACCTGTTCAGACAAGTGGCGTGAGGGTTCAAAGGGCAACTGCTTGGAACTATTACCAAAATGTTGTTACTTCAAGTTGTAAGTACCAAATTTCTAAGGTGTTATGATTCAGAAAACAGTTCTGTTATGCATTTGCCAGCTTTCCTTTGCTGCCTTCTTCGTTTAGTTGGTTTTGTATAATTGTAGATATATCACCAGCATGAAAGACTAGAATTAGAGTTTACATTGTTTGAAGAAACTCTTAGAACAATTGACTTCTAATGCAATAAATGCAAGCAATTCATGTTCAGGGTAAATGTGTTCATGTGCACATACTTAATAGATAATGCTTCAGTTACTTCCCAAACTTTTTTAAAACTACAAATATGCATATTCTAAGTTACCAGTATAGGTTCGGGTTTGGGTACGGGGGTTTTCCCTTTTTTTGGGGCCCTAGGTGCAGTATGCCTTGGGTAGGTCCATACAAAATATATATACTATGTAACAAGGTTCGCTGTTTTTTTGGCTTGAAAATTGAAATTCACCTTATTTTTGATGTTGCAGAAAAGTTCAGAGAAATTTGGAATGTTCGACCGGAAAAACCCAGCAAAAACATGCAGCCAAAAATGACTGCAAAAAACCCTCCTCGCCTCTTTAGAACACCTCCTCCCTCTGCAAAATACACTGTAAAAATGATTTAGATGAAGACAAAAGTTGGGATCAGGCTGAGTGGAGATATGAGTGGCGAAAATGGCATGTGCGTGGCGGCCCAAGCAGAGAGATTACCCTATGCATGGAGGCCCAAGTGTTGAGGATAAAGGATGAGGTTCTGCGCTGCGTGGAGGACAAATCAGATGAACTGTCACGAATCAGATGAATCAGGTCGCAGCAGATGGTCATGATCCTTCTCTAAAGATGAACTGTCATAGCTTTTTGAAGGGCAAGGTTTTAGTTTGGCTTAGGACTAACTAGGTCACGATACTTTTTTTTTTAGTTTTTGTTTTTAAGTATGTTTTTCTTTCATTTCATTTTGTTTACATTTTTTAAAGTTTCCTTTTTAGTTTTTAAATTTTAATTTTTGATTATGTATTTTACACACGCACACGCACACGCACACACATTATTGTTATTAATTTATATTTTTGATTTTATTTTTTATATTTTTTAATTTATATTTTCATAACATTTAATTTAAAATTTCATGTTATTAATTTTTATATTTTATATTTAGTTTTCGTTATATAATATATTTAAAATTTATATTTTTCTATTGTTCGAACTTAATCCATTGACGAACTTGAACTGAACTTTATGCTTGTCGAACACAAACTAGATCGAACCTTATGATTTAGGTTTGAACTTAATGCCGATTTGTTTTCGAATTTTTCCATTGGTGAACTTGAACCTTGTGACTTAGTATATATATATGCAAAATAAACAAAATTAACCATAAAATCAATGTTATAGGTTTAAAATAAAGAAAACAAATAAAAAAAACACTACTGATGATTGACATTTCAAATTCAAAACATTAAATAAGTCATAGCATGATATATTACATCAGGTTATATTATTTGTTCAATATAGGAAAATAGTCAATGGTCATAGTCGAAATCAGGAATTTCGTGAACAAATCATCATATTGCTCTTCATCAAGAGCATCCAAATCAGCAATTGGTTCATTGGAACCAGAGGCAGTTGGACTAACAGCAGTTTAGTTTGTTGTGTTTTTTAATTTTTTAATATTTTTTTAAATTTTTTTTTAGTCCTTTCTTTTCTTTTTTATTATGACTGTTGTACCCAGTCCACCACTGTTATATATATATATATTTTTAATTATGACAGTCTGGTATGCAGGAGACTAGAAGAACACGAGAGGTACCGGAGAGGTATTCGGACTAAAACCGTACTGGTACAAGTACGGGGGCCTTTAGGGTAGTACCTAGTAACATAGTGCATATTTGAATTTTTAACCAAATCATTTGGAGACATCTATTATCTCCTTTGTTTGGCCAAGGATTGTGGGTCTTCCATAAACAATCAGCTTTGAAGTGTATGGCTTGTCATAAGGAAGGCATGTTGCAATAGACCATTCTCCAATCAACATATAAGCAAGCTGACCTTGGGAAAGATTCTTGAAGCTACATGGTTTTAATGACATTAAAACCATGTACATATTAGGAAACAATTTTTTGGAAAAGATTGTGTATATTTTTTTCAAATCAATGTTTTGCATCACACTACTTGAACCATCATTAAGATAAAAAGATATGTTAGGATTGTGGACTAGAGCTCCTTATATAGATAACTTTAGTACAAGTACATGATGCTAAACTAGATCTGCCAAAGGAGAAAATAATAAATGAATTTGCTTGAAGAAAAGAATGATTTCGAGCAAAAAGTTTACGTCGATAATTTATGGAGCTCCAAAATAACATAAGATATGGGATCCATTGAGACCTATTGCAGACACCACATATTATTTCACTTATGAGCTTGTGGTGTTCTTAGCGAAAAATATTAAGCCTTTAGTGGGGAGAACATCACCATTCATTCGCAATTCAACCCGTTTCGTTGAATTTGTGAAAGACAAGAAGGTTGAAGAGGAGGATAGTTTAGACAACTTCAATGTGGTTTCTCTTTTTGCCAAGTTTTCAATTCATGAAGTTGTCAATGTGGTTAGGTCTTGCACCAATAACAAGACAACTATTTTGGTGGAGCTTTGTTTGAGATGAACCTTATTTATTTTCAAGGGCATTATTATGAGCAATAAAATGGTATGGGATCTTCATTTTCTCTTGTGGTAGCAAACCTCTTTATGGGACTTTTTGAAGAAAAGGTTCTCAACTCATTCCCAATGAAAACCTAAGTGGTGGAAGAGATATGTGGATGATACTAACTTGAGTTGGCAACATGGCGGAGAAAAACTATACGAGTTCCATGCACACATCAACAACATTCGCAACAACATAAGATTCACAAAACAGTGGGAGATTGATGATTGTTTGCCATTTTTGGTTGTCCTCCTCACTAGAAAGATGGTTTCCTTGCTAAATAGGTCTATGGAAAAGGGACTTATATATATTTGCTTACAAGTGTTCTCACATCACCACCCAAATGAGAAAGTGGGTGTTCTTAGAACCGTCATCACTAGAGCTTTTAGGATTTCGGATATGCAAAGAGGGGACATGCACAATGATAAAAATCGGAGGATCACTCAAACTTACCTCTAGCTTTCCTTATATCAAGGATATTTCTAACAAGATCTTAGATATTTTAAAGTGCCTAAGCATTAAGACCATATCAGTTGGAACCTAGGTAGAAGGGTGGAGTCTATAAAATTGAATGATCATGTAGAATACATAGTATTATCGAGACGGTCAAGTCCATTAAGACAAGGGTAATAGAGAATTTTGGAGTCATTTGTTTGAATAAGACCAATAAGTCGGCTTTGGTAGAACACTCATCTTGTACACCACATTCGTATCGAGGATGCTAATATCATCCTAGTTGAGGATCACTACTTCAAGCGTCGCTGGAGGCAATGGAAATTGGAATTTGCACTTGCAATTTAAACATGGATGAGAGCTTTAGTTTAAGCCATTCACGGATACCTATTTTCAATAAACTAAGGGAAGGCTCCCTACCCTAGGGGATGGATTAGTTAATGTTTAAAATTGGTGGTTACATCTAATTGTTGTAAAAACTAATTACTTTTACAATGGCTAGTTATTATTTTGTCCTTTGGTGGGTCATGTTTGGAAATTGGCATCATGTACTTGTACTAGCGTTATCTATATAAGTAGATACAATCTACATTTCCCAAATATCTTTTAACCCTGATGATGGATCACGTGGTGTGATCTAAAACTTGGATTTGAAAAAATTCTATATAGATTTTTCCAAACATTTGTTTTCTAATATTATGGACTATGGAAGCCTAAAAATATCTAGATATCATCTGCATTGGAGGAAGATTTAAGAGGAAACACTTCTACAACCTTGAACTTGGGAGGTGTTATTTAGCTAGGTTCATACTCCCATTGCGGGGGTGTATCCCCAAGGGGGAGCATTCTATGGCAGAGGGAGGAATGGTTCATAATATTTAAGAGAATGCAATTGTGGTCAAGTTGATTGGAGATTTGTCTTTGCAAAAAGATGCAACTATAGAGAAAGGAGCGCATAATTCAATGGCTTGATATTGTTATGAAAAAGAACTCAAGTCGTTCCAAAAGCCCTTCAAGTAAGGAAAGTTTAAAGTAATGTAAATCATAACTTTTCTAATGTAGTTGTTCAAGAAACAAATGGTAGTTTTGTCTTTGTGAAATTGGTGGAAACTTCTATCCTTCAGATTTTGTCAGACCTGGACCTATCAAATATCACTCATTTCAAAAAGTGTCTACTACACAAATGAAATGGCCAATTGCCAAACAAGGATGCATTGGCCTAAGGAATGTACTATTGGTTTTTGTGCTAGAGGCTTTTTCCACACCTATTTTTCAAATCCTTTTTGACAAAGAAGGGGTTTTGGAAAATGACCTTTGGTTTTGTGGGCGGGCATGTATCTTCTTGAAAATTTGGTTCCTAGGCTTCAACCTTGTGACAATCACTGTAACTACCAAATATTCCCTTTTCACTTCTGGGAAGAGGAGTCATGGAAAAGATTGGAACCCAATTTGGATGGTTCCTAGGATTTGATAATCGTAATGGGGTGTTCATATATGCCAGGATTGGTGTGGAACTAGATCTAAGGAAAGGCTTTCTAGAAAAAATAACTTTGGATGTGGATTGGGCTCAATGGTACCAAAATCTTGATTAAGAGAATATGGTGCAAAGTTTGCCATGATCAAGGGCACTTCGCAACAAACTTCCCAAATGGGCACAATAGATGGAAAAAAAATATATCTGAACCGGCTAAGCATTGGGATCGTAGTTTACATGCTCAATGAGTATGTGTTTACTCGCCATTTTTTCACCGACGAGTATTTTTCACTTATACTCACGAGTCTTAGATAGATGCGGAGAAAACACTGAACTTGATAGTATATCTATAAAATATATGTTTGAGTATAAGTTTCTTATACTTTAAGTTACACACACACACACACACACACTTTCAAGATGTTTGAGTGGTTTCAGACCTCTAGAAGCTATAATGCAAATTCTAGGTTTTGGAGGTGCCTATCATATTTCAGACTTAGATTTCAGGGTTTCAAGATTTTAGACTTAGCCATATTTTAGGGTTTCAAGATTTCAGGGAGAAATCATAAGAGGCATGGAGGCTGCATGAAGGGATGTAGGTATGATAAAATAGTATGAGAACATCTCTCACAAAGTGCCATGAGCCGATCCCTACCATTCTTGGTGCACCCTTCAAGGCATGCACTCAGAGAGATTTGATGCGTTGGCGAGCCCCTACAAGAGAGAGCTTCAGTAAATGATAAAGCTGAAAAATATAGGTGTATACATATGCCCCACCCGAAGCTCATCACGTGTCACAATAGTGTAATGTGAGACGGTGCTTTGGGAAATATGCATATCAACATGAAAGCATAAAGGAAATGTTGAAAGAAATTAAGATGCGATATCGTACTCTATTTGTATTCATATCTATTAGAAAACATTTCTCCAACATTTTATAGATTCATTTTATACATTTTGTAACTTTAACTTGTATAAATTTATGTTTTTAAAGAAATTTAAGTATTCGTTAAGTTGAGTATTATCGAGTATTTGCTAAGTTGATTTTTTTTTTTGGTTTGTTGAGTCTGAGTTGAGTTGGAGTATGCGAACTATGATTGGGATAACTTTCAAAAGTTCAAAATCAAGAAAGAGAAATAATTGGAATGACTGGCAAATAATACAATGCCCACAATAGATGAGAAAGTATCATCATGGAAGAGGATAAAAGTGTGGGATGTGCAAGTTGTGGAATCCATTGATCTAGATAAATTGACATGACATAGCCACAGGTACTAGTGTATTTTATTAAATATAGTCACATTAGTTAATGTATTTTATTAAATATATTCAAATGAGCTTATTGTATGTTCTTAAATTAAGTACATATCCCTATTTACATCTCTATTCTTTGAGAAGCTTCCTTGTATATCCTTTGTATTCTATATATACATAATAAAATAAGTATACAAAATATGTAGTTGCTGCATTCATTTGTGTTCTCTTTCTCTCTCTCTTTTGTTGCCATTGTACATATTAATAGCCATTAGAGGCCAGCTATCACAGCCTCTAGATCTAGGCACTTCAAGGATTTCCGTCATTTACCCTTACTACATTTAACACCCTTTTCCTGTCCTGATCAAGGCACTTAATCTAGTTTCCTTAATGATTCCTACCTCTTATCCTCCACTAGTTCTACTCTCTTAAGCAAGCCTCGGATTATGTGAACTATGATTGGGATAACTTCCAAAAGTTCAAAATCAAGAAAGAGAAATAATTGGAATGACTGGCAGATAATACAATGCCCATGATAGATGAGAAAGTATCCTCACGGAAGAGGATAAAAGTGTGGGATGTGCAAGTCATGGAATCCATCGATCTACATAAATTGACATGACATAGCCACACGGACTAATGTATTTTATTAAATATAGTCACATGGGTTAATGTATTTTACTAAATATATTCAAATGAGCTTATTGTATATTCTTAAATTAAGTATGTATCCCTATTTACATCTCTATTCTCTGAGAAGCTTCCTTGTATATCATTCGTATTCTATATATACATAATAAAATAAGTGTACTGTGCAGTTGCTGCATTCATTTGTGTTCTCTCTCTCTCTCTCTCTCCCTCTCTCCCTCTCTCTCTCTTGTTGCCATTGTACATATTAATAGCCATTAGAGGCTAGCTATCACAGCCTCTAGATCTAGGCACTTAAAGGATTTCCTGCATTTACCCTTACTACATTTAACACCCTTTTCCTGTCCTGATCAAGGCACTTAATCTAGTTTCCTTAATGATTCCTACCTCTTATCCTCCACTAGTTCTACTCTCTTAAGCAAGCTTCAGATTTGGGGAGCTACTCCAACTTTGGATTTCTTCATCAGAACAGCACTACAACCACTTACCAGGCAGTAGCTTCTCAAATCTATACCTGTGTTCTAGTCATTTTGCTGTTTTTTCCATTTATCTTGCCTCGAAAGTTTAACATCATGTATACCCAAGCTTGGCCTAAAACAACATATCAGTCAGCTGAAACCAGCAGTACCTACCCAAGATGAAACAACTATGTTACAAAAAAAATCAGAAACACTACTTAAAGATACTGCCTACTTATGTTCATAAGTTTTGCCTAATATTTCCAAAACAACTCCTCAATTTGTAGTGCTGATTCATGCACCATTGAGATTTAGTATTCAAGAGCTTTCTAGCAAGTGGTCACATAAAAAAATCCGAGCAGTATTGAGGGATGTGTTAAAAAATTCCAAGCAGTATTGAGGGATGTGTGACCTTGAGAAGTTGTCCTTCCAGAACTGCTTATTGTCCTTTTTTTTTCCATCACAATTTAGACAGGAAAAGACAAAAAAATTCATATCTTGAAATCTGGGTAAGCAAATCAAGCTCCATTTTTTGTATTGAGGAGGAGATTTTCAGATCTACTTGCTTCAAGGTTTTGTCTTAAGATAATTGGCTGCAAAACGTTGGTGGATCCTCTTTATTATTCCCAGAGATCTGATCTAGAAGGGCTCTGAATGCTACAAGGGAATTCTCCCAGGAATTGGTGAATATTGACACTCGTGAATAGAACCTAGGTAGTCATGCTGGTGCTCTTGAATTGATTCTGGCTTTCATATCGAGAATCAGACAAAGCTATTGCAAGAAATGTGAGTCTTCCAAATTATGGTTGTGAAAAATCATTCACATGCACAACCACATGGTGTTTCCACAAGGGTTCCACCTAGAAACTTGGCTCCACCTACACATCCAAATTTGTCATCTTGATTTCCTTCAATTCTTAAGGAAATGGATGATTCTCATTCACTACCATCTCTACAGGATCCTCATCATCCTAACCATAAGGCATCAGTGCTCCTGAAATGGTTAGCCACATGACCTATGGTGAAGATATTATTTTGGAGACTATAGCTCTTGTACATCAGGGTCCACTTGTGAGGAAGAATATCTCTTCAACTACATTCTACACTTCTTCGTCAGTCCAAATAGAAATTCAGTAATCCGAGGATGACTTCCATATTGTTTATACTCTTACTCTGTTGAAATCAGGTCCTGATCCTGAGCGAGCTTCCTCGCTGCTCCAAGATTGACTCTTCATAGATTCAGTGTTGGCCTCTTCTCCTCCTGCTTCACTACCTTCCATAGGTTCAGTTCGTAAGCTGAGAGGACACCAAGTGGCTTCAAATTCAGTGATTCTTTGGATTGAGTTCTATGCTCTGGATCCAAACCTCATGCCACTACAATACAATCTGCTCAATTTAAAAATATTTTTCCATGCAGATCATTGTGTTTTGGAGCTCAAATATTCATATGAGGATCATTTTGTCATTGGAAAAACATTTCATTCAACAAATTATTCATTCCCAGGCGTTCCAAATCCTTTTGTGGGTCAATTTCCTCTAAGCAGGAAGGAATCGATGAGACATAGCCACATGGGCTAGTGTAATTATTTAAATAGAGTCACACAGACTTTAATGTCCCCTTTTTGAGATTAGAATAATATTATTATTTACAATAAAAAATATTCCTAAATCTTAAAATAATAATATGTCTAAGGGACTTTATGTCGGCCACCCCTTTTCTATTTTTGATTATGACTTAAAAAGGGGATTTTGGAGCATGGGTTAACTTAACCCTTAATGAAGATAAGGCATGATCTTTTTAAAACTATTCCAACTCTCCCTTCAAGTGGAGCGCCCCTTTTTGGGAAGGGTTTGATGGAAATAAAAAGAGTATAAAAGGGGAATGATGATCATTTGAGAGGTTATCATGTTTTTGAATAAAATTTATGAGTTTGAGCATGCTTGCTTAACTTTCTACCTTGGAAGACAAAACCCTTCTTTGGTAATCAGACTTTGGGGACAAAAACCCTGATCTTAAGCTGGGTGGCCTCATTTAGAGGTCATATTTGGGTAGATTTGTGGATTCCTAGGGCATCATTGTTGGAGAACAGCAGTCGGCAGGGATTGTGTGGTGGAGCGAAGCTCTTGAAGGCATTTGTTGAGGGTGGCGAATCATTTTGACAGCCCTTGTAGAGCAGCGAACCACCTGGAGAGCTTTTCCAAGGGTGGCGACCCACCTTGGGAGGCTAATTTACTTGTTTTTGGGGACAGATTTATGATATTTGATACTTTGATTCATCAAACAAATAGCTGGTATTTATTTGTGAATTTTTCAGCCTATATCTGCAAGTTAAAAATCAGATTTGTGTGTTCTATTCTGGGCTGTAATAATTCTGTAATTTTGATGAATATTTGATTGATAATATTGATATTTGTGTCCTAGATATTCATTTCCAGAATTCAAGAATTTATGGTTAGGGTTTGATATTTTAAAATTCAGAATTTGCATAAGTTGTGTTAGGGTTTGTGGTGTTATTTCTAGGGTTTGTTGGAAAACCCAAATCTTTCTAATTCAGCCCTAAAGGGGACATTACACAGACTATTGTATTTTACTAAGTGTTTTACAAGGTCACAGGGGCTTATTGTATATTCTTAAATGTTGTATATGTATTCACGTACGTCTCTATTCTCTTAGAAGCTTCCTTGTACATCCTTTGTCATTTATTTATGCATAGTAGAAATGAGTGTACAACATGTACAATTGTGATTTATGCATGATAAAAAATAGTGTACAACATGTACAATTGCAGCAATCTTTTGTGTTCTCTTTATGTTGTAGCAATTGTGCATATCCGGAATAAAATAAATAATAAGTTGAGAATTTAGAGGCATCTGCAAATCAGAAAAGAGAAACTCAAATGAGATCTGTCTGAAATATATGTCTATCACCCAGTGATGATGTTCAAGAGGAGGATACTGACCTTGAAATGAAGCTGGATTGATTTTGTTAGCACTGAGGAAAGAGAAAATTCCCCTAAAAGGGTCAGATAGGCATGCTTAATGTAGCTTGATAATTCTGGTTCAAGTGGTTGGGCCCGTGCAGTTTCTCTGTCCTTAGTCCTTTTCTTATTCTGGGCATAGTTAGGAGGTATCAGCAGCATTCCTTTTATATAAGTACATTTTTTTCATATTTAGGGGTCCCCATATATAGGAGCTCCTAGTTTACTTATCAAAAGAAAAATTATTGAGATAAAGGAATGCAATAATTGAAAGCTGGATTTTACTGTGAGAAAATAATTATAAAAATTGAGTGGGTCCAACCACAGCAATGAAACATAAAAGCTAAATATCAGAAGTGCTGACTACATACCCCCATCCCCCTCTCGCCCTCCCCCGAACTTGTTATGATGTCTTCTGATAACAAGAGAATAAGCAATGCTTAGCACAATTCCAATTGAACTTGGTGCTCTTGCGAATCAATATCTGTACAGGAACATTATGAAATGAAATTATATGGACAGGAAGACTATGAAAGTACCACTATATCTGAGTGAATTTATACTGCCGAGATTGCTTTGGTTATTATCCTTCCTTTATTGCTTCCTTGGTATCTTATTTTCCAATGCTGGTGTCAAAAGCTGATGGAAGCCATGATAATCTTCATAAGTTCAATCCAGTTGTAGACAGATCATGCCTGCATTATTCACTCTTATCTTAATCATGCTTATCCTACAAACACCATATACTTTTATGTTGGCTTTAATTGAGAAAATTCCTAGTTATGTGATCTGAAAAAAATTTAATGGTAAGAGTGATTGCATTTTTTATCTGTAATGAGTGTATTAATTTAAATAACAGGAAGCTTTTCTTATTTGGCATTGGCCTCAAAATGAAAATGTCTTGATCAGATTGCAGACAAGGATGGTAGCATTTGCTCAATGCCAGATCTCTCAGGAGTGTGCACATGCACATCAGCCGGCAGCGTGACTGTGCAGTTTACCTGCCAGCACGCCACCTATGTTGATGCACACTGGTGCAGCACAGCTCCAGTTACAGAAGATGGAACTTTCTTTGCGACTGATCTGGATGTAACTTCATAAATACATATATTCCAGTTCCTCCTACGCTCCTGGGGTTCCAAGGGATTTGACTGGTTTTCTAGCATACTGAATTTCCCCTACAGTTATTTCAAGAACCAAGGGATACGTGTTTTGTCAGCCGCACATCTTTATTGGTTGTAACCTATGTATTTTTACTCATTTATGATTAATGGACGATCTTTAATGGTAAATTTCTATTCTGTTCCGAGTGTCTAAGAATCCTTATTGTTAGTGTAATATCCTGCACATTGCATTTCATGTTATGTGTGAAACCTCTCAGATTTGGAGTTATCTTCCAAGCCATCACATTTCATGTTATGTGTGAAACCTCTCAGATTTGGAGTTATCTTCCAAGCCATCACATTTCATGTTATGTGTGAAACCTCTCAGATTTGGAGTTATCTTCCATGCCGTCACATCCTGGGCTCAGAGGCACAGAACATGTATGATGAACTGACTGTTGCAGACAAGGATTCATGCTTCTACATATCTTAAACTGGATTCAAGTTGATGTGATGTTACAAAGAGCTATGGGTGGTGTTTAAGTGATGGTGTTACATCAATAAAGGACATGTGAAGACCAAGACATGGGAAATGATGCAAGTGAGGTCCATAACTGTTAGAGATTGGACAAAGTCATTGGTAAAAATCACAAGCAGCCGGAAGCATAGTCAAACTTAAGTGAAATTATCAATTCAACTGTCAAGAATCAACAGCAAGGATGAGATCAAAGGTGATTCTCGATGAAGAGAAACCCATATAGACATAGGGGCAGATGTTAGCGTAAGAACGATCAATTCAATGGTCAATCACTTTACTGAAGTGTTATTAGAATGTGTACTTATGTTAATGTAGTGTCATTATTCAAAATTTGGTTGCATGAGCAATAATCACCAACTGTCCAACATAACTGTCGAATGAAGAATTAAAGGAGTATTAAGAGTATGAAAACACAAAATTGCCCCTTGGCAACCCCTCGTGGGGGGCTGCCAGACATTATATCTTTATACTCGTTTTGTAACATCAAGGACCTAAGTTCGTTATGATTATATAACACTTTGGTTCTCAGTTATGTTATCAATTGTTTCATGCAATGTTTTCCCCTTGCACTATGTTGAAATCTTTTAGTGTTTATGTTTCTAAATTCCAAGTGTTATTCTGATTTAACTTTTGAAATGCTATTAATGTTACAGTAGACCATTGGGGTTAGAATAGTGACAGTTTTCCTGTTTTGTTTTCTCACAGAACAGTTTCTTTAGAAGTTTTTACTTTATTTTTTAGCATGCAATTATGTTTTGAGCAATAGTGTGTGGCTACTATGAGAATCGGTCTCTAACATTCATAAGTCGGACGTAAATAATTGGAATCAATATGACATGCAAGATCAATTTGGGTGCTAGAAATGAAGGGAGATCAGATGAAGGCATTGACAATACATATCACTTGGAGTAATGTTGTTGTTGGTTTATGTATTAATGAATTTCAAACGAAATATATTTAGTTTATATGTCTGAACATGGTTCTATACAACAACTAAAATCAATTTTTGGAAAGTGCAATGGAAAATGTTATTTATTGGACAATTTAAGTAGTCATTTACCTCTTGTTTCTTTTACAAGGAATGAAATTATGCATATGCATTATAATGCAAACATTTTTCTGATAACTAATTTGCATAGATGGTTTCTCTAATATATGATTTCTTAAATCACTGTGTCTCTATCCATGAGGTATTCTCATTTACAAGCATGGAGAAAGTTTCTATGAAGCTAAACTTTGGGAGTAGAATCTGTGTATAGGTGGGACTAGCTGGTTGCCTGTATAAGATATGAATTCCACACGTGTTTAAGTGAATATCCATTTGCCACATAGACATTCATCTGTTTTTCTATAAGATATGAATTCCACATATGTGCTTAAGTGAATACCCATTTACCACTTAGACATTCATGTGTTTTTCATTTTGAAATGTTGAATTGCATTAAAACTTAATTTAATAATGTAGCTTTTATCAATATATAATGTACTTTCAAAGAAGTTTTGTACCTAACTGCTATATAAGGGCATGTTTGAATGCCAAAGGTTTTCTAGGTTTGATAATCAAGGGGTTGAATTCATTTTAGTGTTTTAGTAATTCTCATGTTTCTTCTTATTTACAGGGATTAAAAAACACAAGTACTCTAAACTGTGTCTGGCATTTCTATCCTAGTCTGATAGCAGTTGTCGTGCATTTCTATCATGAGATATGTAATTATCCTTCTCACATCTGATTTTGTTTTTTCCAATTGTAACTAACCTTTGCTATTTGAGAAACAAAATGTACATTTTATCCAATTTGTTCACTTCGATTTTCTGCCTTTTGTATTATGAGACATGTTTAGCAACTTCCTAGGAAAATGTCATTTATGTGTGTATCTTACCGTTTAGTAAAAAATGGATATAATTTTTTTACCTGGCAAAACAAATAAATTCAAGGATCTTGTAAACAATGTTTATGTTCTGGGATTATAGTATGTTTATGTTCATGTTCTTGGATTATAGTATATATATTTATATTACACGCTCAATTTCTTTTTCAAAATATTTATATGTATGATGGGAAGGTTTTTGGGTCTGGCCTAGACATCAAACTTAAGATAGAAAATGAATGTTTGGATGTTCTTAAGGGTTAGCTTGTTGAAATATTTTTTGCCACATTTTTTGTGTTATGCTGTGATGTTTTAAATAAAATTAATATTGAAAGGAAACTTTTATTTTAACGTGGAATATAGATATTGATTAAAATTCTAGTCTTGACTTTCTATTCTTTTGATTTTTTATTTACTTTCTAAACTTTTACTTTTTTTGCTCATTTAGATTCCTATGTTTGGTGGGACTGGGGAAGATGGGAGAAGGAAATAGACTGGATGGCTCTTCAAGGGGTTAATCTGCCTTTAGCTTTTACAGGACAAGAAACTATTTGGCAAAAAGTCTTTCAGGTAACATTGCTCGAGTGTTACTAATTAAGTCTCCTAGAATTTTGTTTTGTTTTTGACATATATGAATAGGTTATTTGATAGTTTGCAAGTGAGTAACAACTAAGCTGCAAGATAATGAAAACATCACATACTGTACAATCTGTAAATAAGATGTCAGTTACTTGCAAAAGATCAAGGTACGAAATGGACCTCGATTCATAACCACATTCTATATGCACAGCGGATTGATTTACAAGATATGACTACAACAGAAAGTAGTTATATCTGTACAATTGCAGAGATATCACTTAATAGTCAAAATTCAGTTGCAATTTAATACAAAATTGTCACACACCCTTTGTTGGGTACTCAAGCTCAGATGTTAGAAAACATATGCAGTAGAACTTGACTCAGACAACCTTACCATCCCGGACTGATTTCTAGCCAACCATAGAAAAGAACATAGATCCCATCACTCCCAAGCTGCACATATACTCTTAACTGCATATTGATTACAAAATTTACTTCTTATAAGAATTATAAGATTTAGACTCAATTATCAACACTCCACAAGGTAGCTGGACTTAGTGTAGAGTCCCTCAGAGTCAGATCTTGCTTTCCGATTACTAGAACCATACTTGATTCTTGTTCTTATTACCCTGATCACAACTCATCCATGAAAGGACACTTGGAGCTCCTCTTATGACCAAAATAATTAACCCATAGCTTCTATGGCTATCTTAGTTTCAGAATCCGGTCTTAGGGTCTGTAGTTGTATCAGAGTGATGTGACTCAGTCTTCGCAGATTTATTTTTTATCGGACTTGGTTTCAGCAAAAACTCGAAAAACTAAAAATATTCATAGAGCTAAGGGTCATCAGAAATGTCCATCATAAGGAGCCACTTACCTTATGATATGCGGGGTGATCTGCAACTCAAAAGTGAGCATGGTTTATTCCAGATGAAAGTTTAGATCAAGCAAGTTGATTCTTTAGAGGGGCAACAGTCTATACGTGGGATGAGAATTGGGCTGTGTTACACTATGTTTCTGGTACATGGGAGGATGGGTCAAGTATTAGGGACATGTTGGGAGATCCCCTGAATTCAACAAGATGGCAGGGGACTCCGCTCAAAATATATATACAGAAAATCAAAATATAGGAAATTCAAAGAGTAAATAACTTTGAAAATTCTTTATAAAAAATGAGAAAATTCTGATGTGGCTACAAATCTGGAGGCTTTCCACCATCAAAAATGAAAAATCTTCGTGCCTTGCTCTGCCAAAAGGTCAAGACCACCTAAAATCGCTGAAAAATCGATATTTTTCCAATAGGAACAACTGGTTGGCTCTACCGATTTTTTTTAAGATGTTTTAGATGTTCAGTTTGTTCTTCGTCATGAAAATTGGATGCAGAAGCAGGGCTTAGGATGTTTTAATTTTTTTTCCTTGTTTTTCTTTTGTTTGGGTTGTGGGAGATGAGGGCATGTTCACAGCATGTTGATGACTTGAAGGACTCCTGCACGTCGCTCTTGGTAGGAAACATTCACTTTTTTTTGGGAAATTGTTTCCTTCTACATTAGCTGATGTCCTTGAAGTCCCAGGGATGTGGCAGACATGTCCCCCATGCTGGGGTATCGGTACCCAGTTAACCCAAGAACTGGCTGAGTGATGAGAAGTCAAAGTTGGCATATAAAATCATTTTTTATTGTAAAGCACCTTCTATTAATTAGACATAAAATACACCGCTATTCATACAAGAAAATGGGGGGAATGGAATCACACCTCAAGAGAAGACTTCACATCAATCTTGAGGATTGAGAAAGGAGTTCAAATAGAGCCTTAAATAATCATAATTCTAATTAATAAAAGTTAGAATAAAATTAAATAAAGTCACTTAGCATCATACTTCTTAAACATCAATTGTTCAATAAAAAAGGGGTCAAGAACAACATAATAAGAGGTCCATTGGGCATTCAAAACACATAACACAAGGCCATTAAGCAACACAAGTAATCAAAGTAGACGAAGGCATTGGATGGTCTTCTGGGTTGTCACTGCAACCACCACCACCAAGAGGATCCGTTGTATCAGGTATGGGCTTCCAACCATTGTAATTGGATGCTTTTTCCTTGTCTTCTTCTTGTTTGTCCTACTTGGACAAGGTGCTAGCTAAGGAAATTCTCTGTTGTTGTGACACCCACCCACTAGAGTTAGAAAATGTGTGCCCAAAACTGGCACCTCCGCTGCTGCGGCTAGGCAAAGGCCTCCGAGAATAATATCTTCCTCTTGAATGGTGCCTCCAACAACCTCCATGACCATGGGCTTGTGAAGGAGATTGTCGATGGGGAGGCTCTTGTGGAACCTTGCTAACAACACATAGGGCACTCCCCCAATGGTCCAAAAGGGACTGAAAATGCTCCACATCCAAACAAATGTTTTCAGCCAAAGCCTGGATTTGAACCATGACATTAGAGATGACCAACACTTTGAAAAATAGCCATCAATAGAAACATGGTTAAAGATAGCATTACTTCATTCTTTCCATAGCTGAAATACAATCTTAAAGTAAAAAATATGCCAAATTTGATTGTACTATGCAGGTAACATGCCCGAATCCCCTAGAAGAACCATTTTCCAGGAAAAATGTTCCAGAAGAAAGGGTTGAAAAAGAGTTTGAACTTATCTCCAGGCTCATTGGGCATGTCAAAAAAATCAATAGTGGTGTTTGAATGTCTCAGGATGATGGCATGGACATAAAGGGTGAGAATTCGCTAAGTGTAGAAGCTGGTCTCCATCATGCAAGCCTGATAAAGTATGCACGAAAGGAAATGAGCTTTCTTGGGCTGAATAAGTGCTTTCCAAAGGATGGACAACCTTTGGTTCCAAGTAGTCTCAAAAGAGTCCAATCTCCAATGAGCATTGAAGGTTTCAAATTGAATGCACCAAGGGGATAAAAGTTGATAATTGAGTTGTGGTTTGTATCGATGGAAGTGAGTTTCAACAGGCCACTTCCAGTTATTCCATCACTTAGGTAGTGTCTGCACACCAATATTTTGTAGGTTTTCATCAGGGATAGCCTTTAGAATTTCACCACTGTTGAGTGGGATTTGCTCTTTGAGTGTAGGCAAGGGAAGCCAGTTCTTGGAATGCTTACAAAAGAGGTTGGAGATAACCTTAATCAATTTTTTGAAAAGCCTACCAATTTTGACCCATGGGATCATGGCAAAAAGGATGCCATAGTAGCTAAGAACTGGGGACCACAAGAGGGAATGAGTGTTAGTTGCTAAGTTGCAGGTTTGGGTTCACCAATATGGCAATTTTTTATACCTAAGGTACGGCCGTACCAAAAAATATATAAAAATACAAATTTCTAGTCTAATAAATAGGAATTAAGTGACATTAACCACATAGTATGCATATAAAAAACAAAATAACCACAAAATACTAACTGAATGCTAAATGTCATGATAATCATAAATATCAATTACAATTTATTACATCAAAATTAATATACATTGTCATATTGCTCTTCATCAAGAGCATCAACTTCAACATCATCATCATGATGTGGTTCATTAGAACCACAAGGACTAGCACTCCCACCACTCCCACCAGCATTGTTTTGTGTTGCCAAAAAAGTGTCAATGTCTAGTAATGAATGGTGGGAAATGGAAGCATTCAAGTCAACATCCTCTAGATCTACATCCAATGCTTCGTCACCCCTTCCTTATGCTTTGGTTCTTGTGCGTTAGAAGGCACAAGTTGGATTGTATATAGACCAAATCCTTGCCTTTTTTGTTGCCAGCTTGTTGCGCTTCTGTGAGTGGATCATGTTGTATGTGTTCCAATTCTGCTCAGAAGAAGATGAACTCATAACCTAAAAGTTATAAAATTAAATAGTTAAAATTCGAGTCTAAAACTTAAATGTTAAAATAGAGAGAAAGAGAACTAAAAACAAAAAAACTAAAACACTTACCTATGACAAGATTTTCATTGCAAGAGGTTGTATGTGTGTGGATCCTTGGCCATGGAGGTAACACCACATGTAAGCATCCTTCTTGTATTTGTCTCAAAGAATGCCAACGCTATGACCTTGGGAGGTAATGAAACTCCCAAAATTGCTCATTACCATGTCTTCTACCTTAGGATCAGGGAAGAGCCTAAAGAATGCCAATTTATACCCTTCAACCACTTCAACATCCTTGTATGGTGGCACCCTCCTTGACAAAGAAAGGAACTCAACATTGTAGAATCTAGTAGTTGATCCAAAGGCAAGGAGATGTAGCAAGGTGGTTATTTGTTCTATCGATCAATGAGAATTGAATCCACTTGTTTGAAAAATGTCTCTCTGGGATCTTGCTCGTTTGCATTTATCATGGCCTTTTATCTTCTCAATTATCAATGCCATCATAAATTTCTCCCAAACATGGTTGATCCATGTCAGTGAATCGGATCATACTCATAATGGGCTATGTCAAACTCAACAAATAATCTACATGAGCTCACTAGTTGTCATCTAGAATCATCATCTTCACTCTTTGGGCCTGCACTTTGCTTGACTCCCTCCATACACCCTACATGTGGTTGGTGATCATGCTCTTAAGTGCCTCTCGCACCTTGACAAGTCATCTGAAGACAGTTGTATGAGAGGTGAATCGAGTCTCAACAACTTACCAGAAAATTAAAAAAAAAACTGTGAAAATATACAAGTGCCAGATTAAAAAAGTTAAAAACTTACAACATCATCTACATTTTCTAAATTTAAAATAAAAAAATAAATAGATGATATAAAATTTAATTATTTCATTTGGAAATTAAAATTACTAAAATAATAAACAAAATGTCTCTCTTACCTTCAACAACTTTGAATTTGAGAACGATGTGAAGATGGTTTGGAAAATGTGAAGGTTCAAGATAAACATATGATTCTCCTCAACATTGACATACCGCTGCTTGATCCACTTGATTTTTATGCCCAACTTTTACAGCTTGAGGCTGAGTGAGTAGACAACACAAGGTGTCCAAAAAATGTACCTGTACCTCACCTCCACCAACATCTCTGTGGCCTTGCAATTTTTGGCATTATTGTTATGACTTGGATTACATTTTAAGGCCCTACTACCTCAATGACTTTGAAGAGGATGTTGGCGACGAAGTGGACACTTATCACACACCCCTCACAATTAATGGCCTTCAAAAACATTGCTCTCTTTAGGGAACATTGCAACCACATTGTTTAAAGGCCTATTTCTTGCATCTTTCCATCTATCGAAAATGATAGAGACCTCTTTTTGAGCCCACAAATCCATAATTGGCTGCAAGGAATCTTCTACATGTTTGTTTTTCCTTTTCCAATAGGGTGGGGTGGAGCTTCTCATAACCTGACTCTTTTTACTCTTTTAGGGCCTCGTTGATCGATCTCACCATTTCCTACCAATTTGGTGCCCTGACAACATTGAAGGACAATCCATTTGCAAACACACATCACACGATATGCTCATCGGCGATGTCCTTGGTCTTGTTTTGAAAAGACTTTCTAATGGACCTTTTGTTTATTTATGTGAAAGAGGAAAACCCTCTGTGTGTGGATGGTATTGCCAAAAACAAATGTGTCGTAGCCCCAAGTGGGGAACCACTATGAGGAGTTGGGGCAACTGGTTGTTTCCTCGATCTAGATCTTTTGGCTTTCTTTGACAAAGGGGATTTCATGTCATGGGCTGCACCTGCTTCTTCCTGTTCCCCGATGTGTTGAAGATTTCTTGTTGTTGGAATCAAATTATCCTACTTCCCCTTTTAAGCTTTGATGCCCTGATCAGGGATTGCATATCTTTCACTCAACTGTATGAGCTAGTGTATCTATTATAGCAACCATGGGATTATCAATTATACCCCCACCACCTAAAACTTGCTCTAGCATTGTCACATATTTCCAAATCGTGATTGCAGATCAGCTTTGAAGGGGAGTTATCCCATGGAGGTAGAGCTTGTTGACATTGTAGAACCTCTAGCAACAAGTTTGAAAACCAACACAATATTATTAAAAAAACAAACCCTAGGGCATAACCTACATTTTCTTTGACAACTTGTTAAATAAATGACCAAAAAAAAAAACAAGAATGAAGAAAGGGTTTGAAGATTGAAAACAAAATTCAAATTAAAAAAAAATCAATAGAAAAAACTTTTACCTTCAATCTAGGAATACTCTTTCTTTGAAGCTCCTCAATCACCTTATGCTTTAGCCACAAATGGGCACTCGTACTAGTGTAGGAAAATGATAACAATGTTGCTTGATGAAGTTTAAACCCTAGATATTGGTTCCAAGCTCTTAGTTGATGATATTGTCTTGACTGGACTTTGTAGTAGTGGATAACATAGATAACTTCGTAGGCATAGTCCCCTGGAGCCAGTTGTCATTGATGGAGGATATGGAAGACGAGCATAGGATCTTTTGGTCTCTTTTTCTTCTTCCCCGGACCAAAGCATCGTCATCAATCAGATTGGCTGGTTGCCTTTTATGAGGTGGTTTTTTTCCCCAAACAAATAGGCTCGATTCCCCTTGAGCTTCATTACTGCCCTCTTTGGTTTCTCGTTCCCCCCTAATCTGATTGTTGGTTTGCTTAATCTTCGAGATGTCTATCTTCTAGCCTCAATCTTTCAAAAATCTTCTCTGCAATGGTGATGAACATTGGTTCTTGCGGAGGAGTTTGCGGCATAACAGAAAAATGCATGGTCTGCAGTTTTGCCTTATGAGGTTGATATTTAAGTTCTTGTTGGTAAACCATTTGGGGCTGTGGAACAATGGGTAATCCTTTTTTCATTGCAGCTCAAATAGGTCCCAAATGGTTATCTAGGATATCCACAATCAGCTGAAGTGCTGTTTTGAATCTGGAGTCAGTATTAGTAGCTCAACCGATGATTCAGAAATTGTGGAAAGACAACCCTTAGGAAAGATAACATGATGCTAGGAGGGTGTCTAAAGTCCTCTAGATTTGCACAGGTATGTTGTGTGACAAGTGGTTGAATTTTCCCTTGTAGGCAAATTGGCGATCATGGTTCTGGGAATACGAGAGGAGGAACCATATTGTCGTAGACCTCAAAGTAGAGAGACAGTAGAGGATCAGAATGGTGTGAGGGTTTTGATTATTGTTGATTAAAGATGAAGAGTTGAGCCATTATTTGTCTGCTGGAGAAAGCCCAATGTGTTGTATAAAGTTGCCTTGTGTACCTGCAAATGTTTGTGTGAACAAAGGAGCATGGTTTTAGACAAGGAGGATTCATGGAGCTAGAATAAAAAAGGGGCTTTGACTTACTTTGAAGAGTGAGATGGCGATGATGATTGAAATGAATTGTGTGTGAAGAAATTGATTTGACAACAATATCATTTTAAATTTCCTTTGTTAGTATGGGCATTTCATTTGGTGTAACACTAAGGGAGGCAGGGTTGTCTTTTTTGGATTGATGTGGTGGTGTACACTTTTGGTGAGACTTTGTAATGTATGCCATTAAAGCTTTGCAGTTGAAAGCATTAATACCTGGGAGAAGGGTTGACAATTGGCGTGGGAGGTATTTAATTATTTACTAGAGATTTTGTGGCAATGGATAGTGCACGTCATTTTCAAAACCACTGACATGCCTTAGAATGATTAGAGGCACACCAATCTTAAGAGAGATGGGTATGTTAGTGAATTGCAGTATGAAAAGTGCATGGAGAGGCCGCCTACAATTTCTTGTTTTATCACTTTGTGAAAAAACTGTGTCTCAAACTATATGATGGTAGGCTATCATGGGAACATGTTTAATATAAAGTATAATAAGTGTAGCATGACTAAGAAGCCTCGAGTAAGGATCAACAGTGTTTTTTATTTGTAATTAGGTTAACTCATTAACACAGATCTTAACTTGTGAATAACTGAATTTACTGATAAATTCTGTTGGAAAGGGTGGGCTATCATGGGAACATGTTTAATATAAAGTATAAGAACCGTAGCATGACTTAGAAGCCTAGAGTAAGGATCAGTAGTGTTTTTGATTCGTAACTAGGATAGCTGTGCTATTCCTTAACTCTTTAACACGGATCTTAACTTGTGAATGACTGAATTTACTGATATATTCTGCTGGAAATCAAGTGATATTCTTAAAATCAACTTTTAAAATAAAATTAAAGTGCTACTTAAGTGCTGGAAATGAAAACAGCAGTTATAATAAAAGACTTGAGCAAGTATTAAAATAGATAACATCACACAATGGAAAAGGACACAAAGATATGCCCTGGAGAAACCCAATGTGGGAAAATTGCTGCAACTTGGGGCTGTGCTTCTTTATGTCAACTGAAAATTAGCAATATTTCAAGCCTATTGCTCACTTAGAGCCTCCAAGAACACTATGTAGTATGGGACTATGACAACACTTATACAATGCTCATCTTAGCTTGCTTTTCCTTGCAACTTATTCAAACAACCTAAATACATCTCCTACACTCAGCTGAAATGCATAGCCATATTACAATTCTAGATGCCAATGCAAAAGCCTAATGGGCATTATCTATGCGTACATTGGATCATTGGAATGACACAAAAGATCATAATTGACATTCCGTCTCAATAGTCGGGATGTGGAATGCTAGGGCATTCGTTTGGGTCTACTCTGAATACATTGGTTCCTAGTTCCTACGATCTATGATTACAAAATGTCCATACCTTAATGGATTTATCTTCTTAGCTTTGACCTTTGAGTCCATCTTAGCTTAAGTAAAGCCACACCTTGTCCCTAAGTTGGAACTTGTGTGCAAATCAATGCTGATCATACTTTGCTTTATGCTTAGCTTGAGACTCCTTTAACTTCTCTTGCACTTGAAGATGTATTCTTTTCATCTTGTCAATAAACTTTTTGCCCTTTTTATTTCTAAATTATCATCTTCTTTGTTTTCCTTTGGCTGTCCCATAACATCTAATGGATTAGGAGGCGAGAAACCATAATATGCTTAAAAAGGATACTTTTTTTAGATTTATGAACTACACTACTGTACGAGTATTGAACATAAACCAAATTATCCTTTCAAGTCTCTGGTTGCTTTCTATTATACCCCTTAAGAGCTGCACCAATGTTTTATTTCATATTTTGTTTTTCTCATTTGTTTGTGGATGGGAAGAGGTTAACATCTTCAACTTAGTGTCCACTCATTCTCACAAAGTGGTCAAATATATCCTCAAGAACCTTGCATCCCTATCTGAAATAATGGAATTAGGCAAGCCAAATCGATCCCAAACATTAGCTAAAAATAAACTTCTTCATGTCCCTTAAGAGTCTTCTTACATAAGTTAACTTCTACTTGTCCCTTAAGAGTCTTCTTACATGGAATGAGCATGCACATTGCTAAATTGGTCTACAACAACAATCAAGTAATCATGCCTTTTTTTGACATGGGCAAACCATCTACGAAATTCATGGAAATGCTTTCCTATGGTCTTGTGGGAAAGAATAATGGCACATACAACCCCATCTTTCTATTTCTTCAATAACTTGTACTAAATAAAACAAACCCCCTTATGAATTTAGAAATACCATCTTGCATCTTTTGCATAAACACACCTTTACAAATTTGCCACTGTTTTGGCTGCTCCAAGGCAACTGGCTACTTTAGAAGTGTGTACCTCTCTCTCTAGCTGAATTCTTTCTTTCTTTGGTATAGAAAGCTTCCCCAACTTGCAGAGCATTCCTTCCCTTGAGGTGGTAGTCTTGTACTCAACATATGCACTCTTTGGGCCTTTTAAAAGCTGATGGGCCTCCCCAAAATCTTCATATTGTGTGTACTCCTCACCATATGCCTCATGGACAAATGGCTCAAGCTCAGATATTATCAAAGTTGACTACTCAGCTTGACTACTAGACAACTAGACAACTTTTCAGGCACACCTTTTCATACTTGATAATTAAAAGAAATTGGTGCAGAAGTCCCATGCACTTATGGTGCCTTGTTGGCTGCAATTTTGTTTGTGCTGGTAAGGATTGAAGATGATGGTGATTCGTGTGAAAAATTGTTCTACCCAACAAGTAGTGCTTCCATTTTTTTTAACCATTTGTATAAATGCATATGATTCCTTGTCTTATGTTTGATATTTCTAAACCGCCCCATGGAAAGGTTCAAAATGGTAACGTACAAGCCTACTTCCTTGCAATAGGACTGTCCCCATAGCATAATTGCTTGCATCCATTTCCACCTGAAATGGTAGCTGCAAGTTAAGAAAAGCCAAGTTCAATGCATTGCTGATTTTATGTTTCAATTATTTGAATGAATTTTGCTGATTTTTTCCCAAGTAAAGGACTTACCACCGTGCAATTTTGGAATGCAAAGGTGTTTCTATTGTGGATAATGATGCAATGAACATCCTCGATTATTGGACATCCCCCATAGAGATCCTTGTCTCGGTCATATTGGAAGGTTTGTGCCAATCGAGAATGGCTTCAATTTTGGTGGAATCAATTCTCTACTCTACTCTTCTAACCACATAGCACATATAGATTAATGTTTGCTTGAAAAATCAGATTAGATGGAGAATAGGAATAAAGAAGGGCACCAACATTTCTCCTTTTAATATGAATTTTGATATAAAAGTTTTTGGTTAAAACCTCTGTCTTTGTCCTCTTTGCTACCCAAGCATACGTATTTTTGGATGAAGTACAAGCAATCTTCTCATCAACATTGGAGCTGCTTACAAACACATCATAAAAACCGTTTTTGACAACCCTTTCCCTTTTGGCCTTCCTATAATAGGGAGACTCCAATCACCATGTGCTCATAAACATCTGTTTAAGAGATGTTAGTGAGGCTACAATGCTTTGCAATTTGAGGTAGTTTGTGACGAATTGTGTCACTCTTGATCGCACAAGCTCCTTTTTGTTGGTGTGCTATCTTATCAAGGTTAGCACCCAAGGATAGTTGAGTTGTATTTTGTAACATTTCTAGCTTTTTTAAACACACTTTTGACCCATGTAATTTTTACTATGTTCTCGAGTAAGAGATCAATGCACCATGATATCATATGGTGATTGATCATTATCATACAAAATTATAAATCCATTAAGTATTTTACAAATTTGTCAGTGCATTATAATATCATATGGTGATTGATTATCATCATAGAAAATTATAAATCCATGAAATATTTTACAAATTTCTTTGCCCCCTCTAGCTCCTCATACTCATCGGTTGCACCTTGGAATTGGAATATAAGTATTCCTCCTCTTAAAGAAAATCATCCTCAAATTTATGATCCTCACCAACCCGTCTTGATGCTTGCGCTTGTGCTTGTGCCTCTACTGCCATTGCCCCTTTTGTTACATCCCTTTCAAAATCTATGATCTTCTCCTTGGTAAATATGGGCTCCACATACTCAACAATCCAGTCTGAGTATGGATCGATACCATCCAATTTAGTTGCATCATGACTCTCTTGACCTTCTACCTGTTTTACGCCAAGATGAAGATTGTATCACACAAAAACAAGGTCATTGAGGAGTTGTGTTGTCAATTTCTTGCATTTCGTTGTGTGAATGGTCCCAAACATACTCCAATTACATTCACACTTGGAAGAGATCCATGGCTGGTACAAAATACGGATGGCTAGCCTCTGAATATTTGGTGTTTTTGTACCATAATCTTTCCACCAAAAATATGCAAGTCATCTTTTACTTTGTAAGCAAACTAGTACTGCATTTATTAAAAAAGTCTAGTATCCATGAGTAACAAAACCACAATCAAAGTACTCAATTTATTTTTACCTAGCTATTGGATCATTCTCCTTTGAATGCTTAGAGCCAAAGAAATAAGCCTCCCCTCCGCACCCTTGTAAATTTGCAACTCATCAAGAGTTGTGTCTGTACGAGCTTCGTTAGGCGTCATCCTCTTTATGCATGTATTAAAGCCATCCATAACCTCTTCATTGGCCTTATATGAATTGTAAAAAAAAATTTCAGGTTCAAGTAGTACACTGTTACATGTATATGTTGGTGGAGCTACTTGTTCCATTTCCTATCAATTATGCGCCAAATGAGTTCATATTGTATTTTATTTGCTTGTTGACAAACCTTCCACAAGTCAGATTTTCTCTTACCACTTGGAAAGTTCTCGTCTCTAGCCAAGGAAGGAAGAATACATGGTTTTCTTTGACCAAAATAGGATTTCTACGGACTTTGTAGGATTTCTACGGACTCTGCAGGTCATTTCTACGGACTCTCCTGACACTTAGGCGACAAAAAGGCCTTTCCAAATTTTTCGAAAGGCAATTTCAGAGGCCAAGCAGCCCTTGCGGAGGGCAAGAAAGCATTTAGGGGGAAGAAAGACAAAGGCAAAGATATCCTTCGGACAAAAAGTCTGAAGAAATTCGGAAGACCACAGAGACAAAGAAAGTCCGCACAAAAGACAAAGAAAAGTCAAAGATTAATTTGGGGAAGAGTCCATTTCAAGAATTCCGAAGGGCACCTACCTTTCGGAAGAGTCACTTTCAATATTCCCGAAGGGCACCTACCCTCTGGGCAGGCACAAGACCAGATTCAGAGACCTTTGCAAAAAGCCTGGGTGACCTCCAATTTTTTCGAGGGGCACAGAAGGAGATAAACAGCCGTTGCGGAGGGCACTTGGTCGGTGCCGAAAGGCACTTGGTCGGCAGAAGGGCACATTTCAGAAGGAAAGGCGAGGTAAGGAATCCTTCGGACTTTTTGTCCAAAGGAATTCCTTTGGACAAAAAAGTCCGAAGGAATTCGGAAATATATATACAGAGAAGACCAAGGACATTTCAAAGAGCAAAGACAAAACAATTGGATTTCTTTCGGACTTTTGTCCCAAGGAATTCCTTCGGACAAAAAGTCCGAAGAAATTAGGGAGGCTTGCAAAAAAGACAAAGTCCGAAGAAAACAGAGGAAAAACAGGAAAATGCTAAGTCAAGAGAGGAAAGAAATCCTTCGACAAAAAGTCCGAAGGAATTCGGAGAAATGGCACGAGGAAAATAAACCCGAAGAAATTCTAACGGCCACTCAAAAGTCCAACACATAAACCCGAAGGGTATGTGTCCTCCGGAAAGTCCATCAGATTATCCCGAAGGGAAGGAAAGACCACGGTTAAAAAAGCCGAGGGGCACATTTCGAAAAACACAAGTGAAGCCAAGATGCAAAAGAGACCTTCGGACTTTTTGTCCGAAGGAATTCGCAAAAGTGACAGGGCCGAAGAAAGTCCAACGGCAAAATACAAATGCAAAAAACCCTGAAGGAATTCGGGGAAGGTCCGTGGGAAAGATGTGAAGCCAATAAAGCCGAAGGAAAGAAAGCCGCGGAAAAGTGGCAAGACGGAAGTCCGAAGGAATAAAGCTTCTGATGACGTCCCGCAAGCCGTCAAATTTTGACCGTGGGAAGTAACCGTTGAACTGAAGAGACAAGAAATCCGAAATAAATGGAGGCTGACTGCAAAAGAGAATAGAAAATAGATAATCTGACGAAGGAATTGAATATGGAATCCTGCCAAAAAGAGACACGATCAGAATTAGAACATAATACATGCAAGCAGGAGCTATTTTCGAACATCGGAGCTATTTTCGAATAAACGGTCAAAGCTTCAGTTGACTGATTATTAAAGTCCTGTTCGTCTCCATTCAGCGCATGCATCCGAAGGTCGAATCCAGCTTCAGCAGGAGTCCCAAATTCGAATGACGAGTTGGTTGTTCCAGATTTAGAGTTGACTAATTGATTAAAACGCCGCATCCACTAGAAACTTTCCATGCGAAGGGAAATGATCTCTTCGTCCAACTCAGCTTAAATAACTGTTAACTCAGTTTTCAAACGCTAGAACTCGGCAATCAAGCAATTCACATGGAATTCTAAATTTAACATTTGTGTAGATTTCCATGCAAAAAGAGGTGGGCAGTTCATAACAAAGATAAGTTCGCTTCATCAAGCGAAGAAGCTTCATGCAAGGACAAAAAGGAAAATATATTTTATTGAAAGGCCAAGTAAAGCCTAGAGTTAACAAAAGTGAATCTTTCTCTTCAAGTTCTACGCCAATCTTTGGCCTCTTGTAATTTTCTATATAAAGGCTTTTAGCCTTGTTTAAAAAATAATCCAATCTCTCTTGGTTAGACCAGACTGCCATTGGTGAGTTGTGTAACCTCTTCGATCAATAGAACTGTACTTTTAGATTTCAAGCGTTGGCATAGTGTATATTTCTTCAGCAATTTGCATAAGTGGTAGATTTCTCTCCCTTCCCAAATTCTGTTAAATACCTAGTTGCTATATTATCCTTGTGCAGGTCATGTTAAAGTGTTCTTTATTGTCTTTTGCTGAAACTGTAAGTGGATGTTAGGTGGCCGCAAAGTGTCTTTTATTAGACCTCTCTCCATCGTTTTTCCTCAGGTTTTAGTTATTGGATCGAACCTCTGCATGAAATACCTATGCATAAGTGATTAATTGAAGTCTAAGGTCTTCTCCCTTGTTCGTTCAGTGCTCAAAGTTCCAAGTTGAGTGGATCGAACTTCTGGTGTATCACCACTTTTAGGTAGGATTTCCCCTTTAAGTTTTCTTCTCCCTTTTCCATGGTAGTCTGCAGCGTAGAGTAGGGATCTTCATCGATACATCATACAGGAACCGGTGTTCTTTGGAGGTTCTTCTCACCGTTGAGGCACCCACCTTCGTGAGAAGATCCCATTGTTTCAGCCGGATAGAGGATTGGCCGTTTCACGCACGTATCCGAATCAGGGCATAGCTCCAGGTTGACAACAGTGCTATGGCCTCTTTGGCCTTGTCCATGGCCTCATATAAATAATCCATTGGGTTTTTTCGATCATCCACTACATGTAGAGTTGACCAAAGGCTTTGTTAACTAAAACAAAATAACATAAAATTTTAAAATTAAAATTAAGGGAAATTTGAATGAAAAAAATTATAAAAAATAAATGCTAAATAATTTCTTTGAAATGTTTAAAAAGATCTCTTATGTGCTCTTTGCAAACACATCATAAAAAACGGTATTCACGACCCTTTCTCTTTCAGCGTTTCTACAATAGGGAGACTCCAACCACCACATGTTCAAAAACATGTGCTTAAGAGATGTTAGTGAGACTACAATTCTCTACAATGTGATGAAGTTTGTGGTGAATTGTGTCTCCCAATCATACAAGCTCTTTTTTGTTGGTGTGTTCTCTCATCAAACTTAGGACCTAAGAATAGTTGTAGTTGTATTTTATAATATTTATAGCTTTTTTAACCACACTTTTCACTCATGTAATTTTTATTATGTCCTCACGTAGATCATTACAATGCATTGTGCAAGGGCCCCAAAAAAGTTCGGGTGCCTCTTATTTCTACTACATATGTTGTTGCATTGTCTGTTACAACTTGAATGACATTCTTCATGCCTATTTTCATGACCAACTCCTCCAACATATCACACAAAGTCTTTGCATTTTCATTTGGCGGGAGCCATCAATGGGCATAAAGAATACCAATTGGCCACTTGAAACTACCTATAAATTTATCAAAGTGTGATTCCTTCCATCCGTTCATCCATCAAACAAACTATTGCAACCCTTTTTGTGCCATATACATTTTTTATCATCCACCATTACTTGCGTGTTTTTGACGACTTCATCAATGAGCCACTCAAATCATGAGGACTAGGTGCCTTGAACCTCTTTCTGACATTAGTGAATGCAATTACCAATGTCTCCCAATATGGGATTCTCACCACATTGAATGGTATGCTATTATAATGCTTCTCTTGGTTTTAAGCAGTACCTTCGAGCAAAGGTTGTGCTTCAAGAGTATTGCGAGGAATTGTTTGCTCAAAAATTTGTCAGAAGGACAAATTGGTGACTTTGAGTCAACAATGTGGGAACTGAGTCGTTGCATTAGTCAGCAACACAAGACAGAGTCCCTCTCCTATTAGCAGGTGGAGCTACCTTCATTAAAAGCCAAAAAGGGAAAAACATTCACAACTATTTACAACAAAAATGTTTTTTGTTAGGGGTTTCGTACTTTTAACCTAAAAGTATATAAATGAGATAGAAAGGAAATGAGGGGAAAGAAGGAAATAATGGAAAGAAGGAAAGAATAAAGAAAGGAAAGGAATGAGGAGAACAAGGTTATTATAGGTCGTTAAACACAAAAACTCCTATGATAACCTTGGGAAAAATAAAAGACAACTCTGGGTAGCTAAATGCAGAAACTTACCAGAATAGTCTAAAAAGGGGAAAACACTGCATGCATGAAATCCCTCTCTTTTAATGGGTGGTAAAGACATAATTACATCTGTAGGAGTGCAAAACATACATTGAAACAATTTTTTAATATTGATAGCAGATCAAAGACAACCATCCCATATTTACCTGTAAAAGACAATTAAAATATTGCTTAAACCCCACCGAGATTTCACATTCATAGAAATAACACCAGGAGATTCTAAAAGAAATACTTAATGTGAAATTCTCATTTTCTAACAATTTGGTAGTGATTATGAAAACAATTTGAAAGTAAAGATACAAAGACAGATGAATCATGTGCAAAGTTATAAGTCACAAAGAAATCTTGAACACAAAGTCTGCAAAATCTTCCTATTCTAATCTTTATTGAGTCAAAATTACAATCTCATCCTTCAAAAGTTTTTGCAGAGTTTCACTGCCAAAAAATCCTTTTACAATGAGCCTTACACTCATATTTATAGTGTGGGAAGGCGGTTATGGTGCATAACCACATTTTTTGCGTTTTAGAAGTTGTAAAAATGAGTTTACAAAAATGCAGCACTTAAGTGGTGTAAAATTGCATTGGTGCAATTGCATTGTGTGCAAAAATAAGATTACAAAATTGCACGACTTGAATGGTGTAAAAATGCTTTGGTGCTTTTACACCATTTGAAATGTGTAAATCAAAATTACACAACTTGAGATTTAGAAAGTGACATTGTGCATTTGTACAAATTGCATTTGTGAGTTTGTGGTTACAAAATTTTGCAACTAGAAATTGCAAAACAAGATTTAACTTTTACATGAAAAGACCAGAAGCATTTGTCGGAGCTTATATTTACATGGATGTTTATATTCTGTTCCAAAGCTCTTATTTTAGCATAGGCTGGGAGTACGTTGACAAAGCTGAAATGATCGGGTTGGACTCCTGTTCGTTGCATTTTATGAAATAGTGCCAAAACCTGATGAGGTCACCCATGTCTTTTGTAATTTGCAATCATCACATTCCATGATAATTTGTTTTGCTGTGTCATTTCATCAAATGCTTAACAAGCATCTGCGAAACCACCACACTTGATATACATGTTGATAATCTTGTTTTGAACATGCAGCTTCAAGGAAGAATAAGTCTCACTTGCACGGCTAGGGGAAATAATCACAGTAGTTTCATGGGAGTGGAAAGAAAAAATTGTAAATTGCTCTGCTGGGAAAGTGAAAAACTTATTTGCACGGCTTTTGGAAACGTAATTTGCATTTGCATGACTTAGGAAAGCGTGATTTGCATTTGCATGACTTAGGAAAACGTGATTTGCAATTGCATGACTTGTGAAAATAGAATTTGGAATTGCATGGAAATGGAAAACTCAAAAAGATGTTGCCATTTACATGAAGTTTTAAATCAATATTGCAATTTGCATGGAAACCCAAAACAAATTTACAATTTGCATGAAAACTCAAACCAAATTTACAATTTGCATGAAAACCCAAAACAAATTTGCAAATTGCACAAACGTGAATTTTTTTTTTGCAAATTGCGCGGGAACTGAATTTTTTTTGCAAATTGCACGGAAGCTGAAAATGTTTTTGCAAATTGCACGGAATTTGTAAAAGATTTACACGGGAATTGAAAAAGTTTTTGTAAATTACATGGAGACCAAAAACAAATTTACAATTTGCACAAAAAACAAAATTGAATTCGCAATCTGCATAACTTTTGAAAAAGCAACATGTGTTTACACAACTTATGAAAAACTAAACGGTTTTTGCAAATTATGGGAAATGATAATGACTTTTTGCACGGGAGGCTCAAATGTGTTTTTAAACAATTCGGGGTAAAAAACAACTTGGCCATAAATTTTTAATTAATTAATTAATTAAAAATTTTGATCTTTTTAAAATTTTGGTAGTTTCGGGCTTAGTTCAAGTTTTTTAGCCATTTATCAAAAATTGAATTTCCACTAGTTTTTACCCGTTTTCAAAAACCGTGATAACAAGAACAAATAAACTTTGTGAAGTTGAAGTAAAATTGGCTTGAATTGCCTACAGTGGATGAACCCCAACCCTAAATGTGTGGGCCAACGCAAAAGCCTACTAATTCATTAAAATCAAGGGGGGAATTCATCACGGATGCAACTACTGCAATGGTCCTTTTTTTCAATTCCTGTGCCACCCCTTCCCCCTCCCTTCATAGGAGGTTCCAAATTTTTGCACAATAGCACATCTCGGCTTGGGATTCATGCAAGGTGGTATTTAAGGTGATTGACACCACCTCTCATAAAAAAACCTCAATAATTGCATGTCACTATATTGTAGTCTGAACCCTCTGTGGCATGCTTCCAGGTAGGGTCAACTGACTTCCTAGTTCTACTAGGGCTACCTGAAGGGGATGCCATTCTTGTATATCACTGGAAATGCAAACTGCAAACCCTCTAAAACAAAGAAAAAATAAGTTTTTTTTCTAAACCTTGCTGCCTATCAAAGAAAGAAGAAAATGGGAAAAAAAAATGACAAAAAAAAAGTTTTCAAACTCTATAGGCACAATAGATCTAAAATGGAAAAAGTATTTTCAAAATGAAAAAGCTAAAATAAATTAAAATAATTTTGAAAAACCATGCTTTTAGAGTCTTACCTCCGAAATCTGTGTCAAAATTTTTCGAAGCCTATGGAAATCATGTCACTACAACTGATAAATGATCAAATGTGTTTTAATAGAGCAAAAAACAACATAAAATTGAATGCACAAGTGACTGTTATTATGCAGTAGTAGGTGAGTTTCTCGGCAGGGTTCTTGACTCACGAGTTTTGGCATTTCTCGGTGATTAGTAGCGAGTTTTTGAACTATGGTCTTAAGGGATGCTTTCAAGGCAAAGCACTTTCACATAAAAGGCCTTCTTAATCTCTGTTTGCTGTTCAGCGATTGTTGTTGCCACTTAACTTCCTTGTCATATGTATTGTCATCTTTGTAGTAGGAAGGAATTCAAATAAGAAATATTAACGATTGGAGAAATGTCTGGTCCATGTGGTAACTCAATTTTGTAGGCATTGTCATTGATTTTCTTCAAAATCTTACAATGTCCAATATTTTTATTTTTAACTTATTATATCATCTTTTTGGAAATCCCTCTTTTCTCAAATGCATCATAACCCAATCCCCTTCTTTGAATGTCTTGAACCTCCTAGTAGCATTTGCATCTGTCTTGTATTTTTGGTTTATCTTTTGCAATCCATCTGAATAAAATTTTAAATGATCTGTTTACAACTTCAGTTTGTCCATTTGTTTGAGGGAGATAAGCTGAGTTAAACTGCAATTTTGTGCCTATTATCTTCCACATAGTCTTCCAAAAATAACTCAAGAATTTAAGATGTCTGTCTAAAGTAATTGTCCTTTGCAATCCATGCAAACTCACTCTCTCTTTGAAAAAAAGTTTAACCACCTTACTTGCATTATTTATTTTTGTACAAGGCATAAAATGGGTCATCTTACAAAAGCAGTCGACAAACACAAAAATAGGATCGGTCAACAACCACAAAAATAGAATCAAAACCTTTGAGTGCGAGGCGATCCCAATAAAAAGTCCATTATTGTCTTCCCATGGCCTATTTGGAGGAGGCAAAGGAGTATACAAATGTGTATTTAGGCTACCACCCTTAGCCACTTACAATTTCTGCACCTTTTTGCAAATAGACGAACAGCTTTCTTCAATGAAGGTCGATAATACCTTTCCTACACTATGGCTTGAGTTTTATCTCTGCCAAAATGAACACCTAAACCTCCAGCTGTTTCTTAATAAATATTAGGAATACAAAGTTTCCTGCCTTTGAATAAATAACTTTCTTGTAATTTGTAATCAATATATGCGGTTCTATCATAAATGAGAGGGTTCTTGCAAACCTGAAATGCTGTTGCGAAATCTTTGTCTACTCCGTACAACTCCTTGATTTCTTTGAACCCAATTACCTCATTGGTATGGTGAGAATAACTCTCCTCGTGCTTAAGGCATCAATTAATTGATTTGCGTTTGAGCACAAATGTATACCCTTGGAGATACTTCACCCCCTTAACACACATTTGATTTAGCTTTGGTTGTGTGTTAATGAACTTCAAAGCTTGGTGCTGTATGCGAGACAAATTTCTTTGCAAGCAGGTAATGTCTCCAATGCTTTAGAGCATTGATAATAATATATAATTCATGATGATAAACTGAATATTTAGTCCTTACCTCATTGAGCTTCTTGCTGAAATATGCGAATGGCTCCAATAGAAACCTCACTTGCATCATACTCCACTTGAAACACATTGTTAAAATCTGACAACATTGAACCAGGTGCCTTTGTAACCCTCTTCTTCCGTAGCTCGAAACTTCTTTGGGCTTAATGTGTCCATTTGAATTCTTTACCCTTTAAATGGTTTGTCATGACTGCACTTACCTCACTAAAATTTCTGAAAACGTTTCTATAGAAATTCACTAAACTATACAAACTTCACACCTTGCTGACATTATTAGGCATCATGGGCTATTCAAGGATGGCTTTAAATTTCTTGACATCCATTTCTACTCCTTTTTGGAAATGAAAAAACCCAAATATACAAACTTGTACTTTAAGAAAGAACACTTTTTCAGATTTTTTAAATAACGTTTATTTTCTCAACACCCCTATCACCACTTGTAGATGCCTCAAATGTTTTTTTTTTAGACCTGCTAAAAATCAGAATATCATCAAAATAAATAATAAAAAACTTATTAAGATATGGTCTCATGACCTCAGTCATTAACCTCATAAAAGTGCTTGGATCATTTCTCAGCCCAAATAGCATAACCCACAATTAATACAACCCTTTTCAATCTTCAAGACTGTCATCCAGTCATTTCTTTCTCCGATTCTGATCTGGTGATATCCGTTTTTCAAGTCACTTTTAGAAAAATAACCTGCTCCACTTAATCTATCAAGCATATCATCCATCCGGGGTAAGGGAAATTGATACTTTATAGCGATTTTGTTCAAGGCGCTTGAATCCGCACACATTTTTCAAGATCCATCATTCTTTGGAGTTAAAGAGTGCTGGTACAACATATGGACTTAAGCTTTCCCTAAGTCATCCGTTTTGTAGCAAATCTGAAACCTGCCTGGTTAACTCCTCATTTTCTTTCGGGCTCAACTTGGCAGCTAGAAAATTAGTCAAACTTGCCCCAGGGACCAGATCAATTTGATGTTAATACCTCTTATGGGAGGGAACCCTGTTGTCATCTCTTCTGGAGTTGTATCCTCATTTTCTGTCATCAATTTCTTAACCTCACTTGGCAGTTTTTCTTCCTTTCCTGCTTCCTTTACCATAAAAACATGTCATTCCCATTTCTTGGACAACTCCTTCACAAATTCCTTGGCTGATAACAACAATGTCTTCATTTTTCAAAGGCAATAACTTGATTTTATTACCATTTTTAATAATGGTAATAATTATTTTGTCAACCATCATGGAAAGCCCTTAAATCATATTGCCATGCCCTCCCAAGCAACACACGGCATATATCCATTAATGTAACATCACACCACACATCATCTTTATAAGGACCAATAGGAAAAGAGACCAAACACTTTCTTTTCTACCATAATTTCATAACCTTTTTTGGAACCAAGATAACTCGTATGGACTTTGATGCTTGTTACAAACTAAACTCAACCTCTGAACCATTTCTTCAGAAACTATAATTTTCAGTACTCCTGCTGTCAATAATTAAATAACAACACTTACCTTTAGTCTTGCACTTTGTCCAGAAGATATTCCTTCATTCCCAATGATCGTCATCACATACTGGCTGCAGTGATGAGTTTTTCTGCTGCTCGCTTTGAATTTGTTGATGTCCTTCATTGATGGGAGATGTTGAAGTCATCTCCATCATCAAATTTTCTCCAAATTTTGGAGCTGGCGAGGATGTTCTTTCTTCTAAAATACTATCTCCTTTAACCACAATAGCCCTTGGCTTAGCTCCTCTTTGTCTTTGGTCCTAGTGATGGCATTCAAATGCCCTATGAACCTCTTTGTGGGTTGGGGGCTTTACTTCATTGGGTTTATACCTTGTTTATTTTCAGTGCTTTTGTTCTTCTTTTAATTAGTTAGTTGTTGATTCTAGGGTCTTTTTACCCTAGCATTTTTCTATTGTAATTGGATGTATTCTCGAGTCAATTGACCTAAATTTGGTCATTTGTGGACATTAATTTACTTTCTTTTTTTTCTTTCTTCAACACATCTGAAACAAATAAGAGGCCTCCTTGGGATATCATAAGCCCTTCTTTCACCGAAACTCCTTCCTCTTTATTGATGATAACCACCTCTTGGCAGCTGGAAATTTGGTCTTTTCTGCTGGTAGTTTCCCCTATCTCTTTCTCTTTGGAATTCGTTGGTTTTAGAGTAGCTAGCTTCTCCAAAATTCATCCCTTGGAAACGAGAATGCTCCTCTACCCCCATATGGTGTGGGTGTTCCTCTTCTTACAAAGGGGTTTTTGGCTAATTTCTGGGCAAACTCTCCTCAGCCTTTAGTGCCAATTGAAAAGCTTTTTCTACTGAACCTAATTTATACATAGTGATCTCATCTTCAATGGAGATCCTCAAACCTCCAATGAATGTGGTAACCTGTTGCTCTTCATCTTCATTAATCCCAACACTAATAGAAAGCTTGTAGAATTCATCTGAATATTTTTGGACTGATTTTTCCCTTTGTTTCAATCTATGAAATTGCTTAAAAAGCTCATCTCTGCTTAACTTGGATACCATTTTATTCCATGTCCTTATGGATTCCTTGCCTTTCTAACCTTATCCTTTTGCAGGTGATCCCACCACATGACAACACACCATTTCAACTTAGTGGCTGCAATTTTTTCTCTTTTTGGATCAACCATTTGTGTCCATTCAAAATATCTCGCCACTTTATAGATTCAATCCATCAACTCTCAAGTGTTCAAACCATAGTAGCAGAACGTGCGATTTAAACACAATTAATCACTGTACTTGGCCCAAAATGCATTTTTCAACCCAAATTTTTGGTGCTTTTTTTAGCAAATCAATCTGCAAAGCCTTGTATGATGCAGTGATTTGAAATGTTGTCTATAGTTTTAAAAAAAAAAAAAAAACCCAAAACTGAAAAAAATATAAACCTAACCCTAACCAGTAATCCTAACCCTCCTATGTGGTAGGTGTTATAGTTGACGTTCATTTGAACATATTTAATATTTTTAGCCGAGACATGGTGGAAATATTTCTCATTATAACTTCCTAATAATCTACCCTTGGATTAGTACCTCATGGACCAAATATAGACAGATAAACATTCATGCTTTCTTTAGCCTTCACACTACACATGGAGCACAAACCATGCTAGAGAGTATGAGTTGGAAAAATACTATTCATGAGTAGGCAAAGAAGACAATCTCCAACTTTTGGTACTACTTTGGCTTGTTTAATGTGGCCAGATCTTCATACTGGCAAAATATGGTGGATGCATTTGCAGTTGCAGGTTTTGGGTTCACTACCCCATCATACGAGGCTTTGTAGACTGATTTGTTGAAAGATGTTGTATAGGATGTGAACGATGTTTTTTCAAAACAACGCAATGAATGACAAAAAATAGGGTGCACCATCATGTCAAAAGGATGGACAAATGGAGCCGTACACTCGTCAACTTCCTTGTGTCATGTGACATTGGGACAATTTTACTTAAAGAGTGTTGATGCATCTGAGATGATAAAATCAGGGGAGACAATCTTTTATCTATTTGATGAGGTTGTTTTTGAGGTGGGGCCACAAAATGTTGTCCAATTCATTACAAATAATGTAGTTGCTTGATGGCCACTGGGAGGTTTCTTGTGGACAAATATGGAACTATGTTTTGGACTCCATGTATGGCACATTGTTTGGTTTTGACCTTGGATGACAAAGACAAAATATCATGGGTGAGAGAGGTTTTGAAAAAGGCTTCACAATCACCAAGTTCATATACAATCACATAAGGGTGCTCAATATAATGCACATATTGATAGATTGCAAGAAACTTCTTCAGTCAGGGGTGACAAAGTTTACAACACACTACCTTGCGTTTCATACTTTTTGCCAACAACAAATGAATTTAATACGAATGTTCGTTTCAACTGAGTGGGTGGAATCTTCTTTTGTGAAAAATATGGAGGACAAAATGGTGGCTGACTATCGTTTCTTACTGTCTTTTTGGGAAGAGGTTGAGAAAATTGTGTTATTCTTTGAGCCTCTAGTTCAATTTTTGAGACTCATTGATGGGGATAAATTCTCCATGGTTATCTATATGAGACAATTGATAGAGCCAAAGACGCTATTAGGAGCAAATTGGAGAATAACATAGCCAAACACATGTCGTTATGGGAGATAATTGATAAAAGATGGGATCGACAAATGCATTTTCCCTTTTATACAACGGATATTTATTGAATCCAATGTTGTTCTTTAGCGGCTCATTTTAAGATGATGTAGAGGTCACAGAGGGGCTATTTAAGTGCATGGAAAGAATGTTTCCTAGGGATCTTTTGAGGCAACTGTGGAAGAGTTTTCGATGCAAGGGGTTTCTTCTCTAGTTAGGTAGCCATCACATGAAAGAAGACCTTCAAATCAGGTAGACAATTTTTTACATACATACGGTGAAAGTGTTAAATTTTGATTGAATTGTGCATGTTACAATGTTGGCAAAATCTGTTCTTGTAGCATATTGGTAGGATTTTTTTGGCAAAGAAACCAAACACTTTCGATGGATGGCAATGCACATTTTGAGCTAGCCATGCAGTTCACTTGCTCGCAAGCGTAGTTGGAGTGTGTTAAAGCATATGCATTCAAAAAAACGTAATTGACTCAAGAATAGATGAATGATCTGGTATTTGTTTACCACAATCTTTGTCGAAAGATGAAGAAAGCTTAAGGTTAAGAAATGTTGCATTTCTAATTCTAAATTCATATGAAAAGTTGATTTATATTCATATAAAGTGTTATTCATCAAAGTCACTAACATATGCATTCTATTTGATAATGTTAGGTACCATTGAGAAAGATCAATGGATTGACTTTGACGAGATCGATCTAGAATTTGAAGGGATAAAAAATAATGATGAGCCTATTTATGATGAAATTAACTTCTATTTGTTTGAGAACGCTGGGTACGACACCGAGGTCATCTCTTAAATCAAGAGAGGCTTTAACCTTGGAGCGTCAACATCTAGACCTATTGATCCCCTAGTCTAGCTCGTTGCCATTGGCTCCCTCCCCTTTTTTTTCCTTTGTGAATGGCAATAGTGTGCATTTTGAAATGCAAATGTAATGAAATTTGAATAGTATGAAAATTAATGAAAGAAAATAGTTGGCTGATTTTGATGGTGTAAAATCTTATTTATCTTAATCTCATAATTTGTATCGATTCTTTATGCAATTGAAATGCTTAATATGTATCTCTATACAATGGAAACGTCTTTAAATTCAAAAAAATATTTTTTTTCCTTTTTCCACTTTTTTTGGTGGTTTTATGTTTTTCTGATTTTTTCTCGATTAATCATGATTTTTTGAAAAACGTTTACACCTTTGAAAAACGATTTTTTCCCCAAACAATTTATGCTACTATGGCTCAAACTACCATTGTAGTGAGGTACCTACTTTTTTACTGAAGTACCATTTTCTCCTAAAGATCTCAAACAATTCATTAATGCCACCGAGGATCTTCTTCTTCCTCTGTCTGCTGCTCCTCTTCTTCTTCAGGCTCTTCATCAGATTCACTCTTTCTCCTAGGCCTCTTCGCTGCAACTTCCTCCAACCTTTGTCTCAAGACTTGCATCTATCTGACAAGATTTGCCATGGCTACCCTTATTGGAGGCATATTGGTACTTTCTTAACTGCTACACAAACTTTCTGCAGGATTTTTCCCAGTCTGATACCAAAATGATGGGGCAGCAGACTTGCATGTCCTAGAATCTGCACATAAAACACTTCCAAAATCGTTGCAATATGACAAACATCAGAGAGCCAATTTATGAATTCAAAAAGAAAAACAGAATTTATTTTCTGAATTTCACATGCAACCTAGAACAGCACATAAAAGATGTTTAATTGCATTTCTGATTTTAACCGACTGAAAGTAACACATATCTGCCACTATCTCAAAAAACACAGCGGTTATGCTGCTCTGCCTATACTACTATTCCACTATTCTTTTGTTGCTTACAAACTGTTGCTTCTATCTTTTTAATATATTACTTACATCTAGAAACAAACAAAACATGCTCATTAATTTTCCGCAGTTCTTTTTTTTTCCTACGCAAGTCAGAAACAAATCAGACTCTTGGAGACAACAATTTTCATTCACATTAAATTTTCCAACTCCCCTCTATTGTAGATGATTGGGTCCTTGGTCAAGGACCACATTAAATTTCTATCTTCCTTTCTTCGGTAGATGGTACTTGGATGCCTCTGCATCACCATGGGTGCCATGTAAAAGGAGGCAACTGTGAATATAGGATTCAATTCTTATGGAAATAAGAATGCATGCAGACCCCAAATTTTAACCTTGTTGGAATGTAATACATACTTGGTTGAAGACCAGTGAAGAGAAACCCACATTGCTGGTTTTTCTTCTTTTTTGAGTTTGAAGGCATAGATAATGTGGTTACAACCTCTAGGGGATTATTTTGTAGAAATCCACTTTGAGAATTGAGTTTGCTATAGTAGGACCAAGTCTGAGTGCAGGCTAGTAATGGGTTTTCTCAGAAAATCTCATTTATTCGCATTTCCTGGCCCGTGTGTGTTCGATGCAATCAACTTCATGGTTCAGTTGGATTGGGACCCTGCTCTAAGGGTCTGATGTGTGGGAAAGTGATTCTACCTGTAATGGATTGTTCACTTTAGAGGACTATAGCATGTCCTTTGAGCTGATTTCATAAGGGTTCACATTGATTTTAGGATCTAAAACATCAAAATAATTTGAAGCAAAGAGATCTGATCTCACATCTTTTGTCTTTCGTTTTCTCTGATAAGAAAGCTTTGGTGACCATGTATGTTTTAGTGCTTTGTGATATTCTATGGTTGTGGAATGTTTGGGGCTTTGTTTGTGTGGGTTGTATTTTTATTTTCTTAATTGATATTCTCTAGTGCAAATACATGCTTAGTTTCTATTGGTAGGGTAGGATGGACCCTTGAAATGTCCATAAATGGGACGAATTAGAAAACAAAGGGGTTTTCTCAACTTCCTCTAAATCTGATCTGAAAATTAGTAAACCCTATCTTGTGAATTAAATTATCAAAACCCTTATTCAATGCAAAAAACCTTAGACTCAAAAGTGAGGGTTTTGTAGGGAATTTATGCCAATTAAACACTTTGAAATAATTTGAAAAATAATAAATTTTGAATTTAAATCCACTTAAATAAATACCTTTTTCTTTCCCTCTTTGCCACAAAATGATGAAGGAAAAATTAGATTTAATCACCAATTTTCTGCTGCTATTTGGAGGATAAAATATCTTCAAAAACCCTTGCAAAAATCGCTGCCAACCTCAGAAAAATACCAACGCTTTATTTTGGTATTAAAATTGCCAATTTGACCCTCCTAAGTCATTCACCACACTTTTAGAAACCTTGGAAAAATAACAGAAAAATAGGACTATTCCAGCCTTCCACAAGCAAGAAAATATCCGGAAATTTGTTAGAAAAATTAATAATAATTCTGAAAATTATCTATTAATTTTTCGTCTTCAATATCCTTTGCAAATCATCCAAAATGCCACAATAATGATAAGAAAAATAATAAATAATGGCAGATAATTATTTATGAATATTTTGATCGGAAAAAGGCCTTCAAACCCTAGTGTCCATCTCTCCAAGTGGTTCGCTCCACTTGCAAAATTAAGATAATGATTTAGCAAGTCAAAAACTCAAGAAAGAGATTACCAAACCCTCACAAGCAAGCACCAAAACCTTCCCAAGTAGTTCGCTCCACCTCTAGGGCACAAAACAAGCTTTCCTTTCCAAAAGGTGGTGTCGATAGACACCTTTGTAAGATTGATCATTCAGCAAGTAGAGCAACTCTATTGGGCATGCATCCCAATAGCCTTCTTCACACAGGAAGAACAAGTTAACAATTTCAGCATGTCCTCTTTGAAGCCTTCGCTATGTCTTTATAACTTTCCAAAGGGTTTGAACCCTTTTGGGAAGATAGATCATCTTTCTTTATCTTCACTTTAGCTCCCATGCCAAAATCTTTTTTTTTGAAAATATATTAAATATTAACCTTAATTAAAAAGAGTAATAAAACTTACTTTAAGGCAACTATATTAATATTTATTTTACTTAAGCACTTCAGTGGTAAAAATCACTTTTCAAATATTTAATTAATTAATTAATAATTGCCTTGTGATAAAAATCACTATTTCGACAATTAATAAATCATTAATTAAATAACTTTCCCCAAAAAGGGCTTTTTTAGTTTATGGGCAGATAGACTAAAGGTCTTCATCCCTGATTAATTAAGAGGAAAAAAATGGAGACATTACAACCTTGGCTAGTTGATCATGGGTATGCAACCCTGACTCATGAAGGGAACATTTTCATAATCTATAGGCTGCTCTCATTCAGTGCTTGTAGCTCCAAACATTCCCTGTCAGGAAGGCTATGTTTCCCAAGTTATCGATTTGTGGATTTTTGTAGGACCAGGGTTGGGTTCATGTTGGATGTTGGCCCTGGTTCGACATGTGCCCGGGTTTGCCTAGGGTTTGTTCTGGGCCACCCATGTTCTCCCAGAAGAACTTGCGTGAACCCAGGTGGCCTAGGATGAACCTAGGCAGAACCAGTAGGTCAAAACAGTGCAAAACATCAAAAAACACATTTTTTTTTAATGTTTTAACTTTTTTTCCCAAAAAAGCAAAGTCTTAAAATAATTAAAAACACATTTTTCAACCTTAAAGTCAAGTGAAAGACAAAAACATAAGTTAAAAGAACACAAATGATAAAAACAAAACACAAAAAACAAAAACACTTGCCTCTTTTTTTTCTCATTGCATACTTACCTTCCATTGCTGGTCTAGGGTTGAAGCTTAGTCAAACAACACTCTAATTATTTTCTTACGCTGATTGAGGAGCCCATTTGCTGCCAAGTTAAGATTTTAAACTTCTAAGTTTTAGCTTTTATTGTTTTATCTTTTTTTTGTCATTTTTTTATAAGTTGCTGCCCTAGGGTTTGATTTTAACTTTTTTTTGTAATTTTGTGTTTGTTTTTAGTTATATATATACTACAATGTCATAGTCAATTAGTTTTGCCGCCGTCGGCCAAACCCAACACAAAATGGATGCACACTCACCGCTTTGGAAAATGTGACAATGGTAGAGCAAGTTTTAGGTGGTGGGGCCTATATTTGGAGATGAAATACTTGTGATTGTCAATAAATAAGCTTATATAGTCGGGTGAAAGCCCACTTATGTCATATACCTAGTTCTGGGATCAAAGGTTGCACATGGAAGGATGGTTGTTCAGTGCCAAAATAAAAAATCCTTGAATGCATCAAGGAGCAAGAAGAAGCAAATGCTGCCTATGCCATGAGTTCAAGTCACTTTCTATCAAAGAAAGCCAAATGATCAAGGAAGCCATCGGTTTCCCCAACTCCTCGGGGTTCTCCACTTGTGGCCATTGGAAGACATCCATTTTTGGCAACACCCTCCATGCACAAAGACGTTTCTCTTCTTTCAAACAAAAGAACAAAAGGATGATTGGAAAGGCTTTTTCAAAATGAGAGGAGGGATATAGCAAATCAACATATCACATGATGTGTGTATGCAAATAGATTGTCTTTCAATGTGGTTTGATCACCATATTGGCAAGAAATGGTAAGAGTGATCATCGAGGCCCCATTACAAAGGTCCAGGGTTTGAGAAATTCCTCACCACCTTATTGATAAAGAAGAGAAAACATGTTGCTGATTCTTTGAAGCCAATCAAAGATTTGTGGGCTAAATTGGGGGTCTCCAGCATTTTTGATGGATGGAAAGATGCAAAAAGTAGGCCTCTGATCAATGTGGTTGTAGTGTGCCCTAAAGGGGCAATGATTTTGAAGGCTGTTGATTCTGAGGGGTGTGTGAAGGATGCCGAGTTCATTTCCAACACACTCATTGAATCCATTGAGGTGGTGGGGCCGCAAAATGTTATCTAAATTGTAACGGATAACACAAAAAATTGCAAGGTTGCAGGGATGGTGGAGGCGAGGTATGGGCATATTTTTTGGATACCTTGTGTTGTCCACTCTCACAACCTCATGTTGCAAAACATGGGGTGTAAAATTGAGTGGATCAAGCAAGTCTATGCTGAAGCTAAGGAGATTCAAATGTTTGTCACCAACCATCACTTCTTTCAAGACATTTTTAGATCGTTCTTGACATTGGAGCTGCTGAAGGTATTTATATATTTTAATTTTAATTTTATTTTTGTTTTAAAATTTTAACTTTTTTAATCTAGTACTTGTATATTTTCAAAATTTTATAATTTAATTTAATTTTAATTTTGTAATAGGTTGTTAAACTAGATTCGCCTCTCACACAATCATCTTGAGATGACTTGTGAAGATGCAACAGACACTTAGTAGCATAGTTATCAAGAACATGTGGAATATATGGAGGGATTCAAGCAAAGAGCAGGCCCAAATAGTGGAAAATATGATCCTAGATGATGATTGGTGGGCCTATGTAGATTATTTGTTGAGTTTCATTGAGCCCATTATGAGTATGATCCGTTTCGTTGACATTGGTTAGCCATGTTTGGGAGAAATATATGATGGCATTGACTCAATGATTCATAAGATGAAGGCTGCCATTAATGCAAAAGAGCAAGATTCAAAGCAGACGTTTTCGAACAAGTGCATTCAATCCTTGTTGAGTGCTAGAACAAAATAACCACCCCGCTACATCTCCTTGCCTTTGCATTGACTCCTCAGTTTTATAGCACAAAGATCCTTTCTTTGCCGAGGAGGGTGCTGCCATACAGGGATTCAAAGTCACTGAAGGGTATAAATTGGCATTCTTTAGGATATTTCCCAATCCCGAGATAGAAGATATGATTATGAACGAGTTTGCGGGTTTCATTACCTCCCAAGGTCATGGTCTTGCTACTCTTTGGGACAAATACAAGAAGGATGCTTATATATGGTGGTACCTACATGGCCAAGGATCATTGAACCTACAGTGTCTTGCAATCAAGGTCTTGTTACAGACAAGTTTTTTATTTTTTAAGTTTTTAACTCTTTTGTTTTGTTTTAAAAATAAAAAAATTATGCTTAAGACTTGAGTTATAAATTTTTATTTTTATAAATTTGAATATAGGTTGCAAGTTCATCTTCTTGTGAGCGGAATTGGAGCACATACAACTTCATCCACTCACAAAAGCGCAACAAGATCGCAGCTAAAAAGGCCAAGGAGTTGATCTACATACACTCCAATTTGTGTCTTCTATTGCACAATAACCCAGAGTACAAGGGGACATCAAAGCTATGGGATATAGATCCAAAGGATGTTGACTTGGATGCTTCCATTTCCTACTTCTCATTAGTTGACATTGACACTCCTTCGACAATGGACAACTTAGCTAGTGGCAGTGGTGGGAGTGCTAGTCCATGTGGTTCTAATGAACCACAACATGATGTTGATGTTGATGCTCTCAATGAAGAGCAAGATGACTATGAATATTAAGTTTGATGTAATTAATTATAGGATAATTATTGATATTTATGATTAATGATTATCATGACATTTGACATCTGGTTAGTATTTTGTGATTATTTTCATATTTTGTTTTTAATATCAATATGCATACTATGTGGTTAATGACAATGTCACTAATTTCCTATTTATCAAGCTCGAATTTCTATATTTTTTAATTTTTTATATATTTTTTGTATAGACAAACCCTTGACATACCCAAGGCAATTTTTTTTTTGCCGTTCTTCGAACCTGAACTTGAACCCGGGCCCAAAACAAACCGGTGACTTAGTCTTTTTCTAAACTATGATTAACACAAATGCAAGCATGGTTGATAATAGCTGGTTGAAACCTGAGTTCAAATACTGCCATGTATCATTGATGGAGTCACTAATAGTTTTCAACAAATATTCCACGCCAAATTCGTATGGTAGCAATGGCTATTGTACGCAAACAAGGATGTCATTTTGGAGATGATTTGTTGGTTGAATGGAAGAACCCATGGTGATATGAAAGTGCCCAAAGTTATAATATAAATAGGCTCCCCTTGGAAGATGGAATTCCTTTTGTTTCTTGACATGAAAATAACCATGAATAGCCTTGAGACATCATCAAGAATCTGGCATATTCTCTTGTTACGCTTAATTGCCGACCATGAAGCAAACCTAGTGATCGCTGCTCAAAATCACATTTTTTTGGTGCTTGACGCGTATTGGCACAATACTCGTTCATTGCGAGTACTGTGCCAGTACTCAGCAGGCACAATTAATGGCTTGTACACGTCCAAACCCTACAGACACGTCTAGGATGCTGGTAATATGCGGAAAAAACACTGAATTTTGTCCTATAAAAGCATACACTGAATTTTGTAATTTTTACTTGTAGATTCTTGTATAAGTATCACTCTGTTAGTTTGTTGTTGACACTTGACAGTGTCATAATTGTATTCACATGAATCATGATTATGTGATTTTGTACTTTATTTGTTTTCAAATCTAATATAAAACACTTCCCCAACGTTCTATAGACTTATTTTATACATTTTGAAACTGTAATTTCTATAAAATTTATGTTTTTTTTAATAAATTAAAGTATTTTTTTAATTTGCCAAGTATTGCCGATTAATGGTGAGTGGCTGTTGATTAATCGGTGATTAAAATTTTCTGGGCCTAGGTGAGTACTTACTGAGTATGGGTATGTGAATTATGATCAAGATATATATTGACCTTGTTGGCTTGCAATTAAACTGAATTGAGTTCCTTTGAGTTCTGAGACTTGGTTAAGCTCCCATAATGACCCATCAGTGTTTTCTTCTTCAAGAACCAGTCTTAGCTGCAATTTATTAAAAGAGAATTGGATCTTGGTGTTGTTTACGTTCTTTGGAAGCACCCATTTGTCATCCTAGCTGAGAACTTGGCCTTATGATGGTTTTCTGTGAATGTTGGTGGAAGCCTTCAGCAGTTTATCTTGTGAGACCTGATCTTAATCACCTAAAGGAGCAGGGGGGGCGGGGGATGATGCCAAGGGGTGAGGTCATGGCTTCTCTATGCTGGGGAGGCCAGTCTGTCTAGCTGTGTCATGTTTGGCATCGATATAATCAAGGGATGGGATATGAAACAGTTAGGAGCATTGGCTTCCACACTTTGTCCTCTTTGGATTTATCAATTGCCAGACTTACTAATTGTCTATATCAAATTGATATTCCTTTCATTCTTATTTCTTGAAGCTGTAATAATTCCCTAATCTAACAATGTTATTGACCTCCTATAATACCATTGCCTTGACAGACAACTTTATCTCTATGCTTGTGAGAATTGTTTCTATTGGTATTTTGAATACTAAAAACATAGTGACAGGCGAGCCATGTTCTAAAGGTTGCAAGTTGTGAAGCTTTGTCTTGGTAGTGTTGTCATGACATATAATTTTTTTAGGTTGCACATCTACCATGTCTACCATGATGTTTTTGTAGAAGTTTTTATAGGCTGAAATAGGGAGAACAGGTTTGATAGTTTATGGATTGATTATTGGATTGGTTTATAATTTTCCTTCTTCCTGTCATATTACTGAATCTTTGTGATTTCTTGGCAATAGAGATACAACTTGAGCAAATCAGATTTGGATGGGTTCTTTGGAGGACCATCATTTTTAGCATGGGCACGTATGGGAAACTTGCATGGGTGAGCTTTTTGAACCTTCAAAATTTATAGTCAATTCAACCTAATTAAGAAAAGTTCAGATTCACAATTTGGAATTTTGTGATGTTTGGAATTTTTCCAACTCCGGCATTTTTTCAGTGGTTAAAATTTGGAATCTTTAGGACATTACCATTTTTTATTTAAGCTTTTTTTTTTTGTAATATAAATATTCATGACAATGTACAGTTGGATGTGACAGGTGGGGGGGGCCACTACCTCATAGCTGGCTTCAACATCAATTAATTTTACAAAAGCAGATTCTGTTCCGAATGCGAGAGCTTGGCATGACACCTGGTATGAATATTGCTGAATGAGGTTTCCTGGTAGTTTTGGTCGTTTTTAGTCTTTGCTGTGAATAGAATTGTTTGTTTCAGGATGAATTGTATGTTGATGAGAGTACAGTAAGTTTCAACATTCTACCTCGGACCCTCATCTACTTTTATGAATAAATTCTTAATCATAAACAAGGCTTGAGATGCAATTCTTTCTGTTAAAGAATTTCCCTATCAATTTTTTTGTTACACTTTTAACTGGAACCTACACGACAGTTAAATTAGAGACAAGTGACATATTCCAATCCAAGACATGAATGCACATAAGTATCTTTATTTCTTTTCATTGATGTTCAGTCACACAAAGCAAGGGCACATTTGAAACTAAAGAGGTTCACCTTCCAACCATTTACAAGTCTTGTGATCTATCACCTTTTGAGCTGGCTTTTAGGTAGTAGGATGAACACATATTCCACAGCATTGGCTTAGGCTCTGTCAACACAATGTGCCTACAATGCGGAAAAATTGAAATATAGGTTATATAGGTCTCTAAATTTCTACCTGAATGGTAAATACCTCTATCTTCATTCTTCAAAATCCATAACTGTTCAATTACCGTCTACCAAATTTAGCAATGAAACACAATGTTAAAATGAGAAGCAGCAGTTGACAACAATTTTCTAACTATTAATTATACCTCCATAAGTGCGGCCATTTTCACATTGTATGTCTATAAACCAGAGGCTATTTATCACTTTTTTCAACTCCCTACATGGATAGACAAACAAAACATTGTTTAAGCAGCATTGTATGCTGCCTGAAATTAGCTGTACGATCAGACCTGCAATTTATTTCCACAAAGATGACTTGCAACTTGTTCTAGATCTAAGATTAACTTGTTCATACCACAAAAGACTACCAGAAACAGTGTGCTCATGCATTTAAACTTGAGACTTTGGGCCTGCCCCTAAATGGCTTGCAATAGTGCTAAAAGTTTTTCTCAAATGGCAAATACATCTTGACCAATAATTTGGAATTAACTCTCAAACACCCACATAGTGGCCTCGAATTTTTAGTATAATTCATTAGAACTACTGTTTCTATGGATACTTACTGCTTTCTCAAGAGAAAAACCAAATATAGATATTTCACAACAAAGATTCAGAATACCATCTACCTAGCTAAATATTTATGACACTGTTGGCATAGCATGCTAGTCATTTGAGGGTTGCATTCTATGCTTGTGAGCTAAGAGCCAAAAAACATCATCAGAACTGTGGAGGTTCAGCTGTAGAGGGATACTTGTGAAACTATGTAGGTTGTCTTTGCAAAGTTCTGTGGCATTTCTAAGTCTCACACCTAATTGGGGTGGCATTCTTGTGGAAAGGATAGCCTATATCGTATAACAGGTTGGATATTGAATCTCTTACAATGAGGTTATTTAGGCTTATTTTTTGTGTACTGTATGGTATCTGTAAACCCTGTGGGTTTGTAGAACCCTAAATGTTTAATGCAATGGAAGCAACATACTTGATTATATTAGGAAAATAAGTCTTTTGAAATAAACTTATTCCATTTGTTGATGTTTTCCAGCTGCGTTAATAAAGAGTAATGTTTGGGCAGTCATTTGCATGTTCATGTGCATGCACACACGCATGTATGTATCCTGTCCAAAAGGGTAGGAGTTGGCACGGCATTACATCCCTGCTAGCAGTGCACCACACCATCACCTATAACAAATGGTTGTGGGGATGCCTCACATTTGACTGCACATTTTCATTCTTAATTGCCTAAAACTATTCTTGAGGAGTGTTATAGGTTTCTTTCATTACATTTGTTTTGTTTGCCAATGTGTGACCCATTAAACGTAGCTCTTGCATCTATTTACATATAGCTGGCTTACACAATGGCATGTCATGAAAAGGATCTATTTGCCTTGTATTGTTGTATCAAAATTGTAGGTATTGAGAGGAGCGAATGTTGTCTTCATGAAATAAACTTGCTTTTTTCCATCCTAGGAGACAGTGATAATCTCCACATATGGAATATATGGAAAGAGGGTCACGAGCGAATGATGCATAGATTTATGCTCTTTGCTGTATCAATCATTCATGGAGTTTGAACCATTGGGGCAGATGCATTGGAATAAAAAAAACATGCATGGAAAGAAAATTTATGTCATGAAGCTCAATCTATACTTAAGTAAACAATAAAATAAAAAGGTCATAAATGGAACCCTAATTATTCTACAAAAAGTAAACATTTACAGATAGCTGCATATACCACTATTTTCATGCAAATTGAAACCTTTTAAATTACTGTAATACTCCTAGATGCAGAAATGTGTTCTCAACCGGCCAAATTAAAACATAATGATAGGTGGGTAGATATGAAGAAGTGAGATAGCTTATTAGTGGGATGCAAGGGACACGTAGCCTAAGAACATGTCCCTACAAAGTGAATATTGATAACAATTAACTAGTTTTATAGCATGCCCTCCCGTGTTGAATAGGTTTTCTCCTTGAAAATGCAGAAGATATGAGAGAGGAGTATCATCCAAACGCGGATCTCTCATCATAGTTCTCATAACTTTCCTAATCAATTCCCTGCTCAAGTTGCTTCCCTTCAACTCTCTATCTTCCATTTACTCCTAGGGAAATTAGGACATTTTGAAATCTATGGACTACTAAAGCCTCAAACTTGAGGGGATTTAGGTTGAGTATCTCAAATATGGTGTGGGCACATTTGTTCTTGTTGTGGAAAAATGATATAACGAGGTTGGATCATACTTCCCCCCTCTTGGTTGCCTCACGTTATTCACCCCATTCATAAATAAGGGAACACCTCTTTAAAAAACAATTATAGTACTATCATGATTGGGTGCACATTTTTCGAACTTCTTCTACAATTTACGATATGTTACATTTTTGCTCAATTGAAGCATGATAAATTCAAATCAAGGGATAAGTGGGCTTTAAAAGATTTTCAAACTACTTGTCATATATTTTTTCCAGTCTACTTATCATATCTTTTTATATTTGAGCTATCATCGAAGAGGCTCATCTATGGTCTTTGAAAGGATTTTCTTGCTGCGTGGAAGGCCTATCTCTGTACCCAGACACTTTTTGTCCCATAGTCTACAAGCTATTGGTACCTTAGGTATTTTGGTTAATTCCATAATGAGGCTGTTTAAGACGATAGTGGGTAGACTTTAGACTACTTATGGACTCTCTAACATTGTTATAAGTACAATTGGAGTCAAACAATCGTGGCCTCTCTGACCCACTCTATTTGAAATCAATGTAGATGAGTTTTAGTACTTTCTTAAAAGAACAATCATGTTTGAGGATGGTTATACCTCACACCACATCTTATTTATTGGCCTTCTTTGTCAATGATTCAATCCTATCTTATTATCTTATTGGATTGCATAGACAATAAGATATTATTGCTCAGTTTTGTGAGCTTTGCAAACTAATGGTAAGTTCAGTAATACTATGGTTATTATTTTTAATACTTATAGAGTTGCTCTCTCCAAGTTTTGTTTTTTCTAGAAAGGTGAGCCACAGAGGATCATGACCTCTTACACCTACTATGGAGTTCATCTTTTAGGTCATGCAACCAACTATCTTGGCTTTGTAAGGGATATGCCTTGCTTGCTTTTGGACACATTTCTAGGCTATCCCTTTAGAGATGATTGTCTTTGATGCAATCATTAAATGACGTTTCTAAATGGATTGTAGATTTGGATTCCTTGTTTAGGGCCTTTTATTTGGGCAAGGGTTCTCAGAGTCCAAACTATCAGGCTCTAATGTATTATTTGTTTTAAACAGATAGTTCCTTGGGCCATTGTCTAAGCTAAGTTTGATGCTTAGCCTCCTTGAGAGTGTCTTTAGATTTTCAATCTTTGCATGCTAATCTGTGTTGGTTATTCAACTTAAAAAAGATACCTGTATTTAGCTGTGAGTCGTTTAAAGTCGGTTACCTCCTCAGGTCTTCTTGGGATGACGATGATGCTTGTATTCTAAGCCCTGTTTGCTTCTTAAATCTATTGACTTCTCCAGAAACCAGATCCCTCCCTTTAAATATTTGTTAGACACCACTTGTTACCTTCTTCACATGAAGGAGAAATCGATAGAGTTGACAAAGAGTACATATATTGACAAATATTTGGTCACCAGTCCCCACCCCCAACAACCTACATGATTTGTATGTTGAACATTTCTTGTAGATTGTTGAAAGCTTTATTGCATGTTTTGATTATCTTCAACATCATTGGTGACATGGCCTTAAGATCTCCCTTGGCTAATTGAGGGCATGGTCTCATTAATTACGAGTTGAAATAGATCAGCATATTCCATGTGACATAATTTTCCTCCTTTTCCCTCTCTGGGAGATAGACACGAGAAATTTATTTATAGATGTCTTGTTGATTATGAGATTTTTGGAGACATCATTGTTTGTATGGAGAACGGTTATCTTTTTCCATTATCTAGATCAGATGTGTTTGGCCCTTTAAATTTTGGAAGTTGTTACTTTCACATGTTGGCTTCTACAGGGGACTCTGGGACTGCAAGATTGGTTATTCCATTATTCAACCTATTTCAGCCATTAGGGGTATCAAGTGCATGTTGGAAATTGTGGTCACCATCGGAGATGTTGATCCGTCTGTGAGACATCCCCCTTTACAAGCAACCACCAAGGCAAATTAAATTTCTTATTTGCACAACGTGCATAGAGGGTCATGCACACTACCTCGTTCACGATCTATACAATGGGAGCATATGCACTTTAACATCTTTCTCTCTATGTCTGGAAGAATATAAGTTGTGGATGTAGGAGAGGCACCTAGAGAAATGCCCTACTTTATCCCATGAATAGCCTATATTTGATGACATCATTAGTTGGCCCTCTGTGGTGATCAATGGGGATGTTGCCACTTCTTCTGCTCCAGCTTCTGATGTAGACTACATCCTTGTTCTCTATTGGCCCTGTTCTCTTGGTTCTGTTGGCAGTTCCTTCTGCCAGTTTTACGGTTTTATATATGTTGTGCTTATATAGAGAGCTTGCCATCAAAATGTTATGGCAATATTAACTATCATGTTACTGATCATCCGACCTGGATACCTCTATCAGTATGCAATGGTAAAAAATGAAACTGATTCACACAACGTTAGTAACATAAAACAATATATGTCTAGAGTGGAGGAAGACTATCACCAAATCATATCCAAAGATTGGCATCCCCTGATATTCATCACTATAAGGGCATCACTAGTCTGGAATTTTAACCAATCATGTTCACAACTAACCCGAAGCCAATAATAAGAAATCACTGTAAGCAACTAAATTCACATCAGTGGAAATGAAAACAGCAATAGTGGTGCCTCACAAGACTTGAGGACTTCACACGTAATGGTAGCTCATTAAAAAATCAGAGCATATACTTCCTGGATCACAATACTTTGTGGTGTTACTCAGAGATCAGAGCATACTCCAATATAGCTCTCTTAAAGATTAGAGCATGTTTTGGGGATTACACTAATAAAACCTCACTTAAAGATCATATCGTGCTTTGGGAATATTATCAATAACAACTTACTTATCAAAGCATGCTTCTGGAATTTCACGAACAACATCCCACCAAAAGATCGTAGCATGTTTTGGGGACTTCACCAAACTACTGTTACATTCCAAGAATTTACTATGAAACTCCAAAAAATATTTCATAATTTTACGACCAATATTTTTACCTCCAAGAAGGCATATTATATTGATCCCGGAAAGGTAGAACACTATTCAAACTTGCAGAAAAGTACGACAGCAGTATTTACAGAAGATTTTAAAGCTTTAGTGGCAGTTTTACATTCATTTTTTTTAACTCAACAATAAATGTTTCTGGCTGATGCAGTGGGAGCAGACTGACTAGTTTACCATTAAAACTGTCCAGTAGTTAAAGCATTCTTCTTGCTGATGTCAGACTATACCTTGCCGATGTCATCAATCAAACTTGGTCAAACAGGCCTGCAGTCACCTTGCTGACATTAGTGCAAACTTTTCTGGTATCATCACAGATTTCAACGCAGTCCTCTCTACTTATCTAATCTCATTGACCATCCCTAGGTGCATTTAAGGAGGTGAGATATTCATAGTTATTTGATGCATGTAATGATGCTGACCTGGCTGCTAGCTGGACTAATCAGCAAAATAAAATAAAAATTAAATGCTCAATGAATGCTAAGCTTATTACTAATTGGAGGTCTATCACTCTGCTCATTGTTTCTTATAATATCATTGCCAAAGCACTATCCCTTAGAATCAATTACTGTCTTCCCTTGGTGGTCAGGATAGAGCAAACCTATTTTATCCAAGGGAGATACATCCTTGACAACATTATAGCTGTCTGTGATCCGGGGCCCAGGAGGAGAATTGCCCAGGGAGCGAAATCAAACAAAATCTAAGAAATAGATGCGGAAACAACCGTTACAAATATAACATAGGAGATTGGCAGAATGGTGTCACTTCTATTCAATAGAAGGAATAGGTAAAAGTACATATGTGTACAATGCATAGAAAGACAAGGAATGCAATTCCCTGTGATCAAAAAGGGAACATTCTAACTGATTTGTCTAGACTACGGTGGCATTAGACATGGAGCGAAAAGGAGGGTCCTGTAATTAGAGGGGGATAAACATCCTAACTGATTTACCTAGTCTGGGAAAATATCATCTGATACAAGATGCTCAAGGCATACAAGTATCTCGGAAGTTGTAGACATGGCAGATTAGGAAAGAGGACAGTGGTTGCTCACTCGGTTGCTCTCTCTTACTATGTTCAGAGTCTTACAGTATATATCATTACAAGGAGTTAGTTACAACAAACAATTACAAAAGTAGACAATTACAAAAACAATTCATGTTTTGCCCGTGTGATAGTTCGACTTCCTTGCCAGTGTGACGGTTACATTTCTGATGGTGCTGCATTGTTGATAGGATCCTTATGGCGTAGACCTGGGGAATGCCGCTTGGCATTCCACATGGTAGAAGAGTCCTGTTATGTGGCTACTAAGTCATGTGTTGAGTTAGATTGATCTACATTATGATGCAAGGTGTTGTAGAAACACACAGGAGGGTTGGATGGTGTTCATCTTGACACTGCAAAAGTGCATAAGGATACCGCAGTGTCTGTATGAGTGTCACACATTACCATGGTGATTCATCTTGGTGTTGCAAAAGCACATAAAGGTGCAAAGAGTCTCTATGAGTACGACAAAGATACATAGGTTATGTTGGTAGCATAAGCTTGTGTGGAATTTTGCGATGTGCACAATCTTTCCTTGGTGCCTTGCGTTAACTTGGGATGAGCTAGACAAGCTTAACGATGCATAAGTAGATACCACAAAATTTGAGTAAGCTAGTTCGCTTGGCATGACCTAACTTTTCTGGGTATGCTCTGATTGTGGACTATCATACTTTTTCAGAAAGCTCGTTTTGTCATCTAGAGGTTCACACAACTAACATTGTGGGGATGGGCACTGAGCCTTAAAAACTCTATGAAGACCTCTAAAACCGACTTGCAAGGTTTGTAGTGCTAAACTGCGAGAGTTTTGCGTAACACAGAGGATCAATTAGATCTTTCCCTTTTGCTTGTTGGTGTCGAACTTGATGTAGAAGTTGCTGGCGTTAGTGCAAGGCTAGATGAACAACACTCAATAACTGTGGTAAGATTTGGTGTCTCAAAATCCTCTTGGATCAATTTCGAAAGGGATGGAATGGGCCCTCACATCCCAACAAAAAGATCTCTTTGTCAATTTTTATTTTGAGAAGGCTTATGATCAGATTGAATGACCATTCGTCATTGCAATTTTGCAAGTTGTTGGTTTTGGGCCCAAATTTTTGTAGTCAGTCCAAACCCTTTTCAAAGATGCTTTTGCCTATTTGACTACCAATGGGCAACAGTCTAAGAATTTTTGCCTTTTCAGATCTTTCAAGGAAGGGTGTCGTGTTGCTCCCTCTATGTATGTTATAGTTGCTGAAGGTTTTGACTACTTGTTGGGGGATTATGCCTCCAAAGGACTTGTGAGAGTTCTGTGGTAACATAGAGGATGAATTAGATCTTTCCATTTGCACGTGGGTGCCAAACTTGATGCAGAAGTTGCTGGCGTGAGCACAAGGCTAGATGAGCAACACTCGATAATTGCGGTAAGCTCCGGTGTCTTGAACCCTCGGGGATCAATTTCAGAAGGGATACATCCCAACAAAAAGATCTATTTGTCAATTTTGATTTTGAGAAGGCTTATGATCAGATTGAATGGCATTTGTCATTACAATATTGCAAGCTCTTGGTTTTGGGCCCAAATTTGTGCAGTCAGTCCAAGCCCTTTTTAAAGATTCCTTTGCCTGTTTGACTACCAATGGGCAATACTTTGAGAATTTTGGCCTTTTCAGATCTTTCAAGGAAGGGTGTCCTCTTGCTTTCTCTTTGTATGTTCTAATTACTGAAGGTTTTGGCTACTTGTTGGGGGATTATGCCTCCAAAGGGCTTGTGAAGGGGATCTCTCTTCCCAATACCCCCCAAGATCAGGCCATAAATGGCCAATTTGTCGATGACTTTTCTCACAATTTTGGAGGAAGAGGTGGTCAAGAGCACTATGGAATGTTTGAAAATATTTTGTCTGGCCTCTAGCTCCAGTATCCAGTGGGGTAAAACCAAATGTTATAGGCAATCCTTTGATCCTAACCTCGGTTTGTTCGATAAATAGAATTGGAAGTGGATCTCACATCGAAGATGTTGAAGTTTTTTGGATTTCCCTTTGGCTTTCAAGCCTCTCAAGTTGAGTTATGGAACTATGTTATTCAACGAGTTGAGAAAAAGCTTTTATGTTGAATAACATAACCTATCTAGCAAGAAAGTTCTAGATTTGCTCAAAAGTTCTAGTAGTTACTCATGCTTACTATTCCTCTTACTGGGCCCCTTTTAAGGCTTCCTATAAAAATTTGCAGAAACTACTTAGGGATTTTTTGTTGGCCAATTCCGAAGGGAAGATCGAATTTCATAAAGTGGCTTGGGATCTTTGTTGTAGACCCAAAAACATTGGAGGTATGGGGTTAATAAACATTCAAAAGCAAGGGACTGCATGCTGTGCCGGGTCCCTCGTGCCATTGAAAAATCCTTTTTAGGCATTGCACCTCTTCTAGAAATCCTTATGGAAGAATGGCTTAGAAATGGCTTGGGTTTTACACTTTGCTTATTGCCTCTGTGTTTATCAAGATCACAAGTACCTTTGTTGCCAAGAGCATCTAGAAAGCCTAGGAATCTATCAAACCTTGAATTGTTTGGGAACTGATACAATTCAGAACTGGGTTGTTTATAAACACCCACTCTCTTTGGTGGTCTCCTATTATCAATCACTAGGTAACCCTTTGGTTGAAACACCTCGGGAGCAAGCCCCTAGACTCTTCAGAAAAGACATTCACACTATTGTAGATATTTTTGATAAAAGGATCAAACTGTGGGCACCCTGCCATGTGATCAAAGCTAAGTATGGGCTCAATAAACAAGAGTTTGAATCCATTGTTGAAGTCTAGATGGCAGTGCCTGAGGATGCCTTACACAAAATTGGTTTCAAGTCTCCCCTTCAATGGTGGAGAGATTGGAATTGGAATGTTTCTACTCCTCTGCTTTGGTACAAACCCCAACTAGGTTATCAATAGATTTATCCCAACATGGTTCCTTGGGAGTTGCTCAATAGATGACGAAATATTAACAACTCCTACAATGTTTGAACCAAAAAACACTGAATTTGCATGGTGCATTTTTGCCCAGAGTAAGCAGGCTTTGTCCAAGGAAGATAAATCCTTGAAAACATTATAGCTATTTGGGAATGGATGGAATGGGCTTGCACATCCTAACAAAAAACTCTCTTTGCCAAAAATTGATTTTGAAAAGATCTATGATCAGATTGAATGGCCTTTCATCATTGCTATGTTGCAAGCTCTTGGTTTTGGGCCTAGATTTGTGTAGTCAGTGCAAACCCTTTTCAAAGATGCCTCTTTGTATGTTCTAGTTGTTGAAGGTTTTGGGTACTTTTTGGGTGATTATGCCTCTAAAGGGCTTGTGAAGTGGATCTCCCCTCCCAATACCCCTCATGACCGGCTCATAAATGGTCACTTTGTTGATGACTCTTTTCTCACCATTTTAGAGGAAGAGGAGGTGGTCAAGAACATTATTGGATGTTTGCAGATATTATGTTTGGCCTCAGGTTCCAGTATCGAATGGGGTAAAACCAACTATTATAGATTATCCTTTGATCCTAAGCTTGGTTGGTTTGATTAATATAATATGAAGTGGATCTCACATGGGGAGACTATTGGTAACCCTAACACCCCATGCCCTTCATGTCTAGCATGTGGACCCTCTTTCAACATTCTGTAGAGCACTCAGGGTTTCACCAGGGAAAAACGGGTTTATCTGATGCTAACAGATCCTCTAGGGTTGGCTGAATTATAATGCATATTCTTTCTCGATACCTGGGTTTTCGCTTTGAGGAAGGCTTTTAAGAGTCTTGGGTGTTGCACAAGGTTTCTAAAGAACCTAGGTTTCTCTTCATTTTCTCAACGAGCTCAGATCAATCTATAGTGTCTCGGCAGGGTTCCAAAACCCTTCGAGCTCATGCAATCGAGCCCCCCAAGCATCCAAGTCTCTTCAGGCTTGCCCTTTGCATTTCTCTCTGAGTAGATAGAGGAGTTCGACGAGTATTTTGTGGATCTCGAAGCTTAAAGCGAATAGTAAACCTGGGTTGCACAAAAGCCAAGTTCAATTGGAAATAGAGTCAAAATGATATTGGTTCCATCTTTGAACAAATCTGACACAAAGTGGCAATGTTTGGAGGGATTAATGTGGCAGTGTTAGCAAGAACATTAAATATGGATTCATTGGCTCTATGATGCATTGCACTTCACAAAACTGCAGTATGGAAACCAGACACATTGGATATATTTTGTAACAACCCCTCAAGTTGTTCTTAGAAAATGCAGTAATTTTTTTTTAATTAAACAATTAACAGTAACTTCACATTCATATCACAGAGTTAAATGATACAACCTATCCAAAGCATAACTAAGAACAATAGTACTTATACTTCAAACACTGCATACAATATAAATCTTATACAACTCCATAGAAAACAAATACAATAGGACATAGCTATGGCTGGTCTGACAATGCAATATTTGCTAATCAAATATACAAGTACATAATACAATTACATTCTGTTAGGCATACGGTCTAATACAATAAATAGATACCAAGCTCTCTGGAGTCCGAGTTGAACCAACTCGTGTATCGTTGATAATTTCAAATGTCGTCTCCTGGTAGTATTGCAGTGGAGGAGGGAAAGCATCATCCGAGCGCTTTACCACACCAACCACGGACCAACGATCCCCTGCACAATCCCCTATCAGGAAATGGCCCTCTCTTCGCAGATAGGTAGATAGAATGGTGCGAGAATCCAGTGAGACGTGTTAGTATTCAGTGTGTTGTAAGATTTCTAAAAACATGCAGTGTACCATAAAAAAATCTGTTCTAACATGATATCGCACAGCATGAAAATCAAACATATGAAAAGATAATGTACATCTACATTACTTTGGCCAAAGTTTTCAAATAATATATGATCATTTAGATCGGTCAATTTCATAACACCACTCGATTGGATTATCTATTGGTGGTACTACCTAGGCTTAGTGGAATCCGTCTCACTACCCATTAGTATTATCAATATGGTTTCTAAAACAAATATATATAACATAGTATATAACTCAAAAACTTATACAGATTTCATCCTCCATGCAATAATATCACATCACAAGCTAAACAAGGAGAAAACAAGGTATACACATAATCATCTACTCATTAATGAGTCTTACATTAAAATCAATCTCAAACTGAAAAACAATGATCACTATTTATACCACTCGAGTAAAACACACAATAAACTATAGGTTACTACTATTACAATAAGATCAAAGTAACTACACCTCAAGACAACCCATATTATCTTAGTTTGGTGTTCTTAGGCACGCCTACTAGTTTATCCATATACAAAGCAGTCGTATAAACATGGAAGCATACGCTCATAATCAAGTAAGTATAACTATAACAAACAAGTCATACAATACATATAATTCTATCTTAATATTCGTTTGCATTATCAAGATTATATGCACACCTAAATGATATCCTACCAAATGCTACCCCACATAATATTCAAGTAACAACCAATACATGTGTTTAATTAGGTGTGGGTCAAATACAGTATGTACCATCCGGGTACTTTTCATACTTGTAGAACTTTATGAAATCCCATATTGTCATAACTCATAGTGCATGAGTTCCCTACCCAAACATGAACACACAATCTTACACTTTAATTATTAACAAACAAGTAAATGACTATACCGTCCAGATATATCCTAGATTTTATTACACAATAATAATCAAACGGAAACACAATCTTACACTATAATTAATATAAACAAGCAAGCACATGATTATATCACCGCAATATACCCTAGATTTTTATGTTAATAAAGCAATCATATCTTTTAGGCACAAAACTCGATGCACCATTTTATTCAGAAATGTCCAATCACTTGCACTTATTAATATTCTCACAAATGAACTACACATAAACTTTCATTACAAGCTGCATAAACATACTAACTCTCATTTATGACGCAAAACAAGGTTTTAGAAGTTTTCACAATAATTCATTGCAAATCCTAGATTACAAGCATATATATGTATGTATATATGTATCTTGCTAGCTTTACTCAATAATCCGAGCATTCCTACAATAAATCTGTCTAGGTAAAGTTCAATTGCTCATGATAAATTATATACAACTACTGTCATATTATACTCTCATGAATATCTTGGCATGACTTAGAACATATTCCATTTGGGCATATTATCTTTTTGAACTTCTTAAACATAAATACCTAACCAATACTTTATCAAAAAGCCCTATATAATAGCTTTAATATGGATATGACCAAGTATTGATCATCTTTACAGTTCTGGCTATGATATAAACGTTATATCCTATAGATGTTTTAACAATATAGGTTAACTATAAATTATCATTTAATGTTTATTAACACCTATTCAATATAAAATATAACAAATTGCTATTATACTCAACCCCAAAGTGAGCTTAATAATTAATATTTAACTAACAAACACTATTCTAATATTCTCATACTGATTCCGTGATAATCATGATAAGAATGCAATTAGCTCAAGTTGCATATGGAAATCCAAAGCAACATTCCACCAAACATTTGATCTTGCATTAACAATAAAATTACACATACTTTTGGGTTAATTCGCTGCAGTTGACTTTAAAGACTCAACTATACCCAACTTTTAAATTCATGCTTAAATAGATGACTTAACGTCATACATCCTTCTCAGCATTTAATTTACACAAACCCAACACTTAATTAAACAAAACTTCTCAACTTTGAGTATATATTAGCAACTCAGCAATAAATAAAGTCTTAGCTAATTTACTTATATAAGTTCAACGCTTTAACTCATGCAACAATTTTAATGTTTGACATTTTAATAATTCAAGACACGACTTTCCAACTAAATAATGCGTTTCAATAAAACACAACCCAATTTCAATAAAAGTGAACGCAGGGTTATATGAAGAGTCACAAGCACACACACACACACACACACACACATATATATATAGGACGCATCACTAAAAGATACACGCTGCCCACACCCACAGTGATCTAAACAGAGGCTACCCGCAGGTGTATAAAAGCTTTAAACCAAACTCAGACCTTGAATATTCAACACTGGCCATAATAATAATAATAATATTGAAATTAAAACCACGCTTATCACTTTGCATGCAAGCTAAGACAAATTACTACGCAACCACAGTAAGATAAGATGCCACAGTTAGGTAAAATGCTACCACAGTAATTTCCACATGGGTTACGAAGTAAGACGCAAGGCCAAAACTTAAATGCAATGCAGGGTATTCAATGGAAATTTAGTATTATAAAATACTATGCAGTTTTTAAAGAAGGGGGATGCCGATCTTATAACATACCTACAGACCAAAAAAAAGATGTTGGCTTAAACTAAACACAGTCCCCTCCCCGGAATATTAAAAAGTTATGACGTTGGTTAAAATTTCAAAAACTAATTCAACGCGACATACAATAGATATTTATCACAGGGTCAGAACAAAGCTTATTCGCAGGTCTAGAATAAGATGCTACCCTGATCTTTTCAAAACATGGGTCTTAAAAATACTAAATGCAAACCTCATTATATCAATGCGCAGGTCTGTAGTCATTCCATGTAGGTTTTAAAGGGATGTTGGCTTGATAGTGACACCATCCCTTAGGAGTAAAACCGCTGGTCTTTAAACACAACACTATTATTTTCAAGACTCGAGTTTATTTTCAACACTTCCTTTAATAAAAGATATGCTGAGCAAAGAAGATTATGACGCAGGGTTATAGACTAAGTGCAGCCTCTAATAATGATACTCAAGCATAGAGAATAAAACACAACCACTAATAATTAATACACATATTCATATCATGTTTTTGACACACACAGAAAGTAATTGCGAAACCTACTTGTATTTTCTGTTGAATATCTCTCTTTCCTCATTTCCTTCCAATTTTTCCTACTTTTTGTTTGTCTACATCTATGTATATTTAATTCTCTAGGTTCCTCCCTTATTTATAAAACAAACTTCTTCCTAAATTTTTCGCTACCCGCTCATGCATGTAAATTCTTTATTTAATTTTTCTCTTGCATGTCTCCTCTTATCTTTATCATATATAAAACATGCTCTTGAAATAGCTACGCCATCTTTTCTTTATTCTTTTGTCAATATTGACTTAAGTTGCTTCAATAATTAATTATATATCTATTTTCTATTTTCAAATAAATCTCTGCATGTAAATTTAAGATTGTCTTAACATAACTTTAGAATTTAAAATTTCTTTTTTCAATGCAAATTATCTATTTCACTGATGAATAATTATGTCATTTATTGCCTTTTATTTACAAGATAATCGTATCTAAAAATAATGTCTTTTTAGCAATTAATAATTATTTTCCTGATTTAAATTTAAAATCAAATCAATTATGATAAAAGAATCTTATGCAATTTAAAATGAAATCCACACACAAATATAATCACATAACCACAAACAATATGCACTAACATTTTTACGTAACATTTAAAATCTACTGTGCATATGTGTAGGGTCACTAGCATTTCCACTGATATTCCTCCAATCGTTTCATCTAGCCGATCCTCTCCGATGATGCTCTTCCTCGTCAAGTTTTGAGAGTAGAACCTATCTTGCATTCACCTCGCATCAAGTAGGTAGTTAGTCTAAGTCATCATATATATCAACCAATGATGCTAAACTAACAAACACATATGCACAATGTATAAAATAATAACATATAGTTGTCATGACATGTATTCTAATCAACAATATCACTGTCCTATATCAGTATATGTCAAAATGCTCAAATCAAAGCAATTATAATTAAATACTAACCCTACTAATCAACGGATTAGAGGTGATTAAATAATAGGGTGAAATCGAAATGTGACATATTCGAGTTATCTCTCATTCCTCTTCCTTGATGCATAATGAGGTGTTTTGCTCGTGTTGGTTGCAAAATAGGTTTATGCAGTAATTTAATGAATCGGCTAGTGGGAGCAGTTCTTGAAATTGACTCAGCTGGATCATTGGGAGTTGGGGCTACATTGGAGGTTGTTCTACTCCATCCATGAACTGATTGTGCATCAAACCCGAGGTCAAAACGATTGCTAAATTCAATCTACAAGCAGTTGACAAGGCAAAAATTTTCAAAAAAGTCATAGAATTGTGTAAATCCGATTGAGCAATCAACTAAAGATGAGTTTCGGCCTTCAAGGAGCCTGGAATGTTCTGTAGTGGCTAAATGTGAGTCAGGATCGGCAAAGGGAAGGATGGAGAGGAGATTTCAAGAATCCACTAATTGCTTACAAGCTTCCATTGGAGGGTAGAGGGCCTGTCAAGACCACTTCACATTTGTGAGGTGAAGATCAAATCTGATTATCAGAAATCTGCAGGGTCGTTGGGATATGTAGTTTAATCATTGTTTCAACCTCCTACAGGGAATGTAATTAATGATCAATGGGCTCATTTGGGTCTATACAAGACTGGGTTCTTTGCTCGTATAAAGAGAGGGACTGGGAGTACTAAAATGCTGCCAAAATAGTGCCAGGAACACACCCTGCATATTTTGCCTTTGTTGCAGTCTATAATAGATCCTCCAAAGATTTCAATAAAAGGACTTTCATTTTTGTTGTAGATTCTTGAGTTCTTCGAGTTGTTTTGTGAATGTTCAACTATAATGTGCAAATGTTGTTCTAGTTGGTTTTAATCTCATTTCTCTTTATGTTGATGCAAATCTTAGATTGTACAGTAGTTGATCTAGGAGCTTCACACTAATGGTGCTTATTCTCTCATCGCTTGTATGTGCTCTAGCTGTCAAGCAATGGTAGCAACCTTAGTGCCTTGGTGTTGAGTCTTTTATGTCGATGAGAAAGGTGGTTGAAATGATATGTTCAGTCCTTTCCCTTAAAATCTTGCCTGTTGCTTTAGCATGGTTGTGCATCAGCTAGCCTTCTAATCCAATGGTTTTGACAGCTTGAGGCCTCTCATGAATCTTAGCATCAATGAGTCTTATAGTCCAAGTCAACCTCTCTTTCTGCCTTCCCTCACCTTCCCCTTTTGTGTTTGTTTCATGACATTATCCTGCCCATTCCCATTGTAAATATCATTTGTACATAGGAGCTTCAGTGTTATATTAGTGGAGACAGCCACGAATCTGCCCATGCTACCAATCTATCCCAGGTGCTCTTGTCCTTGGACCATCAGCAGGTCCTAGATCAAAGGAGACGTAGTCTCTTGTCCTGTGGGTCGCCTTAAGGTTTTCTGCTCAAAATAACCAATCTATGGTTATTTCCAAGTGAGGCAGTTTTGCTACCCAACAAAGATGTTTAAGTTTTTTGGAATTTCCTTTGCCTTTCAAGCCTCTCAAGTTGAGCTATGGAACTATGTTTTTTAGCGAGTTGAGAAAAATATCTAACACTGAACAACAAAACCCGTATCTCTTGCAGCGAAGTTCCAGATCTACTCAAAAGTTCTAGCAGCCACTCATGTTCACTATTCTCCTTGTTGGGCCCCTTCTAAGGCTGCCTACAAAAAGCTAGAGAAGTTGCCAAGGGATTTTTTGTGGGCCAATTCTGAAGGGAAAAAGGATTTAACATATTGGTTTGGGAGCTTTGTTGTGGACCCAAAGACGCTGGAGGTATGGGGTTAATTGACATTCAAAAGCAAGGGACTGCATTTTGTGCCAATTGGGTCCCTCGTTCCATTGAAGGTAAAGAGGCTTGGAAAATCCTTTATATGCCTTGCATCTCTTCTAGCAGCCCTTATGGAAGATTGGCCTAGAAATGGATTGGGTTTCAAACTTTGCTTATTGCTTATGTGTTTATCAAGATCACACGTACCTTTGTTTTTAAAAGCATTTGGAAAGCCTGGAAAGCTATTAAATGTTGGCTTTGTTTTGGAAAGGGGAACATTTCTCTATTGGTTTGTTTATAAACATCCACTCTTTGTGATGTTCTCTTGTTATAAATCACAAAGATAACCCTTTGGCTGAAACACCTCAAGTTAAAGCTTTCAAACTGTTCAGAAAAGGCATTTTTATTGCAAATATTTTTGACAAAAGGATTAGGTTGTGGGAACCCTATCCTGTGATCAAAGCTAAGTATGGGCTCAATAATCAAGACTTTGAATCCATTGTCAAGGACCAGATGGCAGTGCCTAAGGATACCTTACAAAATTGGCCTCAAATCCCTCCCTCAATGTTGGAGAGATTGGAATTGGAATGTCTCTACCCCTCTACTTGGATACACACCCCGAGTAGGCCATCAATGTCTTTCTCCCAACATAGTTCCTGTTGTAGTGTAGAATTGCACCCTTGTGGGAGAGTTTTTTAGGCTCTCTCACTCCCAGCTACAATATTGGAACAACCTCAGGCTGTGGGTATCCTTTAGTGAGGTTGAACCTCCAGGCTTTTTAATGAGGCTAGCTCCTTAGATGCTTCACTTTGGCTTATTTCTCACACTAGAATTTACTGTTGACTAAGGAAAAGGGAGAGAAAAATAACATGAAAAGGAAATCTAGGCTAAGGATGGTGATGCATCAGAATATGAAATGATCCACTTTCAGCCAGGAAATTTTAACAACTGCTAATGAACCTAACCAAGACACAGACTAATCTGATCCTATCTCAAGGCCACAAGCATAAATATTTTGTGTGGAGGTCGAAGGAAAACCTTGCAATTTGAAAAATCAAAAGAAATAGGTCTGTATGAGACATTATAAACTTGTGACACTTAAAGAAAGGCACCAATGTCTAACACTTCAAACAACCTGCAAGGAACAAAAAGAGTTAAAGCAAGATAAGTAGAGAATCTACAGATGATGAAAGAGACATACATCTGCAAATTAAGCTCCAATAATGTACACTTGACTTCAAACCAGAATCAGAAAAATTTATCTTATTGCTTCAAGAGAATGTTTACAAGGCGATTTTGACAAAGTAACTCTTTTACCAGTCGAGGGATAAGTTTTAAGGCTCAAAGGCCTCTATATATAGCAGAAAAGGATGAGAGAAGGGGCTTGTGTGAGAAATAGAGAGGGATGTCATAAATGGTTGCAACCACCACCGTTGTCCTTGAGCTCTTTTTTGCCTTTAGAGCGTGCAACTGCTTGACCATGAAATGAACCGTCCAAGATCATCGTAAATCTCCTCGAGCCCTTCGCGCATTCAAGTCTCCATTTTTGGAGCTAAGAGAGCCATGTCGTGTGTAGTTGCATGTTACCGCCAAGTGTACACGATTTGATCACTTGCATTTAAAACCTGGTGTGCTCCTTACTATTGTTTTGGACTTATATATTTTCTATTAAAATTGATAACCCCTTGGCTTTTTGTATGTCCGTCGATCTGCTTGTGCATGGATGCCCGCGAGTTGTCGATCTCCTGCCAGTTGGACGGGCTTATGCCATTTGTCCTTGACTGATTAGCTCTCTGGATTTGCTGACTATTTGACTATCACTCGTGTCATTGATCTTTTATCGAGAGATCTTGACGAGTGTCAAGCTCGCAGCAATCTTGACGAACCCCTTGATCTTTTGAATACCAACGATTACTTTATGAGCTTGATCTTTGACACTGGTGTGAATGTCACGTTTCCCTCGGACACTTTCCTTTGGGCCTTTTTCTTTCGGGCTTTTTGAGAATGACCCTTTGGATTTATTTGCTTCGGCCACTTCTTCGAAAGAAAAGGTCTTCGGGACTTTTGGAAAGGTCCACTTTATTGAAGAGTTACCCTTCGGAAATGCTGCATAAGACACTTTGGCATGGAAATGACTCTTCAAAAAAAGTGTTTTGGCCCCTTGTTTTGAAAGTGCCCTTCGGAACTTGAAAAAGGTCCCCCTTTTCGCCGAGAAAAGTGCCATTCGGAAACCTTAAAATGGACCGTTTTCCTAAGAGAAGTACCATTCGGGAAAAGTGTATAAGACACTTTGCTGTAGAAGAATTCCTTTGGGAATTTTGAAAAGGGCCACTTTATTGATGAGTTACCCTTCGGGAAAAAAAATGGTCTTTGTCTTTTGCTTAGGACATTTTGTTCGAAATAAATATTCGTTCGAAAACTTTGTCTTGGACAACTTGTCCGAAAGAATTCAACACTTAACACAGCCAAAAAAGGTCCCGAAAGAAAAAGAAACACTTACTCCCTGCAAAGTCCGAAAGAATGAACAAGTAAAGAATTTGCTGAATAAAAGATTTTGCACTTAGTTTCTGGCTTGCAGGCTTATCTTTGAGCACTGCTATTGGATCCTTAGAAAACCTTCCTTGGACCCTCTCTATTTGCAAATGTTGGATCCATTTCTAAGCCTTTGATCCACTGCTTCATCAAACCATGCAAGAGTTCTATATGTGGGCCAAAAATGGCCAACAGTTCCTTGGGAGTTGCTCAACAAACAATTGAATCTTGACATCTACTCCTTCACTTGGGGGAAATTAGACACCATTTGGGTTGTAGTGGTTGAACCAAAAAAGACTCAATTTGCATGGTGCATTATTTATCGAAGTCTGCTTGTTGGGGATAAATTGTTGCATACACACATCCCTACTCCTAGATGCCATACTTGTGATCAAATTGAGTTGCTCAAGTACATGTTCTAGTTTTGTGTGTGAGCTCAACAGGGTTGGAAGTGAATTCAATGTTTTTTCAAACTCTTCAGGCCTAAACCTGTTTCTTGGAAAATTGTTTTGCTTGAAGACCCTGCTATGCTTCCTACAAAGTTTAAGCAAATTTGGCACTTTCTAGGCTCAATTTGCATTGTGCATTCTTTATCAAGGTCTTCCTTTTGGGGATAGATTGTTGCATCCACATATCCCTACTCCTAGATGCCATGCTTTTGATCAAATTGAGTTGTTCAAGTACATATTCTGGTTCTATGTGCAAGCTTAACATGCTTGGAAGTGGTTTCACTCTTTTTTCGAACTCTTTAGGCCTAAACCCATTTCTTGGAACATTGTTTTGCTTGAAGACCCTGGTATGCTTCCTACAAAGTTTAAGGATGTTTGGCACATTTTCCACATTGAGATTCTCTTTTAACTTGGAAAGATATAAACTATGCAATGCTTAATAATGAGCATTTAGAAAAAGGTATTTCTATTACTCATAGGATTGCTTGAAGACCCTGGTATGCTTCCTACAAAGTTTAAGGATGCTTGGCACATTTTCCGCATTGAGATTCTCTTTTAGCTTGGAAAGATAGAAACTATGCAATGCTTAATAATGAACATTTAGAAGAAGGTATTTCTATTACTCATAGGATTGCTACTATATCTAAACACATGTGGCAGATTCAAGGTCAAGTTTAGAAAGTGGCTTTGGAGGTGGAGCACCTCCGTACCCTTACTAGCCATTTGGGGAAATGCCCCTTTTATTGTTAGTAGAGTGCCTTCTGACTCTCCTAGATAGGATTCGCTTAGGAGAGACCAAGGACTAAGGGAATGAGGAAGAGGATGATGTAGATCATGCAACCAGTTTGTGTTTTCTAGTCCTCCGCCCCATTTTAGGCATCTGGCTTCTGGAGGGCATGTAGGGTGGCCGCCCATTCAAGATAGTGGGTATGGACCTAGGGGCTGGGATGGACATGGCGAGATTCCTCGTCTTAATTTGGCTATTTAACCTTCTTGGCATTAGGTTGAGGAAGAAAATGAAGAAAAAGATGTTGAGCAAGATGGTTGGGATCCCATACCTAATATTGTTTCACCCTTTTGGTGATGGTTGGGGGGACAAGCATGATAGTCGATTGCCTCCTCTTCCCTTTGCGGGGGTGGTAGCACCAGTGGCATGAGTCCTTTGAAGTATCTATATTTATAGATTTTTTGTGCATTATGCACATGGACTTGGTAGCATTTAACTTGTAATTTTTCATTGGCCTTGGACCTTGCTGCTTTTGTCTCAGGTTTTATTGCCCTGATTTTACAGTTGGCTTGCTTTTTGCTCAGGGTGTGCTTTCGTACCACCCGCCTTTTTGATTGGGCATGTGTTTATGTTTTTTATATTTAGAAGTATATATGCATACTTTCGTTTTATTAAAAAAAAAATAAAACACTACTGGAATGTCATATGATATGATGTCATTGAGGATTTGAATATATCAATATAAGAACTAATGATATGGCCATATCATTATCTCCTATATCTCGTCTTAATCTCATCGTTCCTCTACTTGTAAGGTGTCCCCTATTTTCTCAAAAATGTAGTTAATGAGTTCTTTGCTGTGTGTAGGCCTGGCCTAGGCCATAGCAATCATTATCATTAGGATTTATCAAAATTTGCGTAAGGCTTGGTATTCTCGGCAATAAATGATGAAGGGACCATGCTTTGTGATTCTTGAGCCAATGGGTTTTAAATTCTTCGATCAGTCAAGCATTTATGTCATTCATAGAATATGTCGATATTGAGAACTATGATCATTGTACTTCCCCTGAATTACAATGCTCTTTGCGTTAGCAGATTTGTTGGCCTACAAACACAATTAAAGGTATTTAGTGGAAGTATTGTATCCTGGTGTTGTGTATTGTGCTCATTCGTGTGCACCATTATGTTCTATCAACAATTTGTCTTATATTATAGAAGGGTATAATCTCTGCAAATCCTTTTTCCTACATCTAACATACATGTAAAAGTCAATACTCTTTCTCATTTACCTGTCCTGAGTTTGACATGTCAGAAATATGCCCATATGTTAAATATGTTTTCAATTAATTTACTATTTATTCCTCCATGTGCAGTATATTGAATAATATTGCATGATATGAACTATTATTGATTCTTAAAAGATCTCTATTCATTGTCTCTAGCATGGTAGCAAAAAAAATCTCTAAATTGAAATAAAAGCCACATTTTAAAATTTTTTGGCTGTGTATTAAAAGTAAAACCTTGCTTTTATGGAAGAGCAGGTCAACGTTAACCCACACTCTCTCTAACTTTAGCTAACCCTAAATGAAAAAAATTATATGAAGTTCTACATGCTTTGCAATATTTTCTTGTAAAGATTCTATATGTTGTTTTTTTTCGTTATTACCTGATGTTTTTTGTTCGAACTTATTTCACATGTTTTTGAACCCCTTGTATTTTTTCCCTTTTTTACAAACATGGCTATTATGGTCTCTACAAGGAAAAATACAATTTTTTTGAAGAGGATATGCTCATATTTTATCAAGCTAAACGTTTTGACTAATATTTGAGCATACTGTCTTGACCTATTTTTCTTCTGGACGTTTGCAGTTCTGCCAGCATTTTCAGGAAATGTTCCAGCTGGATTGAAGGCGATATTTCCCTCGGCAAAAATAACACAATTAGGTGAATGGTATTAACACTTTTCAACCTCCATTACACCAGATATATTCAACAATAGTTATAGTATATTGTTTTTACTATCTTCCCTCCATGCTTGAAAAAAAAACTTAAAAAGGAAAAAATATTTAATCCAGGTAAATTTTCAATGAGTAGATGTTGATTATAGAGACTTTTGTACTTGGACATAATTGTAGTGAAGAAAGAGTGGTAGTAACCAAACACAAGCGTGCGGTCTGGTATTTCATGCGCTGATTAGTCGTCCTTATAGCTATCATATTTTTTGATAAGCAATAATATTAATAAAATCTCAGTGTAGACTTGCAGGCCATTACCAATCTGCTATACTAGGGATTGCTTGAGCATCTCATTCCAGAGCAAAAATCTATAGAAGCTAAAAGTAGATTTTATAGTTATTACAAAAACCTAATACAAGAGTCTATGGAAGGAGTCAAATTGGGGCTATTTTCATCTGCTTATCATACATCTGCACAATTTAAAAAAATAATTAATACAGAAAATACCTTGTTTTCTATGAAAAAGTTTTTAACAACATTAGTTATTGCTCTGCTAAAAAGACATGGTTTATTTGTATTCCATGTGGATGTGTCTTCGACACTAAAAACCGCATGGGGACGAGGATGGAGGAATGTAATGGAGGCATCTTCAAGCTGTCCCCTTTGACAAGTTATGGCTTGGCGCTGTATCCTCCCCCTCACGCTCCCGCCTCCTCCCGCGCCCCTCTCCCAACCTCACCACCTCCACCTCCACCTCCACCTCCACCTCCACCTCCATGGGGGGACACATCGGGCAGGCCTAGGCATCCCTTGTGGGACGTTCTGTTTAAAACTAAAAGCATCAGAAAATATAAAAGAAAATTATAAAAAATTGGGGATGTCCCCTACACAAGTTCTCAAGACCCTGAAATGTTAGGGACATCACCAAAATCTAGGGGACACGTCCCGTGTATCACTTCTATTACATGACAATTTTAGTCTTTCCATTAGGCTTTTTACCATACACAGCTATAGCTATCAGACAGGAAAGAAATTACAGGTCTATGGATATGTTCTTCCTTGATGTGTGATTGCTCAAGATATTCTCGAGTAAATTAATTAACACAGACTTTTTGCTGTAATCAATAATAAGCTATACTTCCTTACTGCTGTAACAAGAAGATTAAATTATATTGTGCGATGGATGAAACAAAATCAAGCTACAGAAAACTGGAAATTGAAAGAACCTAAAAGAAACAATTTAGGACATAAGGCACACATGCAAGCCCCATCTTTACCCTGGGGAAACCTATGGCTCCAAAAATGTATAAGGCATAGTTTCTAGGAGATGGGTATGTGTACAGGTATGGGAAGACAAGGATGGGTACACCATCTTTAGAAAAATAGTACTTGGAGATTGCTATATATATATATATATATATGAAAAAATAACATACAGCCTAAGAAAAACATTAATAACTTTTTAAATTAAAGAAATTAAATTTTGAAAAAAGATGAGTAATTACATTTATATTTGTCTTTGATATCTCATCATATCGAGGGTCAAGAGTACAAAATATTAAAAAAGAAATTTTTTAAAAGAAAGTCTCCGAGACGTGTCGCTGGTGGTAGGAGACGAGTCTCTGTGCAACACTAGTATAAGGCCATGTCTTTTGTTTCCTTATTTCACCAAAGAATTTTCAAATATTACAAGGAATTTTCTCTCCCATGTCTTCAGATATTTTAAGGTTCCATAGTCCATAGGTTTAGAAAAAAAGGTTCCGGATAAATTTTTTGTGAGGGGAAATGAACAATCACTGCCCTTTGAACTCTGCTGGAGACTGCCACCCATTGCACTCTTCCTAAGACCACCCAAAGAACTCATGCACATTTAAAATGACATCTTTTATGCACACACGTAAACTAAAATGTCCATAATGTATGCTCTCAACTGGCCACATTTGAGAGTTCCATGTTTCTATTTTAATGGGTTAGCTGGCTGGAAAACCTGTCTTTCTGAATTTTCAAGTATTAAACTACCACCCTATGTGACTTAAATCCCTCGTTTTCATGCCATTTTCAACTTCTGAGGACTCGCCCATATTTCTGAAGGTCTTCTAATACCCCAGATACATTTGTTTGATATACTTATGGTCTTGAAGTGCAGGATTGGATATGGTTGGCCAGATTGTCTTGTGTGTTCGCCATGTGTCTTGACATGTCGTCAGTGTCTTGAGCTGCTGTTCAGTATATTGAGGTTTGTGGTATGTCATTCAAACATACTTTATCTGATTCTGATCCATTTCAGATATTGGGAGGTTTTTTGTCCCACGTAAGGTTAACTGGATGAGAGATTAGTCAATAAGTTCTCACCTTCTCCCTAGGGTACCGCTTAGCCTTGATTGGAAGATGTGTTTGATGCAAATAAGCCAGTCCTTTTGCACTCTGCTTCATGATATTTGTTTCTTTTGTAGGATATCTTCTTCCAACTCAACTGGTGCATCTGGTGTAAAAGTCTTCACCTTGAAGGCAAAACTTGCCCTTTCTCCTTTTCATCCGACATGGATGGCTAATAGAGGTGCTTGTTCTCCACATTCATGACAATACATTCTGATGTAGGAAGGAAAATTTAATCTAAACGCGTTTTCATTAGCTTGCTCCATGATCTCAACAAGACCATATATCAATGGTTTCAACTTCCTTGGATGGCCGTGGAGTCCAAATTTACTTATATAAAGCCATACCATGTCGCCAATCTTGAAGCAATGCTCCTTTCTATGCTGGTATGACATTCTTTCTACCTAGCTTGTGATTCCTTAAGCTGTACTTGCACTTGAAGGTGCACTCTCTCAATGAATTTTGTAGCCATTGATGCTTAATGTATGCCAAATCCTCATCTCATGTATTTGGATTCTTCCTCATATACTCCCTTGGGAGCTGCACCAATGTCATGCTCACCACATTGGTTTGACCATCCGTTTGTGGATGGAAAATGATCTTTTCAACTTAGTAGCCATCTTCTTCTGCAATGTGTTAAAAAACTTGCCCACAAATCTCGAATCTCTATCTGAAATGGAGGACTAAGGGAACCCATAGTGTACCCACACGTTGGTGAAGAACAAGTTTGCTGCCTTGTGTCCATTGATAGTGTTCTAGCATGGCTAGAGTATGTATATCTTGCTAAACTGATCCTATATGACAAAATAGTCATTGCCTTGTTTGGAAATGGGTAATCCACCTACAAAATCCATGGAGATAGTCCCTCATGGTCTACATGGAACTGGAATTGGCGTACAACTTAATCTTCCTATTTCTAGGCTTGCTTATGCTATAGGATACAAAAAAAAATTGAATATGAGAACATGTTCTTGCATCTATACCAATGTACATATTGCTGAGAATTGGCAACTTTTTTCCCACTCCAAAGTGCTCCTCTACTTTTGAAATGTGCCTCTTATGAGCTGAATTTTTCCTCCTTTATGCACAAATAGCTTGCCCATTTTTTAGAGTAGCTCAAACATTAAGGTTGAAATCAGTTGCTCCTTTGCAATCATGCACTTGGCTCCTTGCACATGCTGAAGCCTGATATACATCCACAAATCTGCACCATTGGCATACTTCTCTTCATATACTTCATAGGTGAATGAATCAAGTTTAGCTATTATGGGCATTGTTAAAAAATTTGCTTGCATTGGTGGCATATAGAGCATATAAGCGACTTTATTTGTGCTGCCTTTCTTGTACATGATTGCCAAATGAAATAGTGGTAGACATCCAATCCAATTTGTTGTTTGCTACAATTGGTTTTGTTTTTGCAACTATTATAAAGGTTGATGATTGGTATGGATGATAGTTTCTTTTGCCAACATGTAATGTTTCTATTTTTTGACCCCTTGGACTAGAGCATACAACTCCATTCGTATCCCTTTCTATCCAACTACCACCTTCTCCTTGATTCTAGTTCAGCTGTTAACATCATCAAGGGTTATGATATCCTCCACTTGTAGCTTTTTTAGAGTTTATTGCTTGCATGGCTAGTACTTACTGGTCTTTCTTGTTCTTGATATTGAATATATGATTGTTGAAAAAATGCCTCATTAATTTTGCATATCCTGCAGGATTGGTTTTCTGGATGGTTTGCCTTGGTGTAACTTTTTGTGCAACATGTCTTCCAATACAATTCGTTCTTTTCTTTCTTTGTTCCGCCCTTCAACTCAGTGAACATGTGCATCATGTCCTTTGCTGGCTTTGTGATTGGCTGGGATTCAATCAGATCATCATTGTTGTTCGAGTTGCTCATTGTATTTTTCTGAGCTTTGGCCTTGTCCTCACTTTCCAAATTCTTGGCACCGTCTTAAGAATCGCCATGCGTTTTTAATGGTACTATCTTAAATTTTTTTCTATACTCAGGCCTCAATCCTTCTATAAAGAACCTCTTCTTCAAACCATAAGTTGATGGATACTGCAACTTTTAGGTCAACTTTTTCAATCTTGTATTGTGTCCCCGTACTGAGCCATTCTTTCCTTGTTTTGTGTTGTAAGCCTCAAGGACGATCTCTTTTTTTGTCTCTAAATAATATAATATTTTTCAAATGCTTTTCTTAACTATGTCCAAGTGGTCAACTTTGTATTGTCCTTCTGCAGAGTCATTTTGAGGGGACAACCTCCAAATATAATGAGCCAAACAATATAATTCCACACGTGATGTTTGAGAATGAACACCCTTACTCCCTATTTATAGAAACTATAAGGTTGGGACAACCAAATAAGTCCTAAATAGGCCATTTGAGCATAAAATCGAAAATATAGAAACTACTAGAAGACTTGTCAAATGCATTGTGTGCCACAAGTTGACTACCAAATAATGCAATCATAAATAATATGTAAGATTTGGCATGTAACATGCTGCCCCTCCCACCCCTTTAGAAAAGCATTGCTTTAAATGCTTGATAATTGTAGGTGCTTTCACATGAATTGCACATCCTCCCAAGTAGAGGATCTTCCATTTGATGAGATACTCCATGATTACCTTGTTGCACAATTGCTTCACCTACTGAACAATCACTGCTTATGGAGCCAAGATGATTTTTCCTTTTCTCATCCAACTTTGGAAGCTTTGTGTGAATTGCAATATGGGCATTGATAAATTTCTTCAGGCATGAAATACAAAAGATTGGATGATCCTGCAAGAATGGTGGTAGCTCCATTTTGTACGCCACAGTGCCAAATCCTGTGAAGCACCTTGTAGGGCCAATATAATTTAGGAGCAAGCTTGTTGCATTTTTTGCTGCTTGGGAGATGTTCTTGTATTGTTTAAGCCTAATAAAGACCCAATCTCCAACCTCTAAATGAAGCTCACTCTTGTGTTGGTTTGTCTGATGCTCCATTCAAATTTGTGCCATGGGTAGATTCTCCTTGGGGATTTGGAGGACCTTTTGTGGGTGTGAATGCAATCTTCTACAGCTTGAGCATCCAAATTTACTTTGAAACATAGGGGGAACTCGATCTTTAAACTATATTTGAGGATTTAGCCAATGTAGCCCCCTGTTTGAGGATTTTAGCAGACTAATTTTCCAAACTGTCTTCTGGTCCCGAAGTGCATCCTGAACCGCATTATTGAATATGTCACGAATTGAATCTCGTGATTGTGTATTGTTTCCATATGAACTTGCTTGAAATGACACAGAGGATAATTTGAGGGGTACTGTGTCAACAAAAATTATACTCTTGTTGGATGGGACATGCACTACCAATATGAACTACTTTGATACTGCTAATTTGGATCCCAAGTGCTATTCGAGGGACAACACTCTAAATTTATAGACTTAAACGTCTTAGATGCGGAAGCAAGTGTTAAATAATAATCAGAAGCGACTGTTAAACAATAATTGGAAATGATAAATAACATTCACAGAATGACACATAGGAAATATATTAGAATTGTAACAAAAATAATATTAATCTGAATGTTTTGTACATGGCATTCTCTCAATAGCATGCTCTTAAAGGAGATGTACAATTGTCTATCTTGTGCTTTGTCTATTCCTTGATTATGTTGGCTATCTATCTAGATATGAATACATAATCATGCAATGCCGTAGATGGCATAGAGCTGTTATTGAAGATGAAATGGTTGCTATTCTATGGGTGACTCTTGACCTTCTGTATGTCAAAATGAAACGTCAAATTTGGCTCTAAGAGCATTGCCCGTGGACCCTGCTAGGGGAACCCCTCAAGTCAGATTGGTGCTTTGCCCCAAAAAGGACAAGAACATAAATATTGTCAGCACTTGGTGGTATTGGATATTGAGATTGAAATTCTGTGGTTTGGGCCATAGGTAGTTGGGACCAAGATGGATCCTATGATGTAGACCACATGAGATTTGGTGCACTCTCAATATAGTGTGCTATGTGCAAGCTTTCCAAAATGCTCTGCGCCACTAGAATTGTTGGTGTGTTATAGGGTAGGTAAAATATTGATTTTGGAGGTACTGTGGATCACTGGAGGTGGTTGTGCATTACCACAGACCATGGAATTTAATTGTGGGTACCGAAGACCATGAGATGAGGCTTAGTGGTATTGGTGGTGATAGATTTTGATCTGCTACTTGGATCACTTCGTGACCCACTTCTGTTGTTCCTCCAATGATAATGTTTAATTCAAAAAAATACCTAAGATTCTTATGATCTACCTTTCACATTGCAATGTCAACCCGTTAGGTATTGGCCCATTGCTTGAGGACATGAAATATAACCATCATCTCTTTTTCGTATGTTGACCGAGCTAGAATCTTCCCTTTCATTTATCTGATTTCAATTGCTAGCAAATGAACCTCTTGCATAAAAAATACTTTAACACCTTGTTTAGAGGCGTCACATTCAATAATGAATGATTTGTGAAAATTTGGGGCATGCAAAACTAGAGTGGCATGTGATCACCTCATTGAATTGTCAAATGATTGAGTTGTTTCAGACCAAACAAAGAGTTCTTCAAAAATGCCATTAGAGGTGCTATGATGTGGGAATAGTTGTGGGTGAATTTATGGTAGTATCTTGTCTAGCTCGAGAATCCTCTAAGGCCCTTGAAGTGCTTAGGCATGGGCCACTATGTTACCACTTATGCATCTATCTCGACTACTTCAAAGGACACCAATGACCAAGATACTCAAAAGTGCACTTAGATTGCTTGGCGTAAAGTTGATGATCTTTTATAACTTGTAAAATCGAATCTACATGCCCAAGGTTTTCCTCCCAATTTTTGATGTAGATGACAATGTCACAAAGAAAACTAATACAGATGTCTAGAGAAAAGCTAAAAATAAATTCACGAGATTGTGAAATTTAGATGGAGTATTTGAGTGGCCAAATGGCATCACTAAGAACTCATAATGGCCCTCGTGAGTTATGGAGGTCATTTTTTGCATGCAATCCTCGTTTATATAGAGTTGGTGATGAAACTTGCACCATGCAATTCATCTAATAGCTCATCAATTATAGGAATTGGAAACTTATCTTTAATTGTGATCTTGTTGAACTCTTTGTAGATAGGGCACATTCTTCAAGAATAATCCATCTGTTTGACCATGACCATTGAAGAAGATATAACACTTCTGCTAGGAGACCAATGCCAACATCAAACATATCTCAGACCATTTTCTTGATATCTTTTATTTTCATAAGGGTAGCGGTTAGGTCTGATTTTGTAAGGCTTAACTTTGTGGAGTCAACTCAATAACATGTTTGTTTTCCCTAATTGGGGACAAACTGTAATATCCCTAATCAGAATATTATACAAGAATTCGGTTTCCTTGAAATTCCTTTTGAAATACTATTGTATAAATATAAACTTGCACTTCGAATGATACTTTAAATCATAAAATGTAGTTGTATTAATAATAATAATAAATCCTCAAGGGGTTTCGTCCTTGGGTTACTGTGATGACAAGGGTTTTCGTCATTGAAATCAGATTACACAATTAAGGGGTTTCGTCCTTAAGAGCGATTGTAAAGTATAATGCTTGTACAAGGTTAAATGTTTGAATAAATGATTGAATGATTTTCCTTCCCACCAATCGCTGAATATAAATACCTTCATAGCCTTCCATCAAATGACGTCTTCTCCAAAGGTGGTGGCCTTTTGTCAAATGAATGCTGATTACTAATTAATTAATTAATAAATAACTAATGTTATATTAATGACTGCTGTTTATATGGGCGCTCCTCTTTTTTAATAAATGAGTGCTGTTTTTTGGCGCTCTCTCAATGGGCGATTCTCTAGTTAATTGCAGCGCTTCTCTTCAAGGGTAGTGACTTCATATTATCGGCTGGGTATGGTGATTTGCTAGTGTTTGCTGGCCTGGTGATTGGCGATTTGCTATTGCGATTGATTTGTTTGTGGGTAGAGGGGATATTACAGTCCTCCCTTTCCGAAATTGCTTGTCGTCAAGCAATTATAAGTTGGTATGCTCTAAAGTGGTTGCTCCTTCCCACGTGGCGTCCTCAACCTGCAAATTTTTCCAATGGATCAAGTATTCTTTGATGCTTTTGTTTCTTAACCTCTTCTCACGGACCTCAAGGATGGCTTCGGGTATTAAGATCAACTTGCCTTCTTCATCTAATGGGGGTAACTCTGTAGAAGGGATAATATGTTGTCCAAGTGCCCTTTTTAAGCACGAAACATGGAAAATATTATGTATTCAACTACATCCTGGGAATTCCAATTCGTAAGCAACCTCTCCCACTCTCCTCACGATTTGATATGGACCATAGAATCGTGGTTTGAGTTTCTTAGCTCCATTTTGCTTGATCAAGGACTCCTTGTAGGGTTGTAATCGCAAATATACCATGCCCCCTACTTCAAATTTCATTTCCGTTCTATGCTGATCTGCATACAACTTTTGTTATTTTTGTGCCTACTGAAGATTGTCCATGAGAGTGCTAAGGATATCTTGACTTTGTTGGATCAAGTCTTTAGCTCGCATAACTCTACTATCTGGAATGATCAAATCCACAAAAGACTTTGCATCGTACGCATACAAAGCTTTGAAAGGTGTCATTCCAATTGACATGTGATAAGAAGTATTATAGCATAATTATCCTAAATGCAACCATTTGATCCATGCATTTTGTTTCCCCAAAAAATAACTCCTTAGATACCCTTCAATCCACTTATTGAAGGCTTTTGTTTGACCATCCGTTTGGGGATGATAACTTTTACTTAGGGTCAATTCAGTTCCTGCTAGGTGAAAGAGTTCTTGCCAAAACGGATTCATAAATATGCTATCTCTATCACTAACAGTGTTCTTTGGCAGTCCATGTAATTTAAAGATTTATGTAAAAAATATTCCAGCTACAAAGGGGGCATCGTACTTAGTGGGGAGCAGAAAGAACTTAGCATACTTTGTTAAACGATCAAAAACTACAAAGAGGCAACTCTTCCCTTGAACCACGGGCAACCCAGTAACAAAATCCATTGAAATACCTTCCCATTTTTGAATTGGAATGGGCAAGGGCTGCAACAATCCTGCTGTAAATTCGTGCTCTCTTTTGTTTTGTTGGCAAGTAGGACACTCCTGAATGTACTTAAGAATTTCACTCTTAAGCCCTTTCCAAAAGAACATTTCTCTTACCTGCTTATATGTCTTAAAATAGCCTTTAACATTTTATGCTTAATCTTTGATTTTGGTACCAAGAAGATCCTATTTTATACAAAATGAGGCCTTCTACTACCTTGTGTCATTCGTCGCTGATTTTTCCTTCAAGACTGCATTAGTGAACTTGTTTTTGACATATTCGGTTGTTATGAAAGCCTTCCAATCAGCTGCAATCGTAGATATGGAGCACAAAGATGGATTTCTCGATAATGCATTTGCCACAATATTATTTTTTAGTTTCACATATTCTATGTCGAAATCAAAGGCGTGGACCTTGCTCACCCATTTTTGTTGTCTATCGTTCAAATCCTCCTGACTTAAGAAAAATTTCAGAATGTTATGATTCTTAGGAACCTCTTGGAAGACCATACTATGGTGTTGTATGACAACCTTGGTAGCTTTTCAGGAACCTCCAATGAGCAATTGTGCTAGCTTTCTCAAGGCCCTGTTTTTAATAATTGCTCCATCCTATAAGATCTAAGAACTTGATTTGGAGGATTTACGAGACCTTGGAGTCTAAAGGCCTTCCCTTTGCCGCTGAAATGAATAAACATGTCGTGAAGTTTCATAGAGATGGCATGTAATTCTTTCACCATTGTAAAATCCCAAAACATTTGTTCCACTAAGAGGAATATCATATATATCATAGTAAAAAATGTACTCAATCATACAAAATTTGATTGTGTGACACTTACCACCTCCTACCATTGCTTTTCAATCTGCACGACTTGGAAATTGGACACTGGGTACACACAGTAGTTCAAATCCTTTGCTATCTACTAATCAATAAGATTATGCATGCTTTTCCAATCCACCAAAACAAGCACTTATGTCTTTTTGATGTGTTTCAAGGCTCTGGGGCATGTTAATTTTTGTCAATGCATTTCATGAGATGGCGAAAATCTTAACTGTAGTTTTATTTTCTTGATCTACGATTGGTTCCTCTTCTTGCTCATCTAATTCCCTTATTTCCTCATTATCTATGAGCATGGAGCATTTCTCTGCACGCTTGTGTTTCATAGATTAAATTACTGTTACTCTTGCACTATGAACTCCTTTCCCTTCACTATGCTTCTTGTTGTGGTGTGAACTTGGTATTTTGCTTAGTGTTGGCAATGTTGGAAACTCTCTTTAAAGCTCTATCTGATTGGCCATGAGAAGATCTGCTAATAGATGTGTTTTTCCTCTCCATATCCATTGACATCCTCATTGCATCTTTGATCGTAGTTGGTTTTCAAATCCTGACTTTTGTAGACTGTCAATTAGGAAAACATGCATTGTTATCGTTGACGACATTTTGTTAGCCTTTTCTCAGCTTTTAGATAGTGATGTAGCAAGACCCTTCGTGATGTCGGTTGTGACGGTTGGGTTAACTGACAATCGTTGGGTCTTGTCCTTCAAATAGCATATTGTATGTTGGGCTAGGGGCATTGGAATCAAGGCCTCCATGTACATGCAAATTGTATGGAGACTTCTCTTTTATGAGGACAAGCTACTATCGTTCGGATACTTTGCTCTACAATGGTCTCTTATGTAGTTACTATTTTGTGTACATTGTTATTGATTGTCTAGTATCTCAGTAGACATTAATTATTCTACATTTTGGTGCCATTGCTTTAAATAATGCTGGGTCAAGTTAAAGTCAGTTCAAAGAGAAGAGAAGTGTGAAAAGGCACCCCATTATCTTATAAGATCTATATACTGAACATAACCGTGAAACACAACGACGAAAGATATTACAATGCCACAAAGAATTCACGAAGAAGATTGACGCATACAAGCAAAAATTCTTGCTATTGACTTCAAACAAAGGCAAGAGAGAGATACATAGTCAGGAGGGGACCAAGAAGTTAAATGGTCTACTCGATTGGTGGAGCAACACCACATAAGACAAAGGCTACGATACGCAGCCATTTCTAAAATCCATCAAACAATGCACGGAGTGGAAGCCAAAGCCAAAACCAAGGCCGAAGCATGAGAAGTCATAACTAGCCAAAATCGGTGCCGAAACCAAGAAAGGGTTCAACTAGAACTGGTGGACCCTACACCACTTGCAGTAAGGAGTGGGTAGAGATTTCCATAGCCGCTTTCGGAGGAAGTGTAGACCTTGCCAACTAGTTTAGGGTCAGAGGATGTCTCAAGGGAATTCTGTGAAAGTTCGGGGCAGCCGGAACAAGAAGTTGGAGTGCATGAAAAGAGAAAGGACCCAACGGCATGTAAGATAGTCTACAGATCCCTTCTGAAGGAAGGGTCGAGCATAGGGACGCATTCAATAGTGCTATGAAAGCAAAGAATGCCCAACGCTGACTTGCTTAAGGGTGAGACTTGTATTCGAAAAACGATGCGAGATCCATGGTCACCCAATCAACTATCTTCAAAAAAGCAGAAGCTGCAAAAATTCACCGACGATAGATTGTAGGATCTCGTATGACACTGTAGAACATGTGCTACCATCTGGATTACCAATGGACATACAAAGGAACATATGTGGTTATGATGTTTCCCAATCATTCTTTAGGAAATGGCTATTGACTAGTACACAAATGCACCATGCTTGGAGAAAGTAATATGGAAAACACTCGGGGAAGCCTTCGAGAAAGAATTCAAACTCTTGATGGATGACATTGGGAGCATTGCGAAAATCTATAATACTCGACATGGGTAAACATGAGAATGTTTGTGCCCATACCAAAAGACCCAAAGAACTATTGGGCAAGCTTGGAAAGAAACCTACTGATGGCTTGAAGAAATGATGGTTCATTGAAGGGTTGGTATCCTCATTGCAGAGGACAATGAAAGTGGTCCCTTACTCATCTTATGAAGATGCATGCAACTAAGCCATGGACATTGAAAGCAAGAAAATTGTCTCTGTGCTCAAAAGGATGCGAAGAAGATGACCCTAACTCTAGTGATGACAATGAACTTGGATCAGTGTGACCCTTGAGAAATGACATGCTCCAAAGGATGAACTATAGGGAGACAAGAAGAAAGATTGAAAGGATATTTTGTACAAGATTTGTCAAGTTAGAGGGAATTTAGTCAAGGATTACCCATACAATTTGAGGAATAAGAGTAACCAAGTACTGTTCACACAAGGAGAGCCATCAACACCACATACCACATTGCCAAGAAACTACCAATGGAAAAATAATAGTGGTGGCGAGAGTCAGATTCAATACTACTCTGAAGGACGACCAATTGTACAATTTTTGGGAGTGCAATTAACGGGGCCATTTTGCAAGAAAATGTCCTATCCAAAATGGCACTAGACTTCTTTGGATATGGTGTGGGCCTGGGAACCATATCGATGGCAATTATTCAAACTCAAAGCAATCCTATGTCAATATGATCGACATAGCTGAGGGCAAGGAAGTTGTGAAATTACTAGAGCACAAGTGAAGAAACCTTGTTACCTTGACCCACATATGGAGAAGGAAAGGCTTGTTGAAACAGGGGTGGAAGTCAAGAGGGCCCTGGTTGAAGAATGACGTTAGTCGAATGAACATACAAGCACCATGATGAGTAGACTAGAATTTGACAAAGCTATTGCATGATATGTTTTGCAAACTAGTGTGCCTGTGAAGATAATTGACTTATTGAAAATCATTTTAGAACTCAAGACTGCTTTCATTGTTATCATACAAGACATTAGATTGAATGTGGACCATACAATGGCGTTCCTAACATTGGGCAAGAGGGAGAGAAAAAAGTAGAAGATTGAACTCATAGTCGAGCTCCCTTTTTAGGGGACCAAATGATCAATCCTATGCTCTTGATGATGAACCTAGCCCAATGGTTGACAATTGTGCATATGGAAGTTTTGGGAAGGAATTTAACAAACATCGTCATCGACAGTGGTAATGGTGTGAATGTTCTTCCAGAAGAGACTTGGAAGAGTATTGTGAAGTCAACTATGTGGCCTCCGACATTCCAAATCGTAAGAGCATATCAACATTGCATTAAGATTTTGGGTGCACTGATGGGTCAAAAGGTAATTATTGGAATCAACCCTTTTTGCTGAATTTTGTAATCATCTTGTTAAAAAGAAAGCTTATGATGCACTATTGGGTAGGGGTTGGTTGATGTAGCCATAGCCGATCATAACTAGAAAAATAATTGGATATCCATTGAAAACAAAGGATAAAAATATGTAATATATTTGAAGAATGAGGCAGTCAATGAGGAAGCAGTCTCATTAGACTCATCATATTTTGACTTTGAGGAAGGTTGTTAGATTGACGGGAATCAAGGTATAATCGATTCAAACGATGAAGTAGTTTTGAAGTTATAGTTGTACTCCAATGATGATGAGATAAAATCCTTGAACGATTTGTTCCATTGGAAGATGGAAGACTGCAAAGTGTTCCAACCTAGTTGCAATAGTGTTGAAATTATAGAGATTGATGAAGGCCAAGGCTTGCAGCCAAATGACTTGATGTCCGTAATGTTAAGTCCTTTAAAATCGTCATGTTGTAGTTCAATGATTACAACTTCAAGGGTGTAACGTTTGATGAAAAGTCGGGTCTTCAATGGGAACATGTAGCCAACATGAAGTCTAAAGAACAGACTTCAAAGAGTTGGAATGTGGGATCTAAGACAACACACATTTCAAAGGAAACAAGTACAATCTCCAAAAGTTGACCTCTTTTTGAAGTTTAGATGACCGACGAGTGATGGCACATTGGGAAACAAAAGTCACGCAACATAGATGTGTTGGACTAATCGCCAGCGTCCCCCTCAAGGATTTGTGACATGGACTAACAGCCTCCCGTGAGTACTTATCTGATGTTTGTATTGGGCGTTAACAGGTCGACCTTTTGGTGCAACGGCAAGCATTCCTTTCTAACAATTGGTATCAGATCCGTGGTCACGGGTTCGAATCCCCTCGGGTAACGTTGAGGGGGGGATTGTTGGACTAATCGCTAGCGTCCCCCTCAGGGATTTGTGACATGGACTAACAGCCTCCTGTGAGTACTTATCTGATGTTTGTATCGGGCGTTAACAGGTCGACCTTTTGGTGCAACGGCAAGCATTCCTTTCTAACAAGATGGAAGTATTGGCATGATAAAGTATAAACATCTCAGACGATTGCACTTCTAGGTCAAAGTTTTGGTTTTGGGATATAACGAGAGGTCTGAATAAAGCCGGGTAAGTTCAAAGTGTGGTGGCTTGAACCCCTTAAAAATTGTAGAGATTTTCGAGAATGGAGTGGTCAAATTAGAATATTTTGGTACGATCTCCTCCCACCCTACTCATGCACAATCTCTCCCTACCTCCCTACCAAATGACCTATTCCCTACTTCTCTCAACTCTTTGACCTTCTCGTTCGACCTGCAACTAACACATATTTGTTTGCCTCCATGTTTGATCTGCTTGTTCAATTTGTAGCTTCGTTTGACTGCCAACCAATTGATGGTTGTGCTATACCTGTATGCCCTTCCCTGATAAGCACTTCACTGTTGCATGACTTGGTGAAAGCCTTCCCACCGCCATACAACCTTCAGGCTGCTTTATATGACCTGAGTTTGACATATTACCATTACCTATCATTCTTCGTCAATTGATTCCCCCAAGTTTCAATACATACTTCAACATTTGTCATGTTGATGTCAAATGAATTTGCAGGTCCTCTTGTAGCAGATCGTTGTGGCAAATAATACTTGTGTTGGGTGCATCTTCACACCCATTCAATGGATGCTTCCCTTTGTCTCTTGACATTTGTTAGCATGTACAACCCGTACAGGTCCAATTCACTCAGCTTCGTGGTGCGCATTGGGGTTCTTCTGCAAAGCTCTCATCTCCGAGTTTGGCCTTGTGCTCCATTTGTATTTGTCTTTCTCATTTTGGGTATGATTAGTGTCAGAAGGGACTCCAAATTGTTTAAAGGAGGGGGTAATGTAGTCCATCAATTATAAAAACATGTATTATTGTAGCTAACCTTGTTTTGTTAGCCTTTTGTTGGCATTTAGTTAGCGATTTAGCAAGACCCTTAGTGATGTTGGTTGTGACAGTTGGGTTAACTTACAACCATTGGGTCTTGTCCTTCAATAGCATATTGTATGTTGGGGTTAGGGTGCTGGTATTAGGTCCTCCCTGTACTATGTGAATTGTATGGAGACTTATCTTTTATGAATACAAAAGCGGCTATTATTTGGACATTTTGCTCTGCCATGGTATGTTGTGCAATGACCATTCTGTAAACATTGTTATTGATAGTTCAGTATCTCAATAAACATTAATCATGCTAAAACTTCATGCCAAATTCTCTCCTGCAAGCTGTTATGTATAGTTCCAGCCATTGAAGGGAATTCAAGTTGCGAGTCCTTGTTGACAACTTTAGAAGTTGTGAGTTATATTTGGCTACTGGTTCAGTTTGTCTCGGTTTTGTAGTGAGGAAGGGAGTGGGCAGGGATGGAGGGAGTAATGAATCCGGATTTTAGATTTTCAAGACTGTGTCTACACAAAACACCTTAATGTTACCTTTGAACTGAAGCAACCTTCAATCCAGTAAGCTGTGGTAATTAACATTGGTTGATCTTAAAATGTCTAAGGAATAGGGCGATATCCTTGATACTTGGCATATGCATTAAAATTTAAATGTCACCGATCACAATATTTTTCTGATGTGATTGAAACACCATATTAATTTTTTTACAGAGTTGTAATTTTTGTACTTTCCCTGCCATATGGTGAGCATTGGTTGCACAAGCATGTTTCTGCATTTTCTGTAATATATTATTACAATCTCAAGATAGAAATGAATATATTGTTGTGAAGTCAAATTGTTGACCTTAAGTTGCAATCTATGGTCGTATATCTTTTAAAACAAAATGCATCTTACGTTACATTAGAGAACAATAAGATTACATTATAGAGTGAATCAATTGACAAAGTGGTGCCATATAGGCTTCCTCTACCAAAATAGTTTAGAAGGGCCAGAATGTCCACCTGAGCATCAGTCTTAAGATTCAACATTTTTCCTAAACATGTGCAAACTGGTTGTGATTTGAATGATTTTTCAGTTCTAAACGCTGTCGAATCTTCCAGGTTAAGGCTGGAAGAATCATAGTAAGTGGTTGCTAACGAAGTCATTAATCTTGGTATTGGAATCCATGCCAGATATGTTTGTTGAGACCTTTTCCAGATTTGAACTGATGTTAAATAACTCATACTTATAGTCACAGACTACGTATCTTAATTGTTGTATAAAATCTTGGTAAGATGCTCTTGGCTTATTTACTAAATTAATGTCTTACAAGCACAAAAAGATAATTTCAGCCGATGAGTATGGTTATTCTATGAAGTGTGGAAATTGAATTTGGAATTTCTTAAGTGGTATTTAATTTTCTATAGATCCATCCTTTCTCTGAATATTTTCACCTTTGAATATTGGCTAATGTTTTAAAAATTCCAACTGTCATGTCAGGAACACTGTTGATCATGATACAAGATGGTGTTGCACCTTTCTTCTCGATCCAACTGATAAACTATTTGTTGAAATTGGTCAGGCTTTTGTCCAACAGCAGATAAAAGGTTTGTCGTCACCATGATTTTCTCGTTTTTAAAAATATTCTTCTCTGACAGCCACTGAATGTCAGCTAAAACCTTATAGATATATCTTTTCACAAGGTTACTAAAAATCAAAATAAACTACATTTTTTCAAGTAAAAGTTTCAAGTTTGGTATGCCAAATATTCGGCTGTATGAATGTAATTGCAAATTTCAAAGCAGATCCTTTACTTATTTACAGGCAAGCAATCAATTTTTTTAGTCAATATTCTTCTCTACTTTGAATTGATTCTAAAGTTTTTGAGTATTCCTGGGTGCATAGAATAATTATAAAGGTCATAAAGTTACTGAACCATAATAAATCAGAATGTTGTTTTAGTATTTTTCAGCCAATCAATAAGCTAGATAGACGGGAAGTTTCTCTATTACGGTTTGCTTGTTGCTTGAATCAGTCGTGTGAGTGGTCATCAATTTTTGTTGATTTGAGATAATATGATATAAATATAGATGGGAAAATATATAGGGTTGCAAAAGGTTGAATCACTTATGGCTTAAAACTAGACAATTCAAAATCATTTTTTGTTAAGAGCTATTTTCCCGTAAGGTCAACCTAACATTGAAACAAGGGACCTTTGAACATATAGAATGATAGGCCATATTTTTAGTTTTTAAGAAATAAATTGGTCAACATGGGTATAAATTTATAATACTCATAATGTTGAAAATCTATATTATTTATAGTTTCACCTGTAGTACAGTTCCATATTTTCCTCTTAACTGTACGTACTTTTTCTAAACTCTGGACATTGACAAGCCTTTTCTCTTTTGAAACCTTTAGGACTTATTGAACATGGTAACTATTGGTATAAATTTGTTTATATGCCCTATTTTATGAGAATAATTTCCTTAACCTTGTCTTGAATGGACTTATAAATCATAATCCACAAATGACAAAGAACACAGGTTTTTGAATTTTCTAGGTACTTCTATTATTGAACTGATTAGAATTTGATGCCTCTAGTTTAGCTTGAGAGACTTTTGATGTGAACCGGAAATATATAAGTTGAAGAAGAGATTCTGAGTATAAAAATCTGTTCCCAACAAGAAAATTATCTATTCTCTCAAAGACATGCCCAAAACCGTCTTCACATAATGTGTAATTGGAATACACCTCCCTGTTTCAGATCCTTATGTTTGGTAGTATCACGCTTCAAACCTTCATGTGGCTTCTCCAACTTTGGATCTCAAAAATCTGCTTGCTAAATGGCATCCAACTATTTTACACCTAGTTTTGCCATCACACCAATCTATAAGCAACAGAACAATGAAGATGCCAGAATCAAACACCAATCTATAAGCTACAGAACAACAAAGCTGCCAGAATCAAAGGGACTGGAATCTGAGTGCCTATAACATTGCATAACTCCTAGGTTACCGATACGGGTACGGGTACAAGAATCAGATACGGGGTTACGGCGATTATTTTTTTTGGGGTTTGGATATGGCCGTACAAAAATATATATAAAAAATATAAAAATATAGACATATAAGCAAAATTAACTGCATAATATGCATAGAGGATACATAATAAGTAATAACCACAAAACATGCTAATAATCATAGTTACCAGGAAACTCCAATTTAGGGACAAGGACTGCATACCAGTCCCCGTACCCACATTTTTTGATGACAACATTTACATACAATTTAGCCGTCCCTTAGCGTACCAGTTCCCGTACCCACATTTTTTGATGACAACATTTACATACAATTTAATTCAATGCCAAATATCATAATATTCAATTGTCGAACTTAGATTAGTCTTATTTATTATTACAAGTACATAATGCAAATGTTACAAATTACCATTATGGACAAAAGTAAAGACAAAAGAAAATCCACTCTCTGCAGTTTGGTGAAGATTACAATGAGATGACCTGGTGTCAAATCAACTTAAGACTATGCCCTGTTCTCTTCTTTGAGCTTATTCACGAGTTGAGCTTTTGTATTATACCTGTGCAAATGATCTTACCGTATGTACTGCACAGAAAGAGTCCTGGAGAACCATATTTTTGGGACATAAAAGATAAGCAAAAAAAGACATAATTGATTTCAACCTCTCCCTCATCTTGATCATGTTACAGACATTTAATTCCTTTATTTTGGCAAGGCTGAAACGTGATCCAATAACTGGAAGACTTTCTGACTTGCTCTGGCAACCTTCACAGCTGTTGTATACAGCGCTAATAAAGAAGATACGGATCAATCGACTGAGGCTCACATTTTGAAAACAGTCAAAGACAGACAGCCATTGAAACTGCAGAGAGGTTTTCATACTTTGTTTTGTTTTTTGAAGTCCGTGTTTGACTTTTTATTAAACAAAATTGAAAAAAAAAATTTTTTTTGCAGGAAACACCCAGGGAGCGTCCCTGGGCGTACCCCCATGCTTCCGTATCCAGGGAGTGTTTCCCCGCCCTCCCAAGGCCTTGCAGGAGGAGGGGGGGGGGGGTAGTATCTGGTAACATAGCATAACTCCATGGTTGTGCTCTTGTTGACTTATTTATCAATTTTTTTGCCCCAGTATGTCATCCGAAACAGACCTTTAATATCATCAATCGGTTCACATAATAAACAAACCTAAGATCTCTGAAACTACATATGATTGAAATGTATGCTAGTATTGTAGGCAGCATTAGGTTACTATGTGCATATTTACATGATGATTAGCAGAGACTTTATTTTTTGAAGTATAAAATTGTTGCATTTTTACATGATGATTAGCAGAGACTTTATTTTTTGAAGTATAAAATTGTGCATTTTTACATGATGATTAGCAGAGACTTATATTTTGAAGTATAAAACTAATTATTGAATATGAAGCCTGATTATGGGAATTTAATTAGGATAATAGTATTCTTGGAGTGGTGTCACCAAGGACTGTGAAGCCTAAAGCTGCACTTGGTGATAGCTATTTGATTGTATATAAATTGAATTCCTATTTCAAAACAAATCATTGCTTTCATATGCTTAGACTGTTGTTATATGTTTCCTATCATAATGTAATCTGTGTAGCTGAATTCTATCTCTTTGGCATTAAATATCACTTTGAACTTGATATATGCTATCATTGGTGAACCTGACTTTACAACTTGAGTATTGACTTGGTTTATGTCCATTTATGTGAGCAATGATTACGGATTTCAGGCTAGTGATTCTACAAAAGAAGTATGAAGCAATGAACATGTCAAGAGGTCAGAGAAGTTTCGAGGATCTGCTTGCTTGTAGCGAAAGAATCATTCTAATATTTTGGCAATATTCAAATCCCACTTTTTGAAGTTGATGTGGATCTGCTCTTCACACAATTAGGACAGCTAGAAGAATTGGGAGAGGGTTTGTTCTCTGGTTTTGAAGCAACTTCAGCTCTCAAAAAGGATTTAGAGCTGATTGCTTACACTTTACAAAGGAAAAAAATACCTCAAGTTATTCAAAGACCACTAGAAAGGAAGAAAATGGGGCCAACACACTCCTTTATTTCCCAGCCAAAAAGATTCGGGTGCAAAAAGACAGACCTCACTACTTATGTCCTTAACTGGGAATATTATTGGAAGCTTTGATAATATGATGCATGATAAGACAAGGCTGGAGCACTTCCCCGGCACCTTGCAGAGATATGCCATTGAATGGTATGTTCAGATAGAAAATGTGTAAAAGGAGGATTCGGATACCGTAAATACTAAAGAGTGAGTTCAATAAGGGTTTCAAAAAGTGGTATACAGATGTGTATATTTTCAACGAACTTGCAAGTATTTTTTTGATGAGCTAAATATATTGTATTTAAAGGTGATAAAAGCTACTAAACATCCCCCGACTTATGCTACAACCGGTCATAATTGGGGTCCCCATATTCAAGGAAACAACTAGATAGTCTGAAAGTACTTGTCTTTGAAGATCAAAACTACTAGCTGATCCTAAACAGATGGAAAATAACTGTTAGGAAAATATTGTTAGTGCTCAGATGTGTAGACTAATAGGTTTGTTTATTGTGAGAAACATAATTTTTAATAGATTGTATGTAAATAGTGGGTTGTTAGAACCACCCACATAGATGATAGATGTGAGGGATTGAGTGATTTTAGGAGTTTCATAATTAGCTGTGACTCCTTATTTTTAGCAGTGCATCAAATTATATTTTTGTTTGGTATTTTGAATGAATGTAGTCGGGTGATTTTTGTGTGTAACTCTGTCCAAATTTTAAGATTTGGTATTGGAGCCAATTGAAGCCATGTGGTGTCCGATTCCAATCAGGCGCTACTTGCAACCAATTCAATGAGAAATATCGTGTGTTGAAACGTCTGGTACGCAGCCAACCTGTGTGTCCATCTTAAGAAGCTCTGACAGATCTGCGTTCATGCTATTTCTTAATTGCTAGCCATAATTGTGTTCTTGATCCAGTGAGATTAAGATCTGGCATACATGATTCTGTGTGCCGGCTACGCGATACAGATCTGTCTACGTGGTCCTGACAAGTCTGCCTGCTATGAACCTGCCACGTGATGAACGAATCTGGTGCTACGTGATACATTACTGTCATATCTTTGTAGCATTCAGTTTTGCTATGTGATGCATTCAGTTCTGACAGCAGCCAGATGAGCACGCCACTCACAGGTTCTTCCACTAAATCTGATGCCATATGTCTATTTTCTTAATCTTACGAACTTGGGTATATGTGTTTTAGAGTTTGTTTTAGGGTACGTATATTCTAGTGACTGTATTTCTATATTTGTAACTGGTCATTATGAGTGATATTGTTCAATATTGTTAAAATCAATTTAATCAATGATTTTGTAATTTGATATAGTCCCGAGTCATAAGCTATTATTTTGTTAGGTGATGACCTAAGAAATAAAATAGTCTTTATATACAACGGCCAATATTAAGTCATAAGTTTGTTTATGTTACGTATTGAGTCTCAAAATAAAAGGTCATAGGTTATAGCAATAAACCTTTTGTGTGTTGTCAATCCAAATAAAGACATTGTGTATAAGTTGTTGTAAAGGACACATTTTTGGTAGAAACCATCTCTTGTGGTTTTGTTTGGTTCATTTTTTAAGATAAATATTCCATTAGAAAAATTCACTGGTCTCAATTTTCACACTTGGAAAGTCAAAAATTCAGATGCAAATAATGGACAAGAACTTGTGGAGAATAGTAAGTGGTAAAGAGAAACGACCAGCAAATACTAATACATTGTTGGAACCGCAAGGCAAAGAGGATAAAGCCAAAGCCATCATTGGCCTTGTGCTTTCGGATTTTGAATTGCACTATGGAGACTTGAATGAAACATCTATAGAAATCTGGGAAAATCTGAATAAAACATTTGGTGCTAAAGCACTTGATGTAAAATTTTCTTTGAAATTACAATTATTCAGGTTCAAAATGGGTGATGGAGTTATAATGTCCAGTCACATTAATGATATGAGATCCCTCATTAGACAACTTGTAGAAGTCAAAGCTCCATTTGAAGAAGAGGATGCGAAAGCTATACTGTTAAATTAGCTTGTATTCCAAATACAACATTGTTGTTTTTACTCTTGGTTAGATGCCATCTCAATCTACGGAAGATCTGATCTCAACTCTTCTAGCTAAAGAAAAAAGGGTAACGCCAGAAGATATGAAAAAGGAAAATGTGTTGTATTAAAAAACAATCGTAAAAATCAGACAAAAAAAGATGAAATTGAATGTTTTTACTGCAAAAAAAAAGGACACACATCTTGGAAATGTAAAGTTAGAGCTAATGATCTTCTCAAAGCAAAGCTGAAAGAAAAATCAAATGAAGCTAATATGATCATTGAGAAAGAACCGGTCAATGAAGAAGATTGGATGGGTGCTGATGATGGTGATGAAGAATACTTATACTAAATAAACAACAATAGATATTGGAGGATGGAGGCAGTGGAGGAAGGAGGTTGAACAATGACCTCTTGTCAGCCACTAGCGATGGGGCCACATTGTGAAGTAGTGGTATCTTTGTTTGTCATGTGGCTTTTTTCTGTGTGGTGTGTAAAAATAAATCCTTTATGTCAACATGTGTGAAAAAGTCATATTGTAAAAGAAACTCACCCTTTGGGGACAAGAAGGATTTGAGGTAAACTCAGCGTAGATTGTTTTGGGGTTTGTGAATCTTAGTAATTCAGAAATTCGGTTTGGGAAAGTGGTCCAGGGACCAAGGAATTCAACTCGAGAACTACACTTGTTGGAGTTGTATATGGTCTAAGAAAGTCTTAAGGGAAAACCTTTTGTAGGATATGATTGTTTCCCTTTGTTCGCACTAAGGGGGGAATGTTAGGAAAATATTGTTAGTGCTCACATGTGTGAGCTAATATGTTTGTTTATTGTGAGAAACTTAATTGTAATAGATTGAATATAAATAGCAAGTTGTTAGAACTGCTCACATAGATGAGAGATGTGAGAGATTGAGAGTGATTTTAGGAGTTTCATAATTAGCTTTGACTCCTTTTTCTTAGGAGTGCACCAAGCTAAATATTTGTATGGTATTTTGAATGAATATATTCGGGTGATTTTTGTGTGTAACTCTGGCCAAATTTTAAGAATAACAAACTTACTAGGAACTATGAACAAGGACATAAAACATAAGTTTGAATGTTTGCCATGACATTAGCGAGCTTCTGGTACAAAAAGATCTTTTAATACTTCTAATGCTTCAAGTATTAAAGCCGAGAGGAAATTATTGCATATGACTAGTGTTTTGAATCCAAAATCTGGTCCTTATGATGTTTTTGCTTGTGTACAACATTGATGGTGTTGTGATTGCTTTGTTATTTGGGGTCAACATCCTTGGTGAATTGGACTGCATTCTTGGGGAACTAGTGGGCTGCAAGAGCTTGAGCATCAAATCTTTGTCTAGGAGTGGTCTGAGCTTGATGAGGCACCTAGGGTGGAAGATAGGAACTTGCCACTCAAATGGAGTAGAGATGCAAGGGCGGTCGTTATTTCTCCTTTTGCTCGTGCTCTTAGTTTTTGTGTCCTGAATGGTTTCTTGAACAAGTTGCTTTAGGGTGTTAAAAACAATAAACTTTTCTAGGTATTGATCTCGAATTTCTTGATATTGCAAATTTTTTATTAGGAGCTTAATACATTCTGATTGCTGGGCTTGGAGGGCAGACTATTGGGTTTGCATTGTGGCAAGGGTGACAATGCATTCACCAAGAAGAGGAGCTTAAGCTCCATAATCACCAACCTTAGCGCCAAGAGATTCTAGTCTCCAATCTAGAGTGGTTACGGCCTGAACCAGGGAAACATAAATTTTCTTGATTCTTGCAAGGGAGTATTGGGGAATTACCTTTTGAATTTCCTGTTGTGGTTGCAAGGGATGTGCATGTGGGTTGGGATCTTGGCCAAAGTCCTTATCAGAACCTTGATGATGCGGGGTTGGAATAGTGGATGTGGCGTGGAGTGGTAATTTTCACTTTAGGGTTGATTCCTGAAAGATGAACTTGTAGAAACTCTAGGTATATTGCAGGGATTATGTTTCCTATGGTTATTGGAGAGGAGAAGTTTGAGGATTTGTTATCGGGCAAAGACATTAGAGTGTTACTAAAGACAATTTGGGCCTTTGTCTTTTTGCAGAAGATTCAAGATCATGATCATTATTTAGGGATAGATTAGTGGTACATATCCGATCACCTCATGGAAAGAGGATTAGTGCATGAGTGGGTTTTACCATGATGGATGATGCAACAAGATTCCCTCTCTTTCTTGTCCAAATGAATCAACTGTTGATCATTCCGCTTGTATTGTGTTTCAATTGGTATTTGGCCTCCATGGTGCTTCTCATTTTAAACCCTTGCTTGTATACCTTGTATTCAAATAATATTTGCATTTACAAAAGGGATCGGGGTTATTTATAGCTTTTGATCTGAATCTTGTGTTCCTTCTAATTCCCATGGCCTTATACCCATTGATAATTTTTTAGATTAGCACATATTTATCCTGTTAAGAGAGGAAAAACAATATGATAAGCATTACTTTGTTTTTCTCATCCTTTTACAAAATGAATGAATGATTTTTTTTTAAAATGTTCATGAGACCAAGCAGTCTATGGGACCAAGAGCAATAACAAGAGTGTTTTGAGCAAAAACAACTGCTTGACACAAGGGTTGTCCTATTAGTCTTGCAAAATGTCCATTCTTTTTTTGATGTTGAATCTTCTACCATGAATCGTGATATATATATATATTATGATTTCTCTAGCCTCGCCTTCTCAAACAAAGTGGTTGGACTGTCCACCTTAAGGTTGTTGTCATATTGATTTGGATGTCACTATAGGCTGGACACTCTATGATGTAGTGCCATTTTGTCTCCACTACCCCCTTGTTACAGGATAGACATGTTCTCTTTTCTCAGTCTTTTTTAGGCATTGCTCACTTGCTAGTTTCACACATAAGGTGATGCAAGGTGGTCCTTAGTTGAGCCATAAACATTTTCATCTTCCTATTTGATTTCTGCTCCTATGCAGGGCTTTTCGTCATGATGATGTGGGATTAAATTCTTTGACAGAGTATTCTTTCTTCGCCCAACTTTGTCCACATGGCCATCCTGAATTTTTCTCTCACATAACTTTTTATTTTCTTATTAGTGTTTGAGCACTCTTACATGTTAATGCCCCATTTATTCATCCCCTTGTTATGTTTCATCCACATGTTCTTCCTCTTGTTTAACTTGTCCTCTACGACCATTCTTCGTTTGAACTACTTGAACATTAACAAAATTGTGGTTTTAAACTAAATAGAGAATATGATCAACCCAAGGGGTTGCTAGGCCCTTCACCACTATGAGGGCCACCCTTGTGCAGTGCAGCTTCCACCCAAGACGGTAATGGGTGATTTTCTTAAGGTTGGTAGAGAGGGCCCTGGTTTTCTTGAAAGCGGGCACCCATAGTTGCATTGCTAAAGTCTTTTCATTTGGGAGGTGGTTGATAATAATGTCAGTCAGTTTTTTCTTCCTCCAAAAGCTTTTCTATATTGTCTATTCACTTATTATGCTGTTGGTGAACATGGGGCAGCAATATGATGTATTTGTCTATATTGGCGACAATTAGATTCAATTGAGGGCTTCAAACACTGGAATTTAATTTACCTAAGATCGAATGACATCTGAGAATAGCTCACATAGGAGAGAAGTGAGGAGAATTGAATGAATAACAATATATATTAAACGGGTTATTCACTTAATGTGTGACATAATGAAGGAGAAGAGAATGTATAACAAAGTCAACACTTGCTTCTCTTGTCCTGTTGGCCACAAGAATAGGCATAAATTGTTGGCCCATAATGGTGGCTAATGTTGGATGGCATTAGTTACACATTTGTAACTTGTTCTAATTCTAAAATAAAGATGCGAAACTATTGGCTTTAGTAATAAACTTAACTCAATCGAGGTGTATATGAAATATTGCACCAACACCCCTTTTAAGTGCAACTTAGGAAGGTCTAAAGAAAAAAATGATGCTTAGAATCTTTTGAAATAAGTTCTGAAAAATAGGCTTGATGAGGTACGTATGTACAAATATCAAGAAACTATATTGTGATGCCAAGTGCCCTTATGGATGCCAATTCATCTTGCCGAAATACATAGGTATCAGGTAACCGCCAAGTCGAACTAGGAAATAGTGCTCTGTACGAAGCTCATTCAGAAGAAACATTGATCTAAAAAAAATTAGGTAGAAAGCACCTAAGGAAGCATTGCCAACCTATCCCTCCACAATGATCAATTGAGTGGAAAATGGTGATAGCAATGGATGTCTCTCATGAGATGATGGCAAAGAACTGAAGCGGGTGACAAGTGACAAAAAAATGAAAGGAGGAGAGGACACAAACAAGTCCAAAGTGATGCAAAAATTGACCAACTTCCTCCGAAGGGCTCCAACAATATTTTGGCAGGGACACCTAGCTAATGTCACTAAATAAATTTCACCAAGTGATTCAGAAAATGTAGGCTCCATGAAACTACAATGTGGGCTTATTCACATGCAAACAATACTGTGCAGAACAAGAGTGAACAACTGGTGAAAAATTCATAATATTCGCACGAGTGGCATGAATCCATTACTTGAAACACTGAAATGTTGACATTCATTGATACCAGATGTTGCTTGCAACACAGAGATGGTCATACTGTCAAGGAAGTGTTGAAAATGCATAAGAGTACACCAATGAATGCCATTGAAAGATGGGACTTACTACAATCTTCATATGGGTTTCGATAAACAATATGCTTGATAAGATACTCATTACAAAAGAGGAATCTCTCATGATTATTGTGCTAATAAAAAGAAAGCACACATGCAGATCAAGGTGCTTATTTGGTAGAAAAAGAAGCTCCTCCAGAAAATGCAATAAGGCTCATAGAAAGGGGCCTAAGTCGATGTCTCAAATATAAATGGCATTAGTGGAAGTGGTAGATAAAACTAAACAACAACAAGGCAAGAAGGCAAGAAAAAACTCATGGTCTGAATCCACTACTTAAACAACACGTTCAAAAATGCAGGAGTCATGTGGAAAAAGGTAGGCCATGTGAAAATGAGACAAGCTCCTCAATAGGGTCTCAACAATGAGGCCATGTTAGGTGCCATGTACAAATTGATAAAAATACATGCATTTTCATTACATATGAATCACATGGTTGCATAGTACGCTGAAAAACACGCAGTTTCAACAAAAGGGCGCCCAAAATGAAGTTGGAGTAGAGGAGAAATGGCTTAATGAAGATGGAAGATGGGGTCGTTGAACCATAGAATTGCAAAAGAAAAATATTATAGGGGGATTTGACCCCCTATTAGATTGGGCCCCGCCCTCCAATCTTTGACAATGAGATCTAAAAATAAAAGTGCTACCATTGCATTTGCAAAATGCAAAAATAAAAATGGTCCTTTACAAAGGGTCCTGCTAAAAAAGTTACATAAAAATATCCACTACTATCGTACACAATCCCCTTACGAAAATAAAAAACTCCCATTAACAATAAACTGACCCCCCTTAACATTTCAAAGTTTTTAGTTAAAAAAAAACTTTAAAAAGTGTGGGTCAGTCAAGGGGTCCATGGGTTGTGTGCCACGTCGGGAAGGCCTGTAGAGAGAATATATAGCAAATTCAACACGTGCTTCTCTTGCCCTATTGGCCACAAGAATAGGCATATATTGTTGGCCTATAATGGTGGCTAATGTTGGATGGCATTAGTTGGACATCTGTAACTTATTCTAAGCCTAAAATAAAGATGTTAAACTAACCATAGGCTTTAGTAATAAACCTAAGTTAACTTAATGAAGCTGTATATGAAATTTTGCACCAACATTGAATGCCATACATGCCAATGTCGTCACTTAAAGTGTTGATTGTTTTATCCATTGTGAGTAGATCCTTGGTTTTAGGAGGTTTGAATGGTTGTTTACGAGGGATATAAGGTTTTGAAGCTTGACCATGGGGGTTGATGGATAAATTGTGAGATGTAATGAGAGGGTATGGGAACTGAGGAGCGTGGAATGGATTTATGAGGGCAATTAGCAACAATAGCACGGAAAACACCAACAAGAGTGGAAATAATATTGTTAGAACCCATAGGGGAGGGTTGGACAGGGTAAAAAACTTACTGAGAGTTCTGGTTGGCTTTAGGAGCCTCTTCATCATCGACCACAATTATGATAGGCTTCTTTCCTTGAAGTTTTTCCTGTCTAATGATTGTGTACTCTTGGAATGTTCGAGGTCTTACTGATTTGTCGTGTAATTATGCGGTTGGGAATAGTTGCCAGTTTTTCCGCAACATGAAAATTCTTTGTTTGCAAGAGGTTAAATTTTTTGGCTTCTTATTGCAAAACACAACACGAATCATCTGTCGCCTTTTTTCAGGCCACTGGGCATGACTCTGGGCATGGTGGGGCCGTCACGTTTTTGGCTCCATAGCTCGCTCAGAACATTATTTCATGTGGTTTGGACCCCACCCACCGGGTGGTGTGGACTTTTTGACTTTATAATCGCATTATTGGGCTGGTCAATTTATATGCCTCGAATGATCTTGTGGAGTGGGCTGCCTTGTGGAGGTGGTTTGCTGACTCTCTCTCGGATGCTCATTGGATTGTCTGTGGTGACTTTAACATGGTGGAGTTGGCAGTGGATAAAGGACGCCTTCAAATGCAGTGGTGTGCTGGTGAGCATGAAGCATGGTTTAATATGCCCATAAGCTCGGGCTGTTTGATCCTAATCATCACCGGAGGAAGGATTCAAACTCCCCCTGGTTCACCTAGTCTAATTTCTGACAGGGAGAAGATAGGGTGCTTCAGTGCCTTGATAGAGCTCTGTTGGATGAGCAAGATCTTTTCTATTTTGCTCCAGTCCAGGACAGACCAGTATCAGTCATTCCTGATACCCTTCTCTCAGATCATCACCCTATTTGCTTTAACTTTGAATGGACTTCTTAAGTTAAGCTTGCTTCCACACAATTCTATCTCAATACTGCCCACCTCAAGCATGAACGAACGGTGGGGCATATTGTTAGAATTTGGAACTTGGTCCCTCGGCCAGAGGGAGACACTGGTTGGATCCAGTGGTGGTCTAATACTCTTGCTTGCACTTCCACCTTTCTTCAGATCTATGGCAAACAAGCGGCTGTTTTCAGATGCCGTTTGCATAATGCTACAAATCATGAGTATATCCGAGACTCACAGGAGCTAGAGCAGGGGCCATTTAATTCCCACCTTCAAACTCAAGTGGCACAATGGAGACAATCTCCAAATTGAGGAAGCACACAAAGCCAGAGGAGCTTAGCTGAGAGCTCGTATGCATTGGCTAAAAATTGGTGATAAGGTTTTTAACGATTGTTTTGTCCTCTGCTCTAGGAGAGTTGCTGATAGAATCAAAGCTGTCAAGGAAGGAAACACAAGGCTTACTAGACTTCCTGACATTTTGCAAGCCTTTGTTCATCATTATCATGGTGTTTTCTCGGCACAAGCTTCTTCTCCAGAAAGGGAGGCGACTCTCCTTCAATGTCTCCAGGTTGTTCTTTGCAAAGTCTCCAACTCTTAAAGAGTTGCACGTGATAGGCCCTTATCTCTCAATAACCTCCATGAGGCTGTTAAGCAGAAGGCAGTGGACAAAGTTCCAGGAATTGATGGTTACCTGTGCGAGTTTTATCAAACTTTGCGGGACACTGTTGGTTCTAATCTGCACCAGGTGTATTTTGAAGCTGTTCTAACCAATTCCTTGGGAACCCTTATTAATCAAGGTAACATCGAGTTTATTTCCCAGGCTGGTGATCCTGCAATTATCACAAACTAGAGGCCTTTTACTTTGCTCAATGTCTCCTATAAGATTATCGCTAAAGTTCTGGCTCTCAGGGTGAAGCACATTCTCCCTTTAATTGTTACGAGTGGGCAAGCATGTTTCATATAGAACGAGTTCATTTTGGATAATGTCATTGTTGTCTAGGAAGGTATGGAATGGGCTAGGCTTTCTAATCAAAAAGCTCTATTTGTTAAGATTGATTTTGAGAGAGGCTATGATCGCATCGAGTGGCCATTCATTCTGGCCATGTTGCAGGGGCTTTGTTTTGGCCCCAAATTTGTTCAGACTGTTAATATGATTTTTTAGGATGCGGGGGCTTGATCACTATCAGTGGCACCTAGTCTTCTCGATTTGAACTTCATCGTTCTATTCAACAAGGATGTCCTTTAACCCCTTCTTTATATGTGCTTGCAACAGAAGGATTTAGCTACCTACTAGCTAACTATGCTACCAGGGGTCTGGTGAAAGGTATCTCCTTCCCTCAGTCTGATAGACAATTTCTAAATGATCATTTCTTGGATGACTCTTTTCTCACTCTCCAAGAGGAAGAAGAATCTGTTAGAAATGCCATGGAATGTCTACACATTTTTTGTTTGGCTTCAGGCTCTTCGATTCAATGGAGGAAGACCTAGTGTTACAAATAGTGCCTGGGCCCCAAACTTCCTTGGCTTGAGGAATTTCAATGGCAATGGATTCTACCAGGAGTGCAGTTTAAATTTCTTGGCATTCCTTTTGCCTTTCAAGCCTCTCCATCTGACTTATGGTCCTATGTGGTGCAGAGAGTTGAAAAAAAGATCTCATTTTGGATCATCAAGCCTCTTTCTCTTGCTGGCAAGTTTCAAATTTGCTCTAATGTTTTGGCAGCTACGCATGTATATTATTCCTCTTGTTGGGCACCTTCTAATGCTGCCTACAACAAATTAGAAAAGCTTTTAAGAGATTTTCTTTGGGCTAATTATGAGGGACCTAAGGGCTTCCATAGAGTTGCCTGGAACATTTGCTACTATCCCAAGGAAGCTGGGGGATTGGGTCTCCTCGATATTAAAATCCAAGGACCTGTGCTTGGTGCCAAATGGATTATCAGAGATCTTTTTGGGGTTGAAACCTGGAAGATTCTTCTCCGCCATTGTATCTTTAGGGACTCCCATGTGGTAAAAAGGTTTGGCAAGGCCTGGGACTCCCTTCTCTACTCATCACCCTAGTCCCTGTCAAAATTAAGGGCTCCTTTGTAATTCAACGTTTATGGAAGGCTTGGGAGAAGCTTAAGCCTCACCTTAGTTGGGTTGGTGAAGGGTTCATGAATGGTCTCTCCATTAATTCTCAGTCCCTATGGTGGCTGCCTTGCCCAAATTTTCACAACGTTCCCTTTGCCTTAGTCCCCTTGGTTAAAAGGGTTATGCCTTTTAGAAAAAGTGTGAAGGTTATCAGTGATATTTTTTGCAAAGAAAACAAGATCTAGCTCACTTGGCAACAACTCCAAAATAAATATCATTTAATAAACTCTGATGCAGAGGCTTTTACAGAAATTCAAGGCTCCATACTTGACGAATACTTGCATAAAATTGGAGTCAATTCCCTTGTTCCTTGGTGGAAGGATTGGCATTGGCCTACGACCACTCCCTTCACCAATTCTTCTTCTTGGCTGGGATCTCATTTCCTTGCTCCACAGCATAATCCAGTTGATATGTTCAATATTAGATGGGATCTTCATTCCAGATATGGGATTTGAGCCCATTGATTTAGCACGGTGTGGTCTGCTTCTATTGAGCCCAAAAAATATCATTTCTTATGGTGGTGTGGGAGATCAGCTCGAGCATCTGGGTGTGCCTAACCCCATTTGCTCGACTTGTTGGCAACTAGAGACTGTTAAGCATCTTTTTTGGTTTTGCTTGCATGCATAGTTTGCGTGGCATTGGATACACTCCCTTTTCCAGCCCTTTAGTCCTTAATTCTTCACAAGGGAGATGGTTCTCTTGGGGGACTCGGCTCTGTTGCCTGCAAAATATAATCGCTTTTGGTAGATCTTTCGAGCTAACATTTTGTTTCAAATTTGGAAAGCTAGAAATAATGCTTGCTTTAATCATGAAGAGTTGGAACATAATTTTTTTGTCTAAAAAAATTATTGTTCTCTCTAATGTTACTCTTCAGATAAAATATAAATAGACAAGGTCCATCTGGAGCTTAACCACCTCCAATGTTTGCTAAATCACTGGGGAAATGCTCTGTGCACGGTCAGTCGGGAACCTCCTAAACCTCCACGACATCCTTCGCCCCCCCAGGGATGAGGGCGTGGGCCACATCGGTAGCAGTCTAGAACCAGACACAGGAGTCACTCTCCACGACGGTCACCACTTCGCTGGTCTTCTCATCATGGTGGCTAGAGTGGCTCGTCCAGATTTGGAGGTGATGGCAGGGGATGGGGATCTCCTCCCCCGTCCTAGGATGGTGATATCAGAGGTTGGGGTCTACCTCCCCAAGGCAAATTCCCATGCTTGGCTCTGGTTATTTCCCTTGAAAGAAATCAAAGTGAGACTTTGGAAGCTCAACAAAACACTAGTTGGGAGCCCTTGTTAACGAGGATCCTCTTGCCATGGGAGGATGGGGTGATAAGCCTTAGGGTCTGCCGTCTCCTTCGCCTCCCTCGACGTCCATGTTTGTTGTTGTTGCTTAAATGTTCTCGTTATTGTTATTTGTACCTTGCTTTCTCAGCTTTGCTGGCAATTACTGATGTGATATAATTTTTTGTGTGGTCATTTTTTATTTTTGGACCACTTTCTTGACTTGTCTTGAGGGGTCTTTTTTACCCTTGGTGTGATTTTTCTCATGGGGTGTGACTTTTCCACCCCTTTTTTTGTATGATTAGCATTGTACCATATCTTGTTATATATATGTATATAGGTGCTTCTCAATCAAAAAAAAAAGGGGTCTGTGAGGTCTACATTTTTTTGATAGATTTTTTCTTTCTTTTATAAATAACAGTGATGAAAGAAGCCATACTCTTGAGTTTTTTTGTAATGTCACCTCTATTTATAGATTGAAGAGCAAGCTTCAACTCCTTCATACCTACATTTTGAGGGGCAAATCTGGATTTTTTGTCATTGTAATGATGTTTTCCTTGCCTCAAATTTCCTCCACAATAGGTTTTATGTTGAAATCACATCACTGAACATCATTCTAATTTGGAATTGCAAAGCAACATGAAGGAAGAGATAACACTGGAAGGGATTGATTTTAGGATAATGACAAAGTATGGGGTTAGGAGGTAAAATAGATTTTCAGCGTCTAGTACACTTAAGCATTGATGAGAGAAACGACCTACCTCCAACAAAAGACCCAAGTCCATCTTTAAAACTTGACCTAAGGTAGTCTCCCATTAGTTTATTGTCGTCGTATGCAACCAACGCTGTGAAAACATTGATGGTAGAGTGGCATTGTATTGAGAAGCAAAAGACCAATGCCCTATTTGACGTCTTTTGAAGAGTTGGATCCTTTTGCACATGCTTGCTGTCTAAGCCCTATATACTTTGAAACAAAGGATCAAAGTGAAAGGAAACATAGACATGGTTAATGTTGTTATGTTGAGAGTAAACATTAGCAGGTGTTGAGTCGTCAATAGTGAGTGTGTGGTTGAAAACACATGGTAACTCTTGTTGGGCACGTCATACATAGAAGTATTGACATCCAATGGAATCAGTACATGAGGTGTGTCCTTTGACATGATAATAGAAGAGATACTACCAGAGAAAAATGTCATAATAAAAATATAAAGATAGTATGATGAGGACTATGGCATATGACTCCCAGAGTGTTAGAAAGGAGAAAGGAAGAAATGCAAAAACAAAATAAAAAGGGTTTGAAAATAAGGAGTGGGACAAATAGGGTAAACGAAGTGGTGGGAATATAAAAAGGAAAAATAGAATGGGAGGGGTGGATAAAAACCTAAACATGGAATAGGGGAGAAAGGGCACAAGGGTTGGGAAAACAATGAATCCAATGGAAATATGGGTTCAAAGAAAAGATTTAAACTTTACAAGGCAAAATAAAAACAAGGTGGGTGTCAACAAGGAAAAAGGAAATAAAACCTTCCAAAATAACATTAAAAAAAGGTTTAATAATCAAAGAGGGAGGGGGGTGTGGGCATGCCATCTCTAAGGCCCCAAGGTGTTGTATGTTACTGGGTAGTGATTTATTCCCCCTTAGATTTTGCAAGATTGTTCTTCATGATGTTGTAGAGCTAGGATGGCTAGGCCATCGACTATGGTAACATGTTGTCGGCGGTGTTGCAAATAGACCTCCTGGAATGAGTGAAAAATTGAAACAATTTGCTGAATATGATTCTCCAAATGGTAGTGGTTTATGGAAGAAGCTTTGTTGCCTTGACCAATTGATCCATGGAGTTAATCCTTAGTAATTTTTATTAATGATTAATAGAGTTTCCATCGATTAAAAGTCGGGAAGACTATTATCACTTGCTTGCTAAATACATGTGAAGAGGACCAGGAGTTCAACAAAATGGTTTGTATGGATATTGATTCTTTGTGAGTAGTTGATTAGTGGCTCTTTATTTGTTATTCCTAACATTTATGCCAATACCAACCTGTCCTAGATTGTGTTTTTATGCTCTATCAAAATTTAATTTATAGCATAGATTCAAAAATCACTGAAACTCGGTGATTAATTGTGCAAATTCCTGAATGAGCTGTTAGAAAAATGATAAATCTTCAGGAAAATCATGAGACAATTTATGTCAATTAATTGGTGATTTTTGCTGAGTAATATCTGCAATTACTCTGAAAATCACAGATTAATTGACATGACTTGGCCAGTCAAAAAATAAAAAGCCCAAAATGAAAAAAAATGATTTCTCTCCAAAAAAAACCTGTGTTTTCTGCGTTTTTCTCTGCAAATATAGTCATTGTAACTTAGAGAAAAGGTAACACCATCATAAAACATTCCCGCTATAAATGTTTTCTTAAACACCTTTTTCCTCCAAAACTTACTTTACCAATTATGACATTTGGCATTACTTCTTAAATTGTTCTTTTACTGCAACTTCAGAATATTTGCAATACTTTTCACTCTATTCAATGTCTCTAACTTCTAATATATTCTTTCGTTTTATTTCAAACACATTTTTGTTCCAAATGGACAAACAAGGAGATCATTCAGGGGATGCTCTTACCAAAATTTTAGTGATGTCAAAAATTGATGACCGAAATAGTATACATGCAACTTCATTGGGTTGGTTGGTTTGAACTTAACATTTTCATGAATTCTGAACTATTTAGGTATCACCAGATCGCTTCCAAATGCCTTTAAATCTAGAAAACATATTTTTTCTGCACTCAGATAATCACTCTCTGCAAACTCTGCATTTCAATAGTGACAGGTTTGCGACGATTTTACTTTCAAATGAAATTTTATAATGCCCTAAATTTTTTTATCTGTCTGATACTAATATTTCTCCCAACATGCCTCAATGATTGGAGAAAGACATTGATTTTGCTGAGAAAAAAACACTATTAAATCAACCATCATAATTTATAGATGAGACTGATTTTAAGAGGACTGATTTCTACACAAATATATACATTTAAAAAGTTTAAAAAAACCTGAAAATATCTTTAAATTCTCCAATTTTTTTAGGGTTTCAGTTTTACCATCAGAGATAAATCCATTGAAATCAAAAATCTCGATTTCAAGGTGTTCTTCATCCGTAAATGACATGGACATTCCATACCATGGATTACTTTCCATTTGTGTTGTTCCCAAGTTCTATGCCTTTTGAAAAAAAACCTAACATGCTGTAATTTGATGTTTCCCAGCTCTTTTGACTGTCATCTACATCATACAGCTCATATGCAAACCTTCACATGCTGCACATGTTGCATACCATACTTCACATTCTAACCATGTGACTACACAACACATAGACTGCGATTCACATCTACAGTACCATAATGCATAATGAATGTGATGTTCTTTAGCTTTATAAGAGAATCAACTCATTTCGTATCTGCTGTCATGAACTAGTGTTATGCTTGTGGCCATGCACTCAATTGATTCTTAGGCTCTCTGAAGTGTTTGATATAGAAGATTAGTTACAAGAAATAGAAGTATGCAAGTAATGAAACAAAAACAACAACAAGGAGAGACATACACAAGAATTACTCTGGAGAAGAAAACTCCAGGAGTGAAGCCATGCTTCCTCATCTCCACTATCTGCTTTTCAGTTTATAAGTTCACTGTCTTCGTGAGACCTTCAAGGACACCAACATCTATTAAGGCATTCTACACTTGCAATGCTCTATGCAATCCACTGTGGATAACTTGCTTCCTCAGCAAGAATGACTACTGCAATCAGCCATCTCAGGTGTGTAGCCTTCAATTGCACTCAACTGCATTCAACTGCATGTTATCTGCACTTGACTGCCTTCCTTGAACCCCCATGGGTTCATTTATATGTTGTAACATTCCTTAGGCTTGAACAATAAGCCTAAAAGTCAGAGAACTGTAGACAAAACATCTCTCTGTCCCTTCAATTTCATGTGTGTGCATGCAGGCGAGACTGCCGCTTAATACATGGCAAAACTGCCACTTATGTTTGCAAAACCACCGGGGTGGTTATGTAAACGTCACCTGTCTTAACCAGCAGTTTCACAACCCTAAAAAAGTCCTCTAACTTTGGGAGCTCATAACTTTACATAAGAACTCAAAATCACATGCTGTTTTTTTGTGAACTTGAATAACTTTTTGAGAGGAACCCAGATAGGTACTCTAAAAATACTTTTGATGTAAACCATGTGCTGTTTCAGCCTTTGCACCAGAAACTAGCTGTTTTTCAGGACTTGGCATGTTGCGGATGCTTCTTAAGCCTTATTAATATTCAATTGTCTTGACCAAAGAATTTGATGATCAAACTGATCCAATTTTTTGGATCTGTTCTCCTCAAAGGCAAGCAGGTCCTCTTGTGTTCCTTTGTTTCCACCCTTTCTCTCTCAAGTCTGTTTTCTTCCAAAAGCCTTTTCACTTCCAGAAAAATCTGCTACAGGGGAGACGAGAGGCAAGGGCACTCTCATTTTGTCCACACTTCGGCAACACCTAGTTACCACTGATGGGTGTGGTGGGGACAGGGGCGCATGAAGGGGCTATGCAATTCTGTGTCTGAGGCTTTGATACCACTGATGATAAGTAGTTACATGGAAACTGAATGAGCAAAAAAGTAAATGAGAAAAATGGCCAATTGCCATACTGTTTTAGTGATTTAAAAATAAAATCAGTACATCATTGTAGAAGTGGGCTAAGAGTCACCATCCTCTCCCAACCATACAAAGACAACTTAACTTTGCTAACCACCTAACCAATCGACCAACTAACTATATTAAAACATTAAAAATCTTAAACATATATCATATAATATGATACTATATGAACAGGAGTCCTATAAAATGCTTTTTTGGACCATATGCTTACAAGTTACAAATAACATTGCTGTTGTTACATGAACAAACCACGAGCAGGGGTTTAGTCCAGGAGTATACGTCTATAAAAGAGCAGTTGCTGGGCTGTGTATGGCTACTATAATGGTTCTTATAAAGACAATCCGAGGAGAGGGTCAGCAGACCAGATCCACATAAGGCTGGATCTTTTTCTAAAATGAGCCACTGATGGGTTGCATATGGCTGCTCTAACACAGCTGTCACAGATAACTGTATTACGGGATAAACTGGCCAGATCTGCACAAGACTGGATTCTGTACTAAAATGAGCAGCTGTTGGGCTTTGTATGGCTGCTCTAATGCTGATGTTATAGACTGCCTTCAGACATGAGCAGGAGACCATACTTGCACACAACTAGATCTAGTAGCAAATGATACGGACAAAGAGGTCAAGCAGCAAGGGCAAAATTATCTATAAGCATATCAAAGGCTAGAGAGAGGAAGAGGCCTGATGTTTAGGCCCTGACTTAAACTAATTTGAATTCTATTTTTGAATTGTTATTCACATAAGAGAATCCTATATTTGTAGGTTAAAAATGTTACCAAGACATTTAATGTTTCCAACTCCCACCTACCAATTCCAACTGTCTGCCTCCCTTGCAATTTACTTCTATTTACCCTTTGAATAGTTTTTCTTACCCACTTGCATATGCATTTGACTAATTTATAATAAATAACTACATTAAAGATACTAACTATTCCAAATCAACAATCAATCCAACAAAGAAATTATCCCTCGTCAATTGCAGTGATACTTGTGACCGAAATCTACTATAAGAATGCTCCAAATAATGATTGTCTAAGCACCATCTCCATGTACCCATCCATTGAAAATATAAGTGTTGACTAAATTATCTTGGAACTCTCCTTATACGACACCTGACTAAGATGCATTTGTTTTCCCACAATGAAGACATGGGTGAATATCAAAACACAGTCTTTGTATGTCAAGTGCGATCACAACATTGTCATATGCTCATTAGGAGACTCAACAACTGTATCTGTATCAACATTCGGAATTTACCCTCAAACTTGATGGGTTTTGAATAATCATGAAGGTTAAAGTGAAATCATTTTCATTTTCATATTCCAATCCACTCATATTCTTGATGAAGGTCATCTCTTCCCATAATCTAAGATAGACTGGTTGTACATAACATCTGCACTTAGGGATTTCTTGTATTTGTTGCTGTTCCCTAGGAAACTCAACTTGATTCTGCAAGTCTCTGCTTTGCAACTGCAGACTACCAGCTGAAACCTTTGACACTGTGAAACATAAGCGTGATATCTTCTGCAATGTGAGACTTGTCAAGTTTTCTTTGCAAATCTTCATCAATGCATGTAGTTTATCCAGAGTTGAAAAAATAATTGAAACAAAGAAAATCGCCAACTCCTGGAGAGGTTTTAGATGACTTACCGCTATCTTGCACACATGAAATCTGGCAAGCCCTTTGTCTATAATGGGGCTGGGTGTTCTTTCTTCCTATGCACGTTGGTAATCCCTTTTTTGGTAATTTTGTTGTTGAACAAGGAGGGTGATACTACATGCATAGAGACTTTTGAAGGGCACTGATTTGGCAGCCCCAAATTTTCTACATTCAACCTTCCCCATATGAGGAATTAATTGACACATTTAATGCTTTGTGAAATTTCTCTAGTTGTCTTTGCTTACCCTTTATCTTGTTTTTACCATCCACAATCCTAACTCCATGTATGCCTTATTGTGATTCCACTCTTTTATCTCAGGTTTAAGATCCTTCAAATTTGAATAGCAACAAAATCAAGTAAGTGACACAGAATGTTTATTTTGCCAAACTGAAAGATAAATAGTCCATCACATTTACTACCTAATTAGACATACTACCGTAATACACGATCCTAGATCAGTCAACTCATTTATACAAACATAGTAGATGCAATCAACATGCACTTGGATGTAACATTTATACATACATGTTAATACTTGAATCCGATAACTTCATGTTTACAATACTTTTATCTGTTTAGTTGATTTAATGGGTTTTCTTTCAAAGTTTTTTCATTTAAATGGTATATGGTTTACACTATTTAATTGGGTATATAAGTTTGAGCTGAGGAATGTTGTGTTTTTTGTTTGAACATGTCTGAGGAAAACTTGTTTTTTTTTCTCTATTTTACAGAATACGGAGGAACAAGCCATATTTATAACTGGTGAATTATTTTTAGACCCTTTGTAATCTCTATTAAGTGAATTCTGGGGCAGGTTCTTAGAATTGTATTTGAATACACTAGCTGGAAAATTTATAATATGTCATTTTTGTTATGACTTTTTAAAAGATCACATACATGATGTTTATTTGCATTGGATGAATTGGTGGTGATAAACTTTTAATGTTATTTTTATATATATTGGATTGAAGAGTTTACTAAGTATGTGCCAAGGTTGGGCATTCAAAATAATGAGTTATAGTTTCTCATCTAGGACAGTCTTGTGCTGCATCAACATATACAGAACAAGTTGATCAAATCCTCAAAATTAAAGGTCTAATAACAATCCTATTGCTGAACCAAGACTACATTGAGTAATCTCATAGTTATCATCGTGGTTAACAGCATAAATGATAAAAGAACTAAAATTAAGGCAACAGTAAACAAAGCTTCAGATTGTCTTGGTTGGATCAATATCTTCATCAACGTCTTCAATTGTCTTCATTCAAACAAACAATTTGAATAGAGGGTTTTCCTGTGACATTATTTGGGTCATCTTCATTCCACACATCCAAAACAGGAGCAACCCTAGCCATCTCTATGGATGCAACAGAATTAGAAGTAAGGAACTGCGAGGCCGTTGGTCCATATTGATCAGAAGGCCATCCATCACCGGCTCGACCATCACTAGTTTGCAGACTAGCACCAGCAAAGCAAACTGAAGTATCCATGACTATGGGGATACTAAGAGCAAGAGCAGACAGTGGCCTTAGAGAAATGGCATCACCAGTTTTTAAAGCATTATCCTCCCCAAGTGACTGAACTCGGAGTGTGATAAAAAGACAACCACCATCCAAAAATTGATTACTATGCTGGAAGAAAAAGACGTCTATGATCCAGGTCGAAGCACTGCTCTTGTGCCCAGCATCAACATTGGACAGAATTCGTGGATGTCTGCATCATATTTTGCAATTTCCATGCAAAGGGTGAAGAATTTGGGCATTGAGGAGGTTAGACACCAACTTTATCTGTCTGGTTATGTCCAGAAGGTTATTTCTAAGTGTTTTAAAAAACAAGAAACTGAAAATCGGAGAAATAATGAAGTTATGCCCCTGGCAAGGAACTACCTTCCAACAACATCTTTCAACTAACTGCCGACTCATCTGCACCCACTAGACGTCTAAGGGTCATCCATGAAAGATGAACCATCACTCAAGGAGTGACAAATTGCTACATTTTCTTCCTTTATGCATCTATACATATATCTCATATGGCATAGCAGAGCAGGGGAGAGAAGAGATATCATGATACACCATGGCATCACTTATGCAGCCCAAGTGATGCAGCCCACTCACGTTTACAGAGTTCACTCGTAACCCTTGAGGCACATCGTGGCGATAAGAGTACAGGGATTCCATGATATCCTCTTCTCATCTATAGAGTTATATAATGAAAATAATTGCCATATAATGAAAATATTTGTGATATTACTCTTCTCATCTATGGAGTTATATAATGAAAATAGTTGCCAGATACATATTCTGTTTCTGTTCATGTGCGATATGTTGTTCTTCATTCATTTGTTTTGAAGAAAATGCTTCATATATTTTATAAGGAAAAACTGGAAGACTTGCATGAGTTGAATGGTAGGATTATAGGGAAATTTCCTTCTAATAAAAAATAACTCTGTTTAAACTGCAGCAGTTATTCTGTTCTTCATGTACTTCAGTTCTGCAAATCCATTTGAACTGCATTTTTCTATTATTTTTTGCTTCTGCTTGTAGCACTTCTAAGGTACAACAATTTGGTGTTTTGTCCACTGGGTTTGTCCCTGGGCCCCGCCGGTTCACTCTACATCTCCCACTTCTGTTATCAAATACTTCATCTCGACAGACATTCCACTCAACAACCTGGAAACATTAGAACTAAGAAGGTATGGGAACAAATGAGCATGCTGCCCCACATCACAATTCAAACTCTGGGCTGGCTTTGCTTTGTCAATTTGAAGTGTCAGAGATCATATGAGGGCCAATTGTAGAAGCATTTACAGGCATATGTAAGCTGTATGAGCCATGAGGGATGGCAAAAAACTTTGTATTATGATCATGAGCAACAGCCAAATGACTCCCTTCAGAATGTGCACTACCATTACCTCAAGGGTCTGTCGAATTTAAACGTTCTTTGAGAAGGAGGTGCCCCATTAATGGTCACAGACTTTATCAAGAACTGAAGTCCACAAAACAGATATCACAAACGAACAATAATAGACATCTCTTATTTGTATGTTTTAATATGGAAGTGGTTTGAAATATGAAAAGAGGAGTCGATGTTAGGCTAGGCACCTTTCTGCTTCTAATGACAAGGAAATAAATTTGTTACAGAATATGTTTAGTGTGTAATGCATGCTTTATCAGACCTATAGCACATCCAACCTTTGTGTTACGCATTCTTATTTGTTGACATCACAACATTAGGGCATGAATTATGCCCATTTCAACCATTGATAAAAATGTTCATTTGTATGTTCATGGCCACTGAAAGTTTTCACTAGCTCATATCCCACGGGATCTTGCTAGTGGCTCCACACGTTACATTATAATTCCATGAATAAATGAGAATTCTCCTTAGGCACTTACTGCTGATAAACATAAGAAATAGTAATAATTCCAAACTAGGCATGGGCTTGTCTGTTACTCTTGGCTAGATTTTCCCAGTCCACATAAAAAGCCACTCCCTCTTTATATTTACATATTGGCAAGTGTGCATTAGCCATACTATATTGTGTGTGTACCATAGTTACCAAATCCAGCCGGATCCGGACAAAATCCGGCTTGATCCGAATTTTTTGGCCGGCCTGGATAAGTTCGTTCGGGTTGGCTCTGTTTTTTTCCATTTTTTTCATTTTTTAATGTTTTTTGCGCAGAAAAATGCCCAGAAACCATAAACATGATATAATATTAACATTTTATATTATTTTATTAATATTTTTCATTGTATTTGTCAGTTCTGCATATTTTAAAAATATGCTCGTATATATATCTATATATATTCCGGATCGGATTTTTGCGAACTTTTTCAAGAATTCCAAATTTCAGATTTTTTTGCCCTCCCAAACGGATCCGGATTTCTGAACCTGGTAACTATGGTGTGTACAAGGCCTCAATATAAGAGCATGGAAATAGCCATAATATGTATGCCCAACCCATGGGATTTGTACTTGGGCTGGATTTAAATGAAGAGATGGCTTGAGTTCCAGATCTGCAGATATTGTTCCTATTTTGTCTTCCTTTTGAATCCAGGGCTTTCCTTGATTCAGATCAGGCTTTCTGGAGGAATAAGAATGCTTTTGGTTTTCAGTTGGAGTTTGAAGTTTAATTTTTTTTCAATCTCAAGCTGCTATTCTGGTTCTTCCCATTCTTTGGGGCTGTCCCCAGTTCAGATCAGACCTTATAGTGGAATAAATCCTTTTCTGAACCTCTGATGGATTTTGCGGTTGTAATAGATCTGAGGTTCTTACTTTAATACCTCAGTTGGGAGACTTTTTTTTTTTTTCTCTCTTTTCTTTTACGATTCTGGATTATTTCAGTTCTATTTGGGATGGAATCTGCCATCCTTTCTAAGAAAACTGCCTCGGCTATCGTTGCATCCTCTTCCTTGGTTTCTCTCCTCAGCAGGCAGACCCCTCTGCTGAGAATGGTGCCAGGTTTGAGCTTACTTTTGTGCCAAATATAGAATTTGTTTACTCCTTTGTGAAGAACAGTTTTAGTCCAGCTTGCTGCTGCTGCATTGGTTAATAAAAACAGCTTTACGATAAAAAATGGAAAATACTTCATGCATTGAAACGCGCATTGGAGGAGTTTCCATTTATGTTGAAAAACTTGTTTCCTGATGTTTTGTTGTGAAGTTTTGAAGAGTGGTCTTTCCATGGCAGCTTTCCACAATCTTGCTCTGAATGGGCCTTCAACTTGTTTCTTTCTTCTAAGAACACACTTTACCACATTGTAATAGTATCTATCTTCTTCTGTCACCCTTATTCGACACCGAATATGTAAAAGTCTCTTTCCTCAATGTTTGAGTTAGGTATCACTTACTGTTTAGGTATTAATTTTCTTTGTTTTGAAATTTACCTTCACTTATTCACATTCAAACTTATATTACTAGACAGTGAAAATTTATTTGAAAACTTAAGTTATCATCATTCTCTCCCAACAATTCTTCGTTTCATGTTCTTCAATCTCATAAATGACCAAGCCTTTCTTCTTGCTCCTGAAGATGTTTTGTCTTTATCTCTGCCTTGTCATCTACTGAGTAGGCAGCAAAATCGGCCTTTGCAAGTTGCATGCCAATTAGTAAATGTTTATAATCTATGTTACCGGATATTGCTGCTCCCCCCCCCAGGATACAATATGAAATGCTCTGGGATACGATACACAGGGGGCGATACAGCCAGGGTATGCCCCTGCCCCTGCGGGTACAACCGGATATGTCTAGGGACGTATCTGGGTGTATTCGCAGGGGCAGGGTGTACCCTGGCCGTTTCCGCTGCGTATTCACAGTAGAACCACGTTTTTTATTTTTAAATTTTTTTTCCTATTTTGCTGCGTGAAAAGTCAAACCTGGACCTCAAAAAACAATTAACAAAAAAAAGTGGATTCTCAACCCTAACTTTCACACTCATTTTAACAAAAGAAAACAACTCATACTTGTCATGTTTGCATTATAGTTCAAGGCATCCATAATTGTCAACATCGTAAGTTATTCATCTTGGATCAGATATCAACCCAAGTATCACTACAGCTTTAATGATGACCAAACTAAGATACAGTTACCATTCAATCCTTCATAGCAAACTCCTGAGTGACAACAGAAATTAACGTGATATCCAAGGCAAACCTCACACAACTGCAAAGTTCAACTCACTGCCTTGTAAAGGAATATCTAGAGCTTCTTTCAGATGTGAACAAACAATCAACATAAAATGGTACAACAGAGCATATAACATTGTCACTTTCACTCATAATGACCAAGCACAACACAGTTGCAAATGCCACATGACCAAGCCACAATGCAGGTATTAAACTACTGCAAAAGTATCATAGACAAATTATATCACATGCAACAGCAGGAAGAAATCTTACACGGCTCAATTATATATTACTAAGTTATCATTCAGTCGTGTGGCTTGGTAACAATCAGGTCCTCAATCAGACCAGTAGCCTTTTATAAAAGTCCATAAAGGGATATATAATGAATAATGAATATGCTGATTTGTCTTTATTTTTGTCCATACGTTGTGCCATTTGCACTATGTACTTGTTATAAAAGTAATCTAAATTCGACCATTGAATATTATGATATTTGCCATTGAATTATCAGTATGTTTTGTAGTTATTTACCTTATGTGGTTAATTTGCTTATATGGCTATATATATATATATATATATTTATTTGAACAGCCATATCCAAAAATGTATCCAGCAGTGCCTCCTCCCCTCGCCCCTCTGCCCCCACCCCCCCAAAAAAAATAAAAAAATAAAAAAAAGCCCCTGTATACATGTATCCAATTTTCATACCCCGTGTCTGTATCGGCAACATAGTTTATAATAATTTTAATAGTATTTCAATATGAATCTAAATTCAGAATTTGAATAGTTTTAAAGAATTACATGGAAAGGGTAATGTAGAAAGTTATCATTGGTAGCTCGTAGTGTATAAAACTGAACTTATGATATCAATATAGGCATCTCTTGCATCTGCTTTGTAGTGTTTATATCTGCTGTATATTTCTTTTAGATTTCTATTGTTTACTCGTGTATGCTGAATATATCTCATTTCTGTTAAAAGAACACACTGGACCGAATGTATAACAATTTTGCTGAACCTGACATATTAGCCTGAGATCAGTTTGTTAGCATACGTGAACAAAATCTTAAGTTTCAGACAAGTGATTTGACACCAGCAAGTAAGAGGCAACAATCAAGGCAACTAAAGACTAGAAAAAGTTAACGGATCAGAATGGTTGTGGCAAAGGAATGACACAGCTAATGTTGATGTAGGTCAAATCCCAGTTTTAGAAGTTGAGATAGATGTGCTGTCTACTCAAGTAGGACAACTTGAAGTGCCAAACGAGGGACCTTTTGGTAGGGTCTGAGGCAACTTTAGCTTCCAAACAGGAATACGGAGTTGATTTTCTATACCCACCAAATACAGCTGACTACACCTGGCCAAGCAGGACTTCCACATAAAAGGACCATAGAGATCAGTCAGTGACCATTAAAAAACAGAAAAATGGAACCAAATCATTCCTACGATAATATGTTATTGGGATTACGCAAGGAAAAGAGTATAATTGGGCTTCTTATATGGAAAATAAAATTAATGAGCAGTTGGCTGATTGTGCTAGTAAGGTGCATGGAGTATTTACTTTTGTGATACATGCACAAATCTTGCTTATTATTATATTGGATTTTGAAAATATAAAAACGGGGCAGGCAACTTTGTTTAAGGCTGTAAGCTTGGCCTATGTGCTGCCAGATCTTAAGGTGTTATTTGATTTTATGGAGACTAGATGGGACAGTGCAAATCAGAAAACCCATCAAGAAGAAGATGAATCAGAGGAAACTGATCAATAGCTAGTTCAGAAAAAGAGTTATAGAGGAAACAAGTATGGGATGATGATGAGTTGGACACTGGCAATCAAATTGATCAATTAATAAGGTCTCTGATGTCGTCGCAACCAGCTATCACCAGCTGGCCAGTCGTGAGTGCACCTGTGCTTCAAGCTACAGCAAGATAAAGTGGCCATTAAACACCACAAGGACCGAAATCTTGAGTTTTTGATGACCCTTTAGTGTATACGTTGTTTGGGGCACCCACACCAGTTAATTTTCCCACTGAAACATGGTAAGAAAAACCTAGAAATTATTTACAACCATATAAAGAGGATGCCTCTTCAGTACCCTCTAGCCCATGATCAAATCCTGGATGAGGATTTCTACGAGACTTGCCCCCTTATGACTTAGTTATAACTCTACTTAAGATGGAGGAACCTGAGAAAGAAATTGTGATGACGAGAGTTGTTGACCCTGCTATGTGTACTTATGTTGATAAAACAATTAGACAATATATGGACATTATTGTGCAGTCTTTGTTAGAGCTGCAGAAGATGATGAAAGGATTAAGTGTGGGAAGTGGACAATTGTTTCAGTCATTGACTGATTTTAGTAAATCTGCTATGAATGGATCAGAGACCCGTTTATTCTTAGTTAGTTTACTAAGGTAATATTCACCATGTTTATAGATATTGTGTAGATGGCGAGAAAAAATTAAAATGAACTATTCCTTCAACCTTTAATTCTAAATTTTTACGAGCCTCTGAACAATTAAACATTTTGTGCGAGTAAGCTACACAATGTAGTTGGTTTAATGATGTCCTGTTAAGGAAAATTAAGTAAGATGAAACCACATTAAAACAATTCCGGGTTGAACAGGAGAAGGTGAAGACAGATATTGACAAATGGAATGAAGAAAAATTAGGAATTGCAAAATACTAATGCAGAAAAGGAAGGAGTGATTTAATATGTTGCAAGATATCAAAAAGCTGACATGGAGCCCGATGGCAAATTAAAAGTTGGCAGTGAAAAATTTAAGTAGTCTTTGGTGGTTGCTAAGGAAGACATTGAAAAAGTTGAAGGCTGAAAAACAAGATTTAGGATCCAACGAAGTGCAGGGAGTATTTGTCAAATGTGTGTTCCAGTATCAGATTTTATCAGTCTGCCATATCTTCAAGCTATCAGAACATAGAGTTCAGGCTATTAGCACCTCTTTTTCCCAAATTTTAGTGAGTTTCATCACAGTTGTTTTGCCAAAGAGCAGATTGGAGATACACAGGTCCAACGAATTCAATGGACGCAGCCTTTTCTCTCAACTGAGCCGATACTACTTGGACAGCTAGAGCCACATGTGGATAAATTGCATAAACACTGGCTGCTTCATCCTTGAACCAGCAGAAGGACGTCTGTTCTTCCCCAGCAGATATGCAGAGCCAGTTAGGAGATTGGCATCACAGGGAGAGAGGGGGAAGTCGTTAGTGTAAGCAGCAGAGTTGGCCTTTGTGCAATTTGCATCCTGATTAGTAAATGATTTTGAAGACTCCGAATATATTTTATATGAAGCTATAAGTTAAACTTGGATTAGTCTTAAGTTTTAACGAGTTACAGATAAAAGGTGTCACATGGGAAGTTGTGAATCTTGTGATTGATAATGCAAGTTGTATAAAAATGAACTCTTGATATCAATAAAAGCATCAGTTGCATCTGCCTTTTTATGCGTATATCTTCTGTAATATTTCTTCTGCTTAGTGTGTGTATGATGATTATATCTTGTTGCTGTTAAAAGAGCACATTGGACCTGATGTATGTCAACATCTTGTAATAATTTCCTTTCTTTGTCCCAACTCAAACAAATTCCATACATCATCATTTCCTATTAGTGCTCTTAATTCCCTCTTCAAGGGATTGTGGGGAAACAAGAGGCATACGTTTGAGGTTTGATAGGTTTGACCCCACTCTGAGACCATGTTATTATTTGAGTTAGAACTCAATATGAGAGCATGATGGAAGAAATTTTGTATACATATTTTTGGATATGCAGAATATATATATATATTAAAGAGGAAATATTAAAGACAACAGAGCTGAAAACCTGACAAGCCAGGTTGTATTTCAGATATGTGAGAATCATAGAAGAAAAATAGCAGACACTGCATATTTAGCTGACTAATATAGTTATCTGGATTTTAGACTTCAAACCTTCATTAGGATAGTAGCCACACAGCTAAATCATGAGCATATCTACATAACATAGCTACTGGCAGCAGGGTTTAGTCATGACCAGTGCCTAAAATAGAATAATACCCTTCTATTTTGAGCTTTGTCATGCTGGTTTTTTTAGGTTATTGAAGGCTAGCTTGTTCATTTGGCACACTGTAGTGGCAATGAACCTTCTCAGATGACCATAGGACTTGGTGGAGGTGCTTGCAACATCGAAGTGCAGCACTGATGCGATGGTGCCAGAAAGGAGTCACATACGACACTCTAGACAAAAGAAAATCCCTTTCCATGTAAACCCAAAATCACCTTAAGATTTTCTCTTGTGCATTGTTAGTCACCATTTGGGCTGTCAAATGAACGAGACTGACCATTATTTGAAGTAGCAAATCCTTCAAGTGAGTATGAGCCCTCAACTACATAACCCCTTGGTATGGAAGGGGGTTGTGGGATGGCCCTGCTTGCATTGGGTGATTGTGGACACCCAAATCCTCTATTGAAGGGGTAGTCTCTTTGCTCATTTCTTGTTCATACCTTCTAGTGATAGGAGAAAGGGTTCCCAGCAAAGGATGAGTGAGAGAAACATCATAGTGCCCACATGATCCTTGCTTCAATAAGGAGCTGCATTGACCCTACAATCTAGTGCAAACTTCCCCTCATGTGCTGACCTTGAGCTCGATGAATTAGGGAGGAAGGATTTTGTAATGCAACCAGGTTGGATAGCTTGGAAGAGAAATAGTGTGTGCAACGCTGATTCCCTAACACACATACTTCTTCTATTGTCTAATATTGATTTGTTATCACATTCCTTTCAAGGGTTCGGATCCTTCCTCCTTCTAGTGATGCCATGGACTAGTGCTTTAAATGTTGGGGGTTGTTACTGAGACTTTTGCTCCTGTAGTAGAAGTAATTCTAAAAATTAAATCTGCTATTATGATCAGAAGTAGTGTGCCTATGTAGAGGGATCTTTGTTATTTATTCCCAAATGAGAGCACCCCTACCTTATGCGTTCAATGGCCCAATGGGGGAAGGAGGTTGAAAGGAAATTGTGGTCTCTGAAGTAGAAGAAATCTTTTATATCATTATCATTGACTTGATTATTCCATGAATATTGTGTATAGATACAAACAATTCTTAATTGACGTTACAACACAAATGACTTTACACTTAACCTTAAGTTCCAATTATAATGAATTGATGAGGCACTTTATTTAAGTCATGTAAAACATAACATTTGATGTTTTGAGAAAGACAAAAGGAAATTATATTAATGTCCAAATATAACCAAAATAGGTTAGTGGGACTCGGAGGGTACAAGTGGTTATGAAAGAGAAGCACTAGCATTAAAAACCCTAGGTTATGAAAGCAATTTAACACAAAGTAAAAAGGATGAACAAAGTAGAGGAGGATTAAACATGAAGTGGTTAAACTTCGAGCCATAAGAGATACTACAAATTTAAATATCTGTATGAGAGGACCCCTCAAAGAAATATGGAGCTGATGAATATCAAGCAAGAGATCAAGTAAAGAGAGCAATGCTATCAGATGTTTGTAGTTTGCACTAAGGTTCGAACCAAAAGAACCAACAAGATTGTCATCAATCATCATGAAAGAGCCCAAGTAATATTTGAGAAGTTCATATGGTAATTTTCAAGGTTAAGGGGGGCTATGAGGGACAATCCTAGGAGGAAGCTGAGTTCCCCTAACATCCAAGGTTGATGAACCTCTATTAGCAAAGAAAAACCTAGTAAATTGCACTTGTCTTTGTGACTCGTGCTATAAACAAGGGAAAGGGCCCTTGAAACTGAAACAAAGTGAATCCACTCTATCTGGAATAAAAGTGATGGGATTGGGGGCACTCTGGTAGTAATATGTAAAGAGGAATTTTGTCTTACTGATTTGTCTTCCTTTGGGTGTGAATTGGTTGTATCTAAGGGGGCGTTTAATGTCTCATAATGCATGCAATGGGTTGAAGAAAGTAATCAGCTTGACAGTTCTAAGGGTTCCTTGTAAGGGTATACATTTGAAAATAATAGCCTCTTGAAGAGAAAGAGCTAGGCACCTTTGGTCATGTTACTAAAAGATGGAACCACTCAAGTGAGCAAGTCTTTCTACAAATAGTGTTACCCCCACGTAATGTCCCCGTTTTCACTCTAGAGCTTTGGAGGACCCTTGGTTATTTTTGTTCCAATAACTAAGGGTGAAAGAAGAAGAAGGAACTTGGTGCACCACTTGTGAAGAGGTATTTCAAAGGAAATGTACTTTTAATTCTAATTTTGTATTATGTTTTGAGGAAAAATTACTTTATGTTTATTTCACTTAATTGGGGAGTTTTGGGTCTTAGCTTATAAGCCTTAAGTTGTTTTAAAGTTAACCCTCCCTTTCTATTTTGGAGCGCTTCACTTGGAGGAGGGTATTTAAGGAGGAGGATTCGTTTGAAGAGGATGCACATATGATAATTGGCATTGGGGATCAAGTATGTCAAGCTTGGTTATTGAAGGTAGATGCTTGAAGAATGTTACCCTTCAAGTTCTATTGAATGTTCTACAAACAGTGTCTATCAACACCACCTTTTGATCGGAAATTGTGTTTGATCCTCGAAGATTATTTTGGAGTTTCATCTAACATTTTCAGCTTGTGGCAATTTGACTGGGAGAGCTTGGGAAAATCTCTTGGTGGGTTCGTGAGGTCATTGGAGAGTGGCGAAATTGCTTGGGGACAAAAGTCGCTGATTTCTCCTTGGGCGACTTGCTTGGAGGCTTGGAAAAACATCTTTCGAAGGCCTGTTGTTGGTGAAAACCTCTCCTAGGGTTGCAATAATTTTATGAATAATTTCTTTGGTGGAGCAAATTGTTTTGAGGTATGTTTGCATGTTTTTGGGGCTAATCTATGCCTAGAAAATATCCAGTAATTATTTGTTTAATTTTTGAGGGAAAGACTAGGGTTTTCAGAACTTTAGATCATCATTTGGGGGTCTTTCAGTGGTTGAAAATTTTGATTTTTATTTCAATTGAAGGAGCATATTTTTATCTTCAGTGCAATCTATTATTTGCTCGGAAATTCCAAGTATCTTGCAAGTTAGTAAATTTACAAGTTTCAACTGTATTTTCGCCATATAAATTTAGAAATTCAATTTTTGCTAAATCTGATTGGAAAAAATAAATCAATTGTATTTTTCCCTATGTTCCTACAAAGTTTCATAATTTTTGGAGGCGTTTTAGGCGCTGAAATCACCATAAAACCCTAGTCACCTAGGGTTTGGGCGATTTGTGTGAAGGGTGAAAAATTGCAAATAAATTCTGAATTGTGGAGTTGCTGATTTATATTTCAGAATTTAGTTTGTGTCATTTGGATTGGGGTTTGAAGGATATTATTGTTTTTAGCCTTTGTTCCAATTTGGGGACATTACACCCCACTAGATTTCATAGTACACAAGACTCCAAAAAATAAAATGCTTCTCCGTCTCAATCTCATGGAGGGGGAAGAGATGGCAGACTCTGCCACCCTAGGAGATATCATGGACAATCTATATGTTTAACTAGTGGATGCACACCCCTAGTTGGCCATAAAGAATCCTCAAGCAAAGTGGCCATTGATGTTATAGTTAGGTAGATTGATGATACAATCTGAAATCGATAAGAAATGCTCAAGATAGAATGCCAACTTGGGGATAAACAGTTGTGGAGACGTCCAACTGACTTGAATGTATTGTTGGTAAATATCCTCTCTAACAACTCTACTAATGACCTACTAAAAGGGAAGAAAGAGAGGAGAATCATCTATGGAATACCTTAATTAAGGAAGCCAATCTATAGAGATGTCGATAGGTGGAAGGAGAACGCTGGTCTTGGAATGCCAACACCCTCGATGTCTAGTGGGGCCCAAATAGACGATTCTCTCTAAAGAACAATTTGCTAAATAGTGATATCTCTCACACTTTGAAGCTGAATCACGTAAGGATTTTAGTCTATGGATATACAAAGTGAGCCTAAAGATACACTCAAGGCAAAGATGGTGGGCACAAGCTTTTCTTGTATGATGCACTGAGAAGATGAAGACCGATGAGATGAGATAATGAACCTTTAATGCCAATTTGTTTTTGTTTTGAGTATTGTCACAATCACCTATATGTTTAATGTATTGTCGGCTTGATCCATTCTAGCCTTTAGCCTCTAGACCCCAAGTAGGATCCCCACTTAGGCCACATTTTCACTCAGGATGATTCATATTCTCTGATTTTTTTTTGACTTAAAAGGGTTTTGGAATGACTTCCCTCGTATCTTGAGCTTCGCCTTCAAAATTTTTACAGATGTAATTGACTTCTAAAGATATTGGCACGCTTATTATAGGATGACAAAACTATAAAATATGGTAATAGAATTGTTTTTTGGGATAAACTGTAAAATTTTAGATGTCCTTATATCTAGAAAAGATGATGGATCATTAGGCAAAAATGTCTATAGAAAAGACACGCATACAGAGCTTTACCTGCATGCATCCTTTCATCATCATTCTGCTCAAAAGGCGGGTTTTCTCAAAACTTTGATCAATAAAGCTTACAAAATTTGTGATGAGGACCACAATGATCAAGAAATTGAGCACCTAAAAAGGGTTTTCAAGCTAAATGAATACACAGATAAACAAATAGCCAAAGCTATCAAACAAGTAAAAGAAAATTTCGGTAGAAAGGAGAGTAAGAATTCCTTGATAGAAAGACCAGTTGCTTGTTTGCCATATGTTGAAGGCATTTCCAACAAGATAGCTAAAATTTTCAAGTGCTAGAATATTGACTCCACTTTCATTCCTGTTAATAAGTTGTGTATGTCCTTAGGCTCTGTCAAGGACCCTATGGATCCTAACTTTAGAAGCGGAGTCTATATCATTGATTGATCATGTGGGTCACCTTACATTGGAGAGATAAGAAGGTTTGTTTGAACCAGAATTAAAGAGCATGCAACAAATATCCGTCTTGAAAGAAAAGAAAAATTGGCTCTTGAAGAACACTCCTTCAAGACAAAATGTTCTATCAACATCGAGGATGCTAGAGTCATTGTTGTAGAATATCACCTCCAAAAGCGTAAGGTTAAGGAGGCCATTGAAATCTTGAAACATCCTAACAATCTAAATAGGGATGAATGGTGAGGAATTAGTCATGCGTGGAAGCCTATGATTTACAGAGGTTATTGTTTCTTCCTTAGCCTTTCCTAGTGCCGGGGGGTAGGTGTCTTCTGAACTCTTTCCTTATTTCAACAAGAAGTATCTCTTTTAATTATTTTATTTTATTTTTTGATTTTATTTGTATGGTATTTCATCAATACTATAACTAACTCTTAGCAAACGTTAGGTCGGTTTTTTGTTTTTGCATTTTATTTGTTTGTTTAACATGAAGTTCTTTGAATATATAGATAGATTTCTTTCCAGAATTTCCTTAGGTTTTTATTATAGACTTTATTTCATTTTATTTTTATTTACTAGGTTTAATTTATTATTTTATTATATTAATACAATAATAATTGCTCTATTGCTAATATTACTAATATCTGTTGTATTATAAATATTATTTGTATTAATAGTTATAGAAATATTTTCACAAATATTATTAAATATTAGTGTAAATATTATTAAAATTTCATTGATTTTGTTATATTATATAATATTTACAATATTAAAAAATATTATATTAAAAATAAATTTTTTAATAATATTTGTAATATTATGGGTATTTTAATAATATTTGTAGTAATAATAAGAGTAATATTTATATTATTAGTAATAAATATTATTACAAAAATTATCAAAATATTATTATAATATTATAGATTTATTTAGGATTTTTTCAATATTAGATACAATAACAGTTGTAAGACTAAAATCTTAAATATTAATAATAATTTATTACATATAATATTTGATTACAAATTACAATATTTTATTATATGTAACATTAAAAATACTTTTAATATTATTATTTTAATAATTATTTGTAATAACTACGTAATAATTATTAAAAATCTCAAATATCATTAAATATTATACTTGAAATATTATTTATAATCCTGGTATTATTAAAATCGTAAAATTCTTAATTATCTCATTTAATATAGAGATTTTTATAATCCTTAATTTTAATGGAAACTTCTTTTATGGCCGCTTGCTTTTTAATTTTTGGACAACTTTTTGCAACGGTTATTTTTCTTTTTGGGAAACTTTTCACAACTGTCATTTTTCCACAACTTTTATGGAGTGCAAGGTCATGTTGTTCTTCGTTTCAATTTTCTCCTAAAGAAGGATCATAGATGTGGATCTGAAACGTTGTTTGAGAAGCAATAAATTTTGACACAGTTTATCCCAAAAAACTATTCTATCACTGTATGGACTCTGAAAGCATTAAATTTTTTATATAAAATACTGTTCAAAATATATTACACCATTTATGCTTTTAGTATCAAACAAGTGTCAGTCTTAGGGTTGTAATAAGCTTTCATAGTTTAAGCATAATTTCCACATGTACATTATGAGTCAAAAGTTATAGAATGCACTATCTAAACCAGGATTCAAAATTTATTTCTCCATAATCGCTCCAATAATGGTTAGCTTAAATATTTTGCTGCAACCTAAAGTAATTGTTTAATAAAACTATTGCAGGTTTAGCATCTTCTATACAAATGTGGCGGTGAAGGGTGCCCCACTAGGAAATAAAGTATGAGTAAATACAGTGTTTACATAAAACAAATGGTCATGAATACTGGATCTAAAATTGTTTGCGTCTTACATGAAAGACAATTTTCCTATAAATGTCTTTCTGCAAGTTGATAGATATATTTATCTTTCTGGTCTAGTACTACACTACTGAAAACAACAACACATTTACCTTTCATTGCATTTTTACCTCTCATTGCACATTTGTTCTTTCATCTTCATTTTTTCAATTGCTTAGAATTGAAACTCCTTCCTTTTGCTAATTCTACACTATTACCTCTACCCATTTGGTGCCAAGGAGTTTAAGGAGCTTGCAACAAAGAGGAAGAGGATTATGATGATGCTCTCGATGCAAACATTGAAGTCGAAGATGAATATGAATATAGTGAATAATGAATATGCTGATTTGAAATTTATTTTTGTCCATACATTGAAACATTTGCACTATGTACTTGCGAATATTATGATGTTTGACATTGAATTATTAGTATATTTTGTGGTTATTTAACTTATTTTGTTTCCTCTATGCGTATTATGTGGTTAATTTTGCTTATATGGCTATTTTTTTAAAAAATTTTAAATTTCTTTTAATATATTTTTGTACAGCCGTATCCAAAAACGTACCAGGCACCTTAAAAAAATTGTTGTATCCATGTATCCAATTGCTGTACCTGTATCTGTATTGGCTACTTAGGTCTAGAGTTTAAACAAAGATGTTGGATGTAGGAATTGAATGAAGATTATGGAATGTAAGTGTGTTAATCATGGTCTCATAGACATCTAGAGTGCTTTGTGTATCTGCTATGTGAACTCAACGAATGCGAGGTGAATTTAAAAATAAGTTGTTATTTAAGTCGACATTGGAAATCTGTATATGCATTAGACATGGAACTTGAGCAGATCTGATTTTTTTTGGCATTTGGAGGATCTTTGATATGTTTCTATTATTCCAAACAGTGACACTTTCAATGAGAACACACCACCTACAGATGATCCAGAATATATATCTACCCTTGGAGCTGCAGTTTTTGATGCAATGCATGCAGGAGATGAAGATGCTGTTTGGCTAATGCAGGTTTGAAAAATATATTTAGTTCTTAAAATAGTATCATTTTTCGTCAACCAGCATTCTTTGTTCTAGAATTGATGACCATAAAATTTTAGATGTGTTATTTTGAGTAGGAATGGCAATTGCATTTAGACTTGGTAAAAACTCAAAACGTGGGCTGGGTAAAATTTTAAGAGGGCAAAGAAATGTTTTACTTTTGTGGCATATATGGCAAGGTGCTTTGAGGTATTCTTATGTTAATCTTTAACTTGTTAAAATTGCAACCTTTCTATCAGAGGGAACTTCCTTATGCCAATGGTTCTTTAATCACTTAATGATACTATTTACAACAGAATTTTACGTGATAAACACACTTTTGCAGGCATTAGATCTGACAGCATATTTATTATTACTTCAGATAGAATGAGCTGAATGGGTATGTCTATATCAAATAATTTATGGTGTGATTGATTTTCTCTCATTGAATTCATACACATAAAGATCCCAACGTGTTTGAAAAAGCCTTTCTATTTACGATAATCAATATTCTTTTGGGTTGAAGGTTCTTTGATTCCCATTCTGTTAATTGTTGAGAACGAGAGATAATTTCTATGCAGAGGTTATTTGTAGAGTGCAATTTTTAATTAAACAAGTCTCTGAACAAATGAATGGATACTGAATATTGCATATTCCAACTAAGGCCTTAGAGCCTCTATGGCGCTTTAAGGTTGAATAATTCCAATCTTGTTCAAGAGAACAGTGAAAAATTAAAAAGTGGCACTTAAATTGTTCCACCTTCGTAGCATATAGGTATTCCAAAATTTGAAGTCATTGTTCTTATTCAGATATATAATGAGCAAAATATCTTTTCTTCACATAACAAAAATAGGCATCCTTGTTCCTACAGGAAATTTATTTGTTGCATATTTTAGATTCACGTTTTTCTATTGTCAAGTAAATTTTAAGAGAAGTCTGCCCTACGTTTAAAAAAGGAAATCCTACCATGTATTCTTGTTAAAGGCCATTTTCAGACCGGTGACCAACAAATGGAGTGAATGTTGGTAAATCTTCAACTACTTCACTTTTGCTGAATTTGGAGACATGCGTATGAAATAATATGCACCAACACCACCCAAACAATATGAAATAATATGTGCGCACACTCACTTGAGCACACACAAACACGCACATGCGCACACACAGATCCACATGTGTGCACAAAATCAAACACACTAAAAAATGAAGTAAAATAAAACAGGAATCTATTTCTGAACAACAAATAGTCTACACTCAATATTAGCAGTCACAGTATTAAATAAGACAAAAATCCAGGTGGGCTTTGAAGACCTCCAACCCATCTTGGGTCGAATACCATTATTGTAAGAAAGAATTAGAATACCTGTTGTTATGTTTATTCCTACAAATTGTTGTCATCCTATCATTACTACCAAAGAAAAAATTTCTATAAATCCTAAGAAGCAACTTAAACACTGAACACAAATTCCCCATAACCTTAGAATGAGGGGACTTGATATTGACAAAGAGGTTGACATTCCTTTCGATCATGAACGGGCTATAGTGGAAGAGATCTAGTAGGAACCATCTATTCCTATACTCCATTTTCCTCTATTTACCAATAAAAAAATGCTTTTGAGTAGAGTGAAGGGGGTCATCATCAAGCTGGAACATGCATTGCATGGTGATCCTCTAAAGTGGACAGTTCATCCACAAAGAAAATTCGCGTAGGTCTTTACCATTGAAATGTACGAGCGGTTCAGCTCACATTCAGTCTGACCTTCAAAACACCCCTAAAAAGCAAGACCCCAAAATGGGAGGAGGGGTCCTAAGATACCTGGTTGGCCAGCTCATCTTCTTTTTCTTCGTCTTTACCAGAAAACTAGCCTTCCCCAATGGCCAAGGCCATAGTCTTACTAATTCTTTTCCTCAACAGATTCTTGTCCAACACTTTTCATTCCTTCATCATAATTTCTCTTTAGTATTGAAAATGTCTGGGACAGCATTTTTATTTCAGTAATATAACATCCCATACTCCCATTGATTCTTTAGTTAGGAAATTGCTTCCACCATGGTTACTAACAAAATCAAAAGACAGACTCAACTTCTGAATTTCTTGGTCTTTACTTCTATTTCAGCTGACATCATTCAGGATATGATGCAAAGTAGCGTTCAAATCTTAACTCTGTTGAGATTGTTCAATTTTTTTTTTCAGCTTGTGGGAAATTCAATTTCCTTGTAACTCCAGTTCACTCGAAGTCCAGACAAGCTTTCATCTTAGAGGCAGGACTATGATTAATGTCAATATGCCTACCTATCTAGGGGAAATAGTGGCATAATTTCTTGCAAAGATAATTGAATTTGAAGTAGATGGCGGAGCAATTTTTTTCTCCTTGCATCAAACAGGTTGGAAATCAGCCATTGAAGAATGATGCTTAAAATCCCAACTAATGAAAACTTAAAATGCTGGTCCTCCTTACATAAGAAGGCCATTGGACTCGTTACATTTCAACACCTGTTTCTCAAACGTAGTAAAAAATGAAATTACTTCTCTACTGTAAAATCAGGTGTAGAACAGCTATACCATGACAGGAAGGGGAGCCGTACTTCTGCTTCACACCAGTTTCAAATTGTTTGGGCTTACTCAAAATCATATACTGCTCCTTGCACTAAAATGCATTCTGCAATGCATTTGATCCTCTGAAAGGTGAGCTTGCACGTTGTCTCATTCAGTTTTGAAGTGAGCCCATGCCTCTCTGACATTGAGTGTAGACCATTACATAGGCAAAATATTAGGCACAAGTTTAGGTGGTTGCTTAGAAGTTACTTTGATCAAATACATTTAGCATTGCTCATGATTTCAAGGATTTTTTTATTGATTAACACTGATTTGGTATAATGTATTGAATGCAAGGTGTGATATTGTTGGAAACCCTTCGGCAGGAGGGGTAGACAGGTTTATGTGTGCAATCTACTTTGTCTTGGATTTGTGTTGACAATTGGGCATTTGGGGTATAGTTAAATTATTTTTTTAATTTTTTTTCACCTTCTCTCCATGCTTAGGGAGATCAATGGAAACACCTTTGACCAAATGGTATTTGAAGGCTCAAGCACATTGTTGCTTTTCCAAGTAGGCAATTACATAGGGGCATGCTTGGCATCGATGCTGAAAAAAGGCCCTGTTGACATCTTTTACAATGTTTCACACACCAAAACCAAATTTCCATGGATTTATGCACACTTATCATGTGCATCTAGAGAGAATCCTGTGAGGGTTTTGCCATGAGTGTTCCTTACTTCCATGGATTGTCATCTTTCCGACAATTGCCTTGCATTTCCTTCCTTAGCACATCCTCTTGGGCCTCCTTTTACCTTTTTGCAAGCCTTCTAAGTTTCTTTAGAGAAACTCTCAATTATATATATATATATGTGTGTGTGTGTGTGTGTGTGTGTGTGTGTTTGTGTGTCGCTATATATACATGTTTTCCCTTGTTTTTAAAGGGTTGTGTTTGATATAGGCTGCATTCCATGTAGGCTTGACAAATACCTTTTCCTCTTCTTGTAGTTAATTGAGCTTATCTTGTGTTTTAAATTTCTCACCTTCCCCTTGTACTCAAGGAGATCAATTGAAAGAGACCTCTAATTGAATGGTGTATTCATATGGCTTGAGTACATTGTTGCTTTTCCAAGAAGGAAATTACATGGGGTCAGGCTTGGCATTGTTTCTGGAAAAAGGCCTTTTTGACATCTTTTTCCCTGTTTCACTCACCAAAACCAATTTTCCATGGATTTATGCACACTTATCACAAGCATGTGGAGAGAATCCAATGACGTGCTTCACCATGACCATTCCTTCCATCCAAGTATTTTCAACTTTACGACAATTGCCTTGCATTTCCTTCCCACATCCCTTTGGGCCTCCTTTTACTTTCTTGTGATAGCCTTATTAGTTTCTTTAGAGAAACTCTCGATCATCTATTTTCCATGTGTTTAACAGGTCGTTTTTGATATAGGTTGTGTTTGATGTAGGCTTGACAAATACCTTGTCCTCTTCCTCATAGTTAATCGATTTTGTGATTGAGATGTATCTTTACCATTTTAATTTTTCCCTATCAATGCTAGAAGAGTTTAAGAAACCCCGATTGAAAAGTAGTGTATTTCTTGCAAGGTAAGAGACCTTTGGTCAAGTAGAATTTTCATATTATAGTTTTGTGGATTTCATGGTTACAGTTTCCAGTTTTTAGGCATATTGGTAGTTTATCATTTGGTCTTGGGGCAGGTTTATTAGCTACTCTTTTGTCTTGAAGTAAGTTTGTGAGCTAGTCTTTGCTATGTTAATACACCCCGAGTAAATGGTAACCTCATATTCACCATCAAAAAATGATAATTAAAAGTGTAATCTGGATGGCAAAGTGAACCATTTGTATTTTTTGTAGTTATTTCTATTTCTATTTGTTATCTTCAATACCTTTGCCTCTCTTTCTTGTGGATATGTTTTAGAGTCCTATATGTTATATTGCCTAAGAAGTCTAACTACATATATGCCCTCAAAAGTGCGCATAGCCAAAACTGAATTGGCTAACAAGCAAGAGTATCAATATCAACAAAAACAAACTAACTGGCAACAACCCTGCCCCTACCCATATTGGGTATCTGGAGGGTTTGCCTATCTATAGTAGACCTCAACTTAAGATTATGGATGAGAGATCATCTTCCCCCTAACCTCCTTCCATCTTTCCTCCATCTCCCCTCGATCCACCAAGGGGCCCAACCCTAACCCTAAATAGAGAGGGAGTGCCTCCCCCTCCACTCCTCCCCAAATTAAATTACAAGGGCATTAAACCATCCGTCCTAGATTGGGATATACAACCCCATCTAGCATACCCACATATGATTGCTTATAATATAGATTGATTTTTAGGTCGTGTTAGGGCTCTTCCTTCCCCACTCCACTCCACTTTGCTTTGACATTGGCCCCTACCCCTATATGCTCCCTATCCATATGCTATCTATATAAACCATCTATATCATAGTTCAAAATATTGTACTTGGAGATTAATTGGCAGCCCTAAATTTTGACTCGTACTTGTGAGTTTCTCGGCAATTACTCGACAACTTTATCGGTAATTTAAAAAACATATAAATTCATAAATTAAACTTAAATAACATGTAAAACATTGTTAAATGAGATGAGAAATAAATGTAGAGGATGCATAAGTATATTTTCTATTCATTTTTGACCAAAAAAGAGGACAAACTACAATGCTCATAGAGCCATAGACTATAGTGACTAATATCAAATATCAAATATACATATTATATATCATCTCTAGCTCGTAGTATAAGTTTGTTGTGGCTGCCTCATGGAAGTGGAAGGTGAAGATTCCTTCTCTGCAACAACATCATCCAAAAAAATATCATCTACATTCTCACCAACGCCTCTTGATGCCTTTGTTGCCCTTGATGCTATTGTGTCTTCTACCTCCCTCTCTAAATCTGCAATCTTCTATGCGGTAAACATGGGCTTCACATCACGAGGAATCTAGTCAACATCGATCTCATCCAAGTCAATCGCCTTATAAATCTCTTCCCTCTCCACTTGTCTCACGTGAAGACGTAGATCGTAGATTAACTTCAATGAGATTGATGTCCACTGAAACCCTAGAATTTGACTAAGTTTGAAATATCAAGGATCCTCCAAAACCTAGAGTTTGCATTATAGCTCCTAGAGGTTCAAAACCTCTCTCAAACATCTTGAAAGTATATAAATAAAATATAATTTAAAGTATAAGAAACTAGACGTCCCTATCTAAAAGTAAACTTATACTTATTTAGATACTGTCTGCTTTGGACGAATTTTAAGTATTTTTTTCCTGTCATTTATTCCAAGTTATTTGACCACCCTTGTCGATAACCACTGGTTACCCAAAATCCCCCCTTGGCGAGTACTCACCGATTATGGTTATGCGAACTATGACTTGTACCTTTGCCCTCTCTATTTTCATCTCATCCAACAATGCAAGCTCTAAAATCATTTTTCATTTTGCCTCCGTTGCACTGGGACATGGCGTGACATCCTGGCAAGCAATGCATGCAATATGGTACTTGAGGCGATTGATGCCCCCATAAATCTTCTTTGAGCAAGACATACAAATCACACTTGACTGGGATGATCCAACTAGAATGGCATACTTCCAGGCAGCGGTGCGAGCTTTAGTGGGATGGCTACCACTGATTGATGCTGACCTTGATGCAATGTTGGATGCCATTGTATACGAAGTCTAATAGTTACCTTGCAGCGTGTTCAATGCAAAAAATGAATAAAAAAACAACATTAAAAAAAACTTATACCATATAGTTGTAGATGTAAACTAAACCCTATGTATACAAAAAACTATAAAAAAATTTAGAAATAGCTAAAATATCCCTAAATTGTAAATTTTAAAAATTAATCCCTATAAACAGTAAAAAACTAACAATTTTATTTAAAAATTATGAAAAACTTGTATGATTCGAGAATAAAAATTATGGAATTGAATGGAATGCATGTAAATTTGTCAAATATGTTTACAAATAATTTATATGCTTGCAAAAATAGGAAAAAAGAAAAAAAGGAAAACTTAGAATTTGAATTTGCACAAATTCTCTCCCTCCAATTCGCTCCAAATGATGTATGATGAGAGTGTGGGGGCATGTAAGTTTATAAAAAACAAATGTTAGTGTGTTCACCATGGTTTTGTAGTGTTTTGGACATGTTTTGACCAAATTGCATGTGTTTTTCACCTTTACAGCCGCGTATGTGCAGTGTACAGACAGCAGGCGAGTATTCGTGATTACTTGTCGCGAGTACTGCGGGAATACTCGTGATTATTCAAAAAAAAAACCAGGGGAGTATTTGCCCAGCGCAGTTCCCTGAGAGTACTCGTCCACTCGGCAAATACTCGCTGACTATGTAAGCTATGCTTCATAGGTTGCACATAGCCTATTTCATCCTCAAAGGGCTGTCCCAATAAAAACTTCACCCTCCTATTTCCTCTCAAGGCAATCCTCTTTGCTTCACTCTTAAGCCTCAATGCTTCAAGCTCTTTCATTCCACTTGCATTTTTGGATGCACTATGTGCTCCATCAACTTGGAAACCAAATGTTCCCATCTTCTCACATTTTTGTTTCCTTTTGCTTGTCCCATGGAGATCTCTCCAATACATAGCTGCAACCCACACAATCTTGTGTTTACAACCTCTACCCTCTTAGAGTTTTCTATACACTTCTCTTCAAAAAAAAAATCTACCTCTACTATCCATTTTATGAGCTCTTTTGGGCTCTCTATACCACAAAACAAAAGTTTATTGCCAGTAGGCTTGTCTTTTTTTTTTCACCATGACCTCTGCTGGGATCTTTGCCTCTTGGTTTTATGAGATTTAGTTTCTGAAAAAGTCTCTTTCCTCTACTCGCTGGTGTTTTTTCCAAGGCATCCAATTGGGACACCATTTCTTCCAACATCCTCTCCATTGCTGGAATCTGTGACTTTGAATCACTTTTCTTCTCTTTCTTGACTCTTTTCTGAGTCATATCCTCCACTCTTTGTTCTCTACCCATCGACACATGATGGAAAACAAACTCCTTTTCTCTCTTATGTGTGGGCTGCCTCACATTCGACATTCTGCTTGCACCTTCCTCTAAATTACTGCATATCAACAACAGCAATTTTCCCTCTTCTAGTTCTTTCTTTTCTCATATTTGCAACCAAGTCTTCATTGTGAACTTTGGATGCTTTACCTTCATCTTCTCTTACATCTTTCACAGCTCCTTTACCTTGTGCAATCTCCATAACATCCAATCTTTCTTGGAATCCTCTCAATATCTCTGCCAATTCTGTAACTCCAGGTGCTGTACCTCCTTTGTGTGCCATTTTGACAACTCTTATGTTTCTCTATCCATCTTATCACGATAAAGAACACTCAACTTATCTCATAGGTCTCTGCAATTGCAAGGCTTTCTCACACCTGCAACAAATTCACTAGAGCCTCACAAGACAACCCAAGAAGGAAAACTTTGCTCTGATACCAATTGATACAGTCTAGGTTGGGGTAAAAATGAATGAAAACCAAGTCCTCACAACCCAAACACAAATTTTCCATTGCTTACCCAATTCATGCTATCCTATCCCTTTTGGTGTCCATTTGCATGAAGCTAATTTTTCTGTCTTTTAACGGAAAAGTTTAACTAGTAAGCAAGTAAAATCTGACCATACTCAAAATCTAGCTGAATGAGAGAGGAGATATGGGGTTTGAGTACTCAAAACGAATCTCACAACCTAGTTTAAGATATTCCCAACCTCATATGGAAATTAAATAGAACCCAACGTGTAATTTTGGTTGAAATACATTTTTCAGGCTTTCCCAAGGCACACCCACATACCCAAATCACATTAAAAATTCATGAAGCGAATTTCCTCCTCTTATTATACAATCTTTAGGCGATAAATACTTCAAAATATCTTAACACATGCTCAACATTTTTTTCTTCAATTGCAACTATTCAACATTTACATAGAATTTGGGAGCTTAAATTCTCATTATTGAAGATGAATGATCCCTAGATGTTTTTCCTTGCACCATATATGAGAAAAACCCACCTCAAATACAGTTTTATATTTTGGAATGGATGCACCATTCTCTCCAACTTGCACACCACCAAAAATGCCCCTTTTCCTATTTGTTTTTTATCGTTTTTCTATTTTCTTATTGCTACTTCCAAAACTCTTCTTTGTTGTGTTATTCTAATATTGAGGTTGTCCCATAGACTTCCCCAACCACCAAATATGAACAGCCAACTTCTGAAAATGTTTTTGGCTTTTTCTTGAGTGTTATTAGACTTATTTTCTTGTGCTTGTGACTCCTAGCTTGGGCCTTCTTTTCCCAAACAGTTCTGGCTAGATCATGTCCTTACAAAATCAAACAAACCCATATGATTTGTTTTGGATGAGGTGGCCCAAGGACTTCCAACCAACAATTTGCGTATGCTAATTGTTTGATGAAATGCTTATAAGAATCATTGTAAACAAAATTTGAAATAATTATTTTTTTGGTGATGCAAGATTGCATTTCGGCCTGTGTGGGCTATGACCATATTAAAGGGATTCACTAGGAAAACCAAAGTGGAATACACCACGCAAAAAGAAAAGAGCCAGGTTTAAGTCCTTAACTATATCATTCCTCTTAGGAAAAAGATCACTATGATCCAAAGGGGAGAGCCCATGAGTTTTTATGTTTTGGTTCCCATCTGTAATTTGATGTGAAGTGTTAAGGTACTTTATGGACCGCTTATTTCAACCCCCAATGCAAATTGCATCTCGATCCACTAACCATTGACCAACCTGAAGGTGTGCAGCAAGTTTAGCCAAGAAATCACAACCTTGTTGAACTCACCAGGCATATGTTTCACTTGAAATTTTTGAATTGACTCCGAATTCCTCCAATCTCTTTCACTAGACATGAAAGCTTCCAGTTCTGCAATCTATTATGAGATACAACACTAGGACATGAGAATCTTTTTCCACCATAATAGAATTGAAGCCCTTTGAAAGGAACAACTATATGAGCAGCCTCTTATGCCGATAGCTTCACACACATGTGGGCACACACACGTTTATAATTTAAAATAAGTTCTTTTCAAAGACTTTAGGAATTTTAGATAATTGAAAAGAATGTAAGTGGGTATTGTGACTTCTATTTAATAGGAAATGTGGTTGCCAAAATCCATTTAAAATTGTAAACTGAATTCCTACATGTTTGCGTTCTCTACATGTGATGGGCTCTAAAAGCTTCAGTGACAACTCTAGCCTGCAGAAAGTCATGTACGATGAATTTAAAGTCTCCAAGTGTAGGACCAATGGGAATCATGCTTAAAATAGTCATTTAGTATGCCTACTGGATTTTCAAAAACCATTTCCAAAGGCCCCCTGTTTTTCCTCAGCAAGATGATCCTCTAAAGAGATTTTATTTGCTTAGTTGCTGCTGGTTTGATCCCTTTTTACATTAGACATAGTGAGAACTGTCTTGGTACATTGAAGTTAACACCCTATATATTGATAAATGTTTTGAAATTGTCACGCAGGTTTCCATTTTATTTTATAAATGTTTTCTTTTTGATAGAAAACAATTGATCTGAATGATGTTTAGGATGTCTAGAGTAGATACTAATTGTGTATGATGAAGATGTTTTAAGAATGCCTAATACTTTGCTGAGTATGCTTGATGTATTGCACACGGATGTGGTCATATTCAAGCTGCAGGAAACCCTACGCCCCATAGTTTTCGGGCTTGGAAATGTTTTCTGTAATCGAAACTGCTTGGAAACGAATTGAATACTATTGAAATTTATTTTAGCATGTTTCTTAAAACAGGAATGCTGGCAAAAACGTTTTCTTCCGTTTCTGACATGTTTCTTCCCTGGCAGTGCATTTGAGCACAAATGAAAGGCAATTTTGTAAATGAAAGCACAATAAAATGTATTTGAACATTCTTTTATTGTGCCAAATGCTAGGAAATAGTTGCAGTAATCAAGTATACTTGCAAAACATTTCTTTTACTATGTTGTACTACCTTTGTGATGATAGCCTGCCCATGCATAAGGGAAATATTACTATTTCTGGAGTGATGCTATACAAACTACCTTTACAAAGTTTTAAACCTAACTGATAATTTTTCGATAGTTTTAAATGTTTGTTGTCCTCATTCTCAGATATGTATTACCTGAATGAACTGATGACATTATGATAAAGCATCAGGCCAGTTGAGGTTTAGAGTCTGATTTTAAAGCCTTGATTTTTATATATTTGTTTCAAGTACAAGCCTATATTTGTTCAGCGTTTAGAATTAGTGGCTCCTTGAGTCATTCCCCTGTTTGGAGTGGGTTTTGGTGCTTGTGTTTTCATTAGCATTTGCTTTTCTCAAACTTTATCTGTTTCCAAGTTTCTTGCAACTTAGGTTCACATTTTTTGTGATGATAATGAACTCCGTATATCAAATTAAATGGTATGCATTGTGTCGATTTCTAAATGTTGGCCTAAATTTTGATTCCATTATAGAGAATCCAATTTTCTATCTTCAAGTTAGTCTTCAGATTCTGTGGCCTTATTTATGATATCTTGTTTTCTCCTTGCAGGGTTGGTTATTTTCATCAGATGCTGGATTCTGGAAGCCACCTCAGATTAAAGTATGCCAAAAATATTCCTTAAATTGTTAAAGAGTCATAAATCCCCTATAAGGAAGTAATTTTGTTTAATTGGGAATGCATATAAAAAGTTTTTATCACATTTACATAGAAATGAAAATAGCATGAATGCATTCATGTGCAGACATGCTTAATGAAAAATGACGAAAAGAGAAATAATGGAATCTTTGAGTAGTCAATCAAGACTGGTAGATTTGAAAGAGGCAATATGAGTGAAATAATCCAACAAATGGAAACATATTCGTATAAGGTAGATAAATAGGGTACTTCATATGGTCAAGGATGATATAAAAAATGTTGTGCATCAAATGCGAGGATTATGCAAACTGGGTAGAAACTGGAAAAGTTACTAGGTACCTGGATTAAATATAAGAACATTTTAGGATGCTATAATATAATGTTTAAACATTAGATGAAGTTCAAACTCCTTACTGAATTGACAACCGATAGAAAGGAAGCAGTAATGGAGAAGATTGATGAGAATCTGTGTTTTTCAATGTTAAATATTTATATGATGTGATTAGGCATTAAATTAAAACAGAACTGACCCATTCACATGTTGCTTTTGGAAACAACATTACCCCATCTTGCTGCTGCATCTTTACTTGCAAACAAATGGTAAAAATTAGAGAAATTATTTAGAGAGATATTGTCTACTTTGGCCAAGTTTGTTTGTTTACATCTTGATAATAGCATGCCAAAATCAATATCTTTCAATTTCATCTTCTTCTTTCCTAATCATAACTTATGGCATTGGTGTTATGGCTCATTATGAACATCACATTTATAAAGATGAATATTCATGGTTAACTATCCAACAATTAAGTTTATGGTCATTTTGGCTCATCAAATGGTGTCTATTTGGCTCAAACACAATTTAATCAGAAGAGGCGTACTAACAAATAAACAATATTAATGCTAGAGCATCCTTTCATTTTTTGAACAAAAATCAGTTATATGGTTAAGATAGGCAGCAACCAATATTCCAACAATGTTGTGTCATCCATGAACTGCTGAGAAAAAATTTGGAGGTTGATCTATAATGGATGTACATGCAAAGATTAACGGGAACTGATTGAAAATACCTTCTATTTTCCTATTAGAATAAGGAGTTTGAACTTTAACGTCATTGGAATCACATTAAGAAAGCCACGAGTACAGTTACTACCTTTAAGCATAGAAGTATTACTGTACAGATTCTAAAAATGGTCAATCAGATTAAATGAAATATTGCTTATGGTAGCTCCAAGTTATGTAGACAAGAAAGAAAAGTGCAAATAATAAATAACATCACAACATAACATTTGTACAACTTCTAGGAACTGGATATCACCAACTATCACCAATTGGAAAACATTTCTCATTGATTATGAATTTCATCCTTCTTTATCAATAAACTTAAAATTTCCCAAGAACCTGTCCAAGAATGTTATCCATAAAAAATTATTCGTTAATGGGGACATCGTAGACAATCTTGGGCAGAAAATGGGGAATTTCTTACGAGGCTGACTAGCTACTGGCATGCAATATTTATCTCTTATTTTGAGAATGACATACAGCCCACTTTGAATATGAAAGAGACAAGAATGCAAATGACATCAAAGATGATAATCATTAACATGGATACAATCCTACTCAAGCACCGAGGGAATACAATAATCAATCTATATTATTCTATGTTACTGTATATGCCCCTGCAGACCCTTGGGATGGGTACGGTATGTTGCAGGATACATGTACGGTAGGGAAACACCTAGGGTACGACCTTGGGCCTGTGGATATGGCCGGATACGACTTGGGACGTATCTGCAGGCTCGGGGATGTACCCGGGGCATATATAGGCAAAAAAAAACATTTTTTTAAAAATTTCGCCCAATGAAAAGTCAAACATGGACTTCGAAATACAATTAAAAATAAATTAAAGTGGATTCCCAACCCTAAAAGCAGCTTTCACACTTATTTTATGAAGTGACCCACCCCAAATCTGCCCTGAATTTCCAAAATTTAGTGTATTGACGTTTTGTCAAACACTTAGCATGCTGGCTGTTATCACTGAATTTTCCGAGTTTGAATCTTTGTTTGTGATAAGTTTTTCCAGTTTGTTTGCTTGTTTGGAATTTTGATGAAGTTTTTGCCAGGTAAAGTATGAAATTGCATAGAATAAATACAACGAATTACTGAAGCAAAAAATGGAATGATTTCAAATTTGATTTACTATTGATTTGCAAATACAATATACTCAGTTCAGATTTGTACAATGCTTGAGACATAACATTAACATCATACCTAGAAAGAAAAATGAATACTTGCAGGTCTGAAATAAACTGACCAGCAGCTGTTGCACCATAGAAATCCAATGCCTTCATCCAACAATACTGTTTCTCCACCTTAGGTATAATGCAAAGACGCTGCCATGAGGGATTCAACCCAAATAATGAAGGAATGACACCCTAAAGTGAATCGTTGGACTCTTGAATCCACATGCCCAACCAAGAAGAAATTGTACAGCCTGCTGATAAAGAATAGTGCAGCCTTGAAACCCCCACATGGCTTTGAAGGATGAATTGCTAGCACAAATGATAGTCCTCCACTGAATGTTCTTTGATAATCTGAAATTTCTAAAACAAACCCTTGAGAAATATGTTAATAACACTCCAAATAAGCACAAATGTGACCTCTGTGTGAAGCCACCAATTAGCAAATTGTTGTCAACCTGGAGCTGTGCCCTGAATCGAAGACGTGCGTGAAATGGCCAGTCCTCTATCCAGCTGAAACAATGGGATCTTTTCACGAGGGTGGGTGCCTCAACGGTGAGAAGAACCACCAGAGAAGGCTGGTTCCTGTATGATGTATCAATGGATCTCTACTCTATGCTGGGAATCTACCATGGAAAAGGGAGAAAGAAACTTGGAAGGGAAATCCTACCTAAAAAGGGTGATACACCAGAAGTTTGATCCACCCAACTTGGAACCTTGAACACTGAACAAACAAGTGAAAAGGAAGACCTTAGATTTCAAGCAATCACTTATGTATAAATATTTCATGAAGAGGTTCGCTCCAATGACCAAAACATGAGGGAAAATGATGGAGAGAGCTCTGATACAAGACACTTTGCAGCCACCTAACATCCACTTACAGCTTCAGTAAAAGACGTAAAGAACACTGAACATGACCTGCATAGGATAATCTAGCAACTAGGTATGAATTAGAATTTGGGAAGGGAGAGAAATCTACCACTTATGCAAATTGCTGAATGAATATATACTATGCCAACGCTTGCAATCTGAAAGTACAGTCCTATTAATTGAAAAGGTTACACAACTCACCAATGGCAGAGTCTGGTCTAACCAAGAGAGGGATTCGATTTTTTTTAATCAAGGCACAAAGCCAATTTATAGAAAATTACAAGAGGCCAAAGATTGGCGTTGAAAATTTGAAGAGAAGGATTAACTTAGGTTAACTCAAGGCTGACTTGGCCTTTCAATAAAATATGTTTTCTCTTTGTCATTGCATGAAGCTTCTTGCGCTTGAGGAAGTGAACCTGTCTTTGTTATGAAAACCGCCCACCTCTCTTTGCATGGAAATCCACGCCAATGTCAATTTTAGAACTCTATGTGAGCTGCTTGATGTCGAGTTGAAACGTTTGAAAGCTGAGTTAGATGAAGAGATAGGTTGAGTTGGACGGAGAGATCATTCTCCTTCGCATAGAAAGCTCCTAGTGAATGCGGCGTGTAACAATTAGTCAACTCTAAATCTGTAATAGTCAACTCAACATTCAAATTTACAACTTTGGTTGGACTCTTGGATGCGTGTAGTTGACTCAGAGATGAGCGGGACTTCAATAACCAGTTCACTGAAGCTTTGATCGGTGTTCGAAAATAGTCCCTGCTTTCATGTATTTTACTCTGTTCCGGCCTGCCTGTTTGTGTCTATTTCTGGCGGGATTCTATATTTGGATGTATTTTTTTGGACTCCTCTTATTTCCTCTTTTGCACAGTCCAAAAACTATTACTTTTGGGTGTCTCGGCTTAATTCTTTCAGATTTTATTGAAGGGGCCTGTTTGAAGGAATTCCTTCGGACAAAAAGCCCAAAGGTTTGCTTTTGGCACTTTCCCTTTGCTATTTGCCCTTTCGGCTTTTTGTTTGGACCACTAAGTCATTTTCCCGTGGACAAAATGTCCGCAAGAATTATATTGGCCTCTTCCTTTGGCCTTCAGAATTCTTCTTCGGGTTTATTTTCTCGAACTTGTCTTCGGACTTTCCTGTGGCAACTTTTCCACTGAATGATTTCTGTCGGACAAATTGTCCACTTGAATTGTCCTGACCCTGTCACTTTTTCGCAGACCTTGATTTCCCTTGGCTTTTTTTATTGCGTGGCCATTTCTCCGAATTTCTTCAGACTTTTTGTCCGAAGGAATTCCTTTGAACCAAAAGCCCGAAGGAATACTTTGTTCTTTGCCTTTGTTTCAACGGACTTTGCTGTCGACTGCCTTTCAAAAAGTACCCTTCGGAAAAAACATAGAGGTATAGACACTGACCAAGTGCCCTCTGCAAGGGCTCGTGGCTCTCCCTTTGTACCCTTCGGAAAAATTGCAATGGTCACCCGGGTTTTTGCAAAGGTCCGAATCTGCTCCTGTACCTTCTCGAAGGGTAGTTGCCCTTCGAGATTGTTGAAAAAGACCCTTCCGAAGGGTCTTGGCTTTTCCTTTGTTGACTTGGGTGGACTTTTGGATTCTCCGAAGTATTCCTTCGGACAAAATCCGAAGGAATTACTTCCTTTGTCTTAGGCACTTTGGCTTTGTCTTTTGCCTTGCGGACTTTTGTCCTTAGCACTTTTTCGAAGTAAAAGCCTTTTTGATGAACCATTCCCTTGGAATTTCCCTGTTGTAGCAAAGGCCCTTACCAAAAAAGCAATGTATTCTTTCTTCCTTGGCTAGAGACGTGAACTTTCTAAATGGCAAGAGACAATCTGCCCTGTGGAAGAATTGTCAACATTTTTGGCGACTCAGCTGGCTTAGCATGCCTGCTATGCTTGAGAACTCAAACCATATAGAGACGTTGTTTGAATTCCCCAGTGGTGAACCTGATTTCTGACTGAGAAATTCCTCTGATCATGGCTGAAGTAACCTCCCTCTTCAAAATAAGAAGGGAAACGCACAAAAGCAAAAAAATAAGAAGCAAATGTCCAAACAAGCACTTATTGGACAATTCTGAAGCAAACTACTGTGCTTGAACAACACTTGGAGGAAAGCAAAAACAACTAAGGAACCAACTAACCATGATAAAGCATGATCCGCCTAGATCAAATGGGAAATTCTTGAATTCACTCCTTAGAGATGGTACAAGTTGCAAAGCAGGATGCTTATTAGTCATAACCCTCGCTGAGGCATTTGCCTTGTCCACCAACTGTATTAGCATCTTCTCAAATGGGTCATCAACAGTAACAAGGACAAACTCATCAAGTACCTCTTGATCTTTTTCAGATTGCTTATCATCTACAACCTTGTCAAGTGATACCTTATCTATGCATGGTTTTTTGGTGACCATATCCTTCTTATTGACTGCTGCAAGTTCATCCAACTCTTCAAGGAGCTTTGAGTAGGCGACCCAATCTGTACTGGGATCTTGAATAGGTGATTCTTGATGAAATTTCTCATAAACATGCTCTTTAATAGCCACCATATCCATACAAAGCTCTTCGATATCTTGTAGAGATTCAAGGTATAATTGCCAATTATCTTTTTGTTCCTCATTTTGATCTATTTGAACTGAATCAGCTGTCACACTATTTGGATCCTTCTCAATAGGAGATCCCTGTAACTCATATATGACTTCAATTTGTACCAGTTCCTCTTGAGGTTCATCTACATCAAGATCAGTCTTCTCAGTCTTAACTATAATTGGATGCTCAACTACAACTTCAAGTGATGTATCAATAGGAAATTCTTCCTTAAACACATCTAAAGCATCTTCTACACACTCTGCAAGAACTTGTCCTGTAGCTGTAACCTCTTTCTCAATCCTCCAAAGAACAGGTTCCTCTTGAGGAAGGGGGATGGTGGGAGTGTGATGAAATTCATTTGTTTGAGAGGGAAAATGAAGCATGGGAGGTTGATCATGATCATATTTTGGAATCTTGAGGGCAATGGAATTATGTAGGGAGTTTTGGAGGGAAGGGAAAGAGAAACTCTTAAAGACCTCTGTATTCTGTTCCTTCCACTTGGCCATTACCTCATCAAAGTCTGAAACCTGCTTGTCTTCCCGGACAACTTGAGCTTGAGGGATGATTGGTGAGGTAATGGGACTATAGGAAGGTTTGGTCTCATGAATAGTCACTTGAATAGGCTCTTGAATATGCTCTTGACTCCAACTAGGAAGCTCCCTTGGCACACACTGGGCATGCTTAAGAACTTCATGAGAATAAGAAACACAATAGCCCTTTGTAGACAATTGGTTTAACTCGATTTTCTGCCTTTCCCAAGCCTCTATCTTTTCCAATGCAAGAATACATAGTCCATTTATCTCTTCTGGATCATTGGACACATTTCGAAATAGACCATTCACTTCTTCATACTGAGAGTTAGAACAAACTTTTCTTGCATTTGCTAGTATTCTGAGCTCTATCTCATTCATTTTTTCTTGAAGGCAATACTGCTCATATGCAACATCATAGCCATATGGGAAAGATGAAATCTGGTCATGAGTCTGATATAGCTCGCAAGGAGGGTAAGATTCACGCTCTTGATAATAAGGATCATGAGAAACTTGATAAGGCTCAACATAGCTTTGATAATACCCTTGATAAGGTTGATTAGGCTCATAAAAAGGCCCATAGGTATCATGGCTAGGCTGGTATGATCCATCATTGGGCTGATAAGGAAACATAGCATAGGAATTCTCTTCATACGCAGCCATCAAAATTCACTCGCGATAATACAATAAAAATAGACTGACGTGGAAGCTGTCCCTGAACTGTTAGAGGCAATTGCTTGAGCTTGGAATCACCAAATACTTTTTGAAGAACACTGCTACAATTGCAATTTCATCAAGACCAGCTAAAATAGGTCCCACCGGGCATGCCAAAAACTGTTGTCAACCTGGAGCTGATTGATGCCGAGTTGGAACGTTTGAAAGCTGAGTTAGATGAAGAGATCGACTGAGTTGGATGAAGAGATCATTCTCCTTCGCATAGAAAGCTCCTAGTGAATGTGGCGTGTAACAATTAGTCAACTCTAAATCTAGAACAGTCAACTCGACATTCAAATTTGGAACTTTGGTTGGACTCTCGGATGCATGGAGTTGACCTGGAGATGAGCGAGACTTCAATAACCAGTCAACTGAAGCTTTGACTGGTGTTCGAAAATAGCCCCTGCTTGCATGTATTTTACTCTGTTCCGGCCTACCTGTTTGTGTTTATTTCTAGCGGGATTCTATAGTTGGATGTATTTTTTTGGACTTCTCTTATTTCCTCTTTTGCACAGTCCAAAAACTATTACTTATGGGTGTCTCGGCTTAATTCTTTCGGATTTTATTGAAGGGACCTGTCCGAATTTCTTTGGACTTTTTGTCCAAAGGAATTCCTTCGGACAAAAAGCCCGAAGGTTTGCTTTTGATACTTTCCCTTTGCTGTTTGCCCTGTCGGCTTTTTGTTTGGACCGCTAAGTCATTTTCCCGCGGACAAAATGTCCGCAAGAATTATATTGGCCTCTTCATTTGGCCTTCAGAATTCTTCTTCGGGTTTATTTTCTCGAACTTGTCTTCGGGCTTTCCTGTGGCAACTTTTTCGCTGAATGATTTCTGTCGGACGAATTGTCTGCTTGAACTGTCGTGACCCTGTCACTTTTCCGCAGACCTTGATTTCCCTCGGCTTTTTTTATTGCGTGGCCATTTCTCCGAATTTCTTTAGACTTTTTGTCTGAAGGAATTCCTTCGGACCAAAAGCCCGAAGGAATACTTTGTTCTTTGCCTTTGTTTCAACGGACTTTGCTGTCGACTACCTTTCAAAAAGTACCCTTCGGAAAAAACATAGAGGTACAGACACCGACCAAGTGCCCTCTGCAAGGGCTCGTGGCTCTCCCTTTGTACCCTTCGAAAAAATTGCAATGGTCACCCGGGTTTTTGCAGAGGTCCGAATTTGCTCTTGTACCTTCCCGAAGGGTAGTTGCCCTTCGGGATTGTTGAAAAAGACCCTTCTGAAGGGTCTTGGCTTTTCCTTTGTTGACTTGGGTGGACTTTTGGATTCTCCGAAGTATTCCTTCGGACAAAAGTCCGAAGGAATTACTTCCTTTGTCTTAGGCACTTTGGTTTTGTCTTTTGCCTTGTGGTCCGAAGGAAGTACTTCCTTTGTCTTAGGCACTTTGGCTTTGTCTTTTGCCTTGCGGACTTTTGTCCTTAGCACTTTTTTGAAGGCTCTTTTTCGAAGTAAAAGCCTTTTTGATGAACCATTCCCTTGGAATTTTTCTGTTGTAGAGGCCCTTACCAAAAAAACAATGTATTCTTTCTTCCTTGGCTAGAGACGTGAACTTTCTAAATGACAAGAGACAGTCTGCGCTATGGAAGAATTGTCAACACAAACCTCAGATGATCTTTCACGCCCTCAAAAAGCTCGATTCATGAAGAAACTACGCTCTCCAAGATCGTTGCAGTTGAAAACCTTGGGTCTCCACTTCCAATTTGCAAAGACAAGCCAAGTTGAATGAATGATCAATAATAATGAAAAAATTCCAAAATGCCTTTTTATAATATTCAATCTGCATTTGACTTCATCTCATTTAATTTATTTTTCAATTTCATTTTCTTTTCCCTTCTTTTTGGTGCACAACTTAATAAAATAAAGTATACTTATTAATCACTTATATTTCCCCTTTAAAATAACACTTTAACACTTATTATAAAGTATACTTTAAAAACATTTAAATCCCCCTTTTAAATAAAGTCCTTATGTCTCCTTTTATGATCATTAATAATGATTATATGACTTAAGTGAAATCATATATTATGAAGTCATTAATCATCATTAATGATATTCACTTTATGTTTAATTATTATTAAAGTATGACTTTAATAATAATTATAATATTATAACTCCATAAATAAACCTCATAAATCAATTCTATTTGCACCACGAGGTAGCTGACTGCATTCTCTGCTCACCAGGGTGCCTTACTAAAAATAGTAAGGTTGGCCTCTATCATACGACTGACTTACTATAAATAGTAAGTATATAAAATGGAGCCAGAACAACCTGAATAACACCGCCTCTGAATACACCAAAGATCTGGAGATGAAAACACTATCAACTGCCAACTTGAGAACTAGTTAACTCCAACATGGGCCCTTTAAACACCATTATTAGTCTACGAAGACCTGATGATAGGTTAAACCTCCAACTCTAATGCTCGCTCAAAAAAGGGACATTACATTTTATCAAAAATGAACAACACCACATTTACCTTTCATTGCAATTTTACCTCTCATTGCACATTTGTTCTCTCATCTTCATTTTTTCAATTGCATAGAATTGAAACTTCTCCCCTTTGCTAATCCTACACTACTACTTCTACCCATTTGGTGCCAAGGAGTTTAAGGAGCTTGCAAGGAAGAGGATTTGCTGATTTAAGGTAGGTTTTCGGTTGTGGCTGTTTTTTTTTGTTTTGTTTGTAACTAGTTTTAATTTAATTTTAATTTTTTTGTTCTTCTTTGAAGTTTTAACCATTATTTAAACAAATACTAAATGCTTTACGTTTTAATAGAAATATTATTATGTTTTACCAAGGGCTATAAGGATTTCCAGAATGTTCTCAAGTTGCAAGTGCTAGTTCGATGGGCCAAGGGATAACCCCCAGATTGATCCGTGAATGCCCCTTTGGAAGTATGTGACAATATTAGAATATATACCTGGTGGAGGGTGTTTTCTTTGGCTTTGCTCAGAGTGTAATTGTAAATACAAGAGCTCATATAGTCGGGTGAAAGCCTATTTGTGTGAGATTCCTGGTGCTGGAATCAAAGCTTGTGGTGGGCCAAGCATAAATGAAAATCTAGGAAAGGGCTTGCCACAAGCAAAGATCTTTGCATATGTCAAAGAGCAAGAAGACACAAATGCCATTGTTGGGCAAAGATCGGAACATCTTTTGAGAAAGAAGGGATCACCCCTTGTTGATCCATTTCGTGCTAATGTGGTGACTCCGTCACACCCATTTCTTGTTACACTTGTCTCGGCCGAAAAGGAAGAGGATTTACCTCTTGGTTGCAATAGAACAAAAGATGTAGGTCCATTGGACAAGGCATTCCATAATGAATCTAGGGACATAGCGGAGTAGAGCATCGTGTGATTGTCTTTATGCATGTGGGTTGCCATTTAATGTTGTTAGATCACCATACTAGTAGGATATGATGAGATCTATCAATGCTGCCCCTAAAGGGTTCATCAACCTAGGTTTGAAAAAGTGTGAACCACCTTGTTAACAAAAGAAAGAAAACAAGTTGATGCATTGAAGCCCATTAGGGATTCGTAGATTGAAATGGGGGTGTCCATCATTTCCGTTGGATGGAAAGATATGACAAATAGAATATTGATTAATTTGGTCACAGTGAGCCCTAAATGGGCAATGCTTTTGAGGGCCATTGATTGTGAGGGGCAATTGAAGGATGCACGATTCATTGCCGACATCCTGATAGAGTCCATTGAGGTAGCGAGGCCTCAAAATGTTGTCCAAATTGTAACGAACAATGCTAAAAATTGCAAAGTTGAAGGCATAGTGGTTGAGTCAAGGTATGGACACATGTTTTGGAAACTTTGTGTTGTCCATTCCTTCAACTTTATGTTGCAAAAATTGGGGACAAAAGTTGACTAGATCAAACAAGTATATGAAGAGACGAGTGAGATCCAAATGTTCATAAGCAACTATCACGTCACAAGGCATCTTTAGGACCTTCTCGAAGTTGTAGTTGAAGGTAACTCTTAATTTTATCATTCATGAATTATAATGTTTTTATTTTTGAACATTTTTTTTTAAATTTTATTTGTTTTAATTTTGTATTAGGTTGCTAAGACTCGGTTTGCTTCACACACACTCGTCTTGAGACGACTTGTCAAGGTGCGTGAGGCATTGAGTTGCATGGTTATCATTGATCAACAACCTTTGGAGTCTATGGAGGTAAACAAACAGTGAGAAGGTCACAAAGGTGAAAGAATAGATTCTTGATGACGTGGTGGGAAAGTGTGGAGTATTTGCTCAATTTTACCGAGCCCATCAACAACATGTTGAGATATGTGGATATGGATCATCCATGTTTGGGTGAGCTTTATAATGGAATTGACTAAATGATTGAGAACATTAGATCCACCATAAATGTCAAAGAGCAGGATCTTACGGAGAGGTTCTTCAAAGAAGTACAATCACATCTCATTGAAAGGTGGAACAAAATGACCACCCCATTGCATCTTCTTGCTTTTGCTTTGATGCCTAAATGCTACAATGAAGAGATTCTTTCTTTGCCCAAGAGGGTTGCACCATATAGGGATGCTGAAGTTGTCGAGAGATATAAGACAACATTCTTTAGGCTTTTTTTTCATCCAAAAGTAGAAGACCAAGTTAAGGAAGAGTTTGTGCATTTCATATCCTTTGTAGGTCACTCCCTTGGCACTATTCGTAATAAGTACAAGACGGACGCCCACTTTTGGTAGTACCTCCATGGACAAGCATCCACCCATCTCCAACCACTTGCAATAAAAATTCTATCACAAGTAAGATTTTTTCTTTTTTAACTCTCTACCCTTTTTTTGAACTTTTCGACGTTTTTTTTTAACTTTTTAACTTTTATAAATTCTAATTGACTTTGCATCTTGCTTCAATAGGTTGCAAGTTCCTCCTCAGCTGAGTGGAAATGGGGGTACCTACAACTTTATCTACTTAGTTAAGCACAACAAGTTGGCAGCGAAAAAGGTGGAGGATTTGGTCTATGTCCATTCCAACTTGCGTCTTCACTCACACAAACAACCTCATTACAAGGAAAGGGCAACAAAGTGTTGGGATGTGGACCCAAAAACTGCTGACTTGGATGCCTTCGTTGTCTACCTTTCATTGTTTGACATAGAGCTAGATGACACTTCACACAACCTGCACAACGAAGTTAGTGTGAGTGGTACTACTGCTTCTTGTGGTTCTAATGAACAACATGATGATGAAGAGATTGCAGTTGAAGAGGAAAATGAATATAGTGGATCATGAATATGTTGATTTGTCTTTATTTTTGTCCATACATTGTAACATTTGCACTATGTACCTATTATAAAACTAATCTAAGTTCGACCATTGTATATTATGATATTTGGCATTGAATTATGGCTTATGAGTATGTTTCGTGGTTATTTAACTTATTTTGTTTCCTCTATGCATATTATATGGTTAATTTTGCTTATATGGCTTTATTTTTATATTTTTAATTATATATATATATATACACACACACGGCCGTATCCAAAACATATCCAAACTCCCAAAAAAAATCCACGTATCCATGTATCCAGTTCTCGTCCCTGTATCGGTATCAATAAAGTAGATATTATTTGATGGTCCTAAAAAGCCACACCCTTAGGGAAGTTTTTATGATAATCAACAAGCATTGTAGAGCTGTAGAATGCATATAGTCAGTACCATCCTATGATCATCATTACCCTACAATGTTTCAAATTTTCATTAGCGTGTTTTTTCAAAATTATGCGCCTATCTCTCTCTCTCTCAAAATGCATGTACGCGTATTTGTATATGTAATATCCCATCTATATGGAGGGAATGGTGCCAACAACATAGTGTATAGTTATGCTCGTGAGGATCTATATATAGTTGGGGGGAGGGGGCTGCTATATAGAGTAGAGAGGACCCGCCCCTATATATCTATTCGGGGCTTCCCCACCCCTATGTGTATTAGAATTGGGCCTTCCCCATCCCTCATTACATATCTATTGGGTTAGCTATGGCTACATAGAGTCTAGTCTAGTGTAGTTGGGGTGAGTGATAGCGAACAATTTTATATGTAGGGTACCAGCTGCCCACATGGATGAGATGGGTATATATATATATATATATATATTGAGGGCCTGCCCCAAGGTTCTCCCCTATATATAGCTAGGCCCGCCCTTATAGATGTAGGTATATTGGCAAACCCATATAGATAGATAGTCCACTTGTTTGATAGGAGAAGGATCACTCGACTTGCCCCTATAAATAGGTATATAGGCGGGCCCATATAGATAGATGGTCCACTCATTTGATGGGATGAGCTTGACCCGATGGCCTACACCTACACCTACCATATAGAGTATATGGGGATACCTCCCCTCCCCTTTATATCTGTATGTCAACAGCCTTGACTGATAGGATAGGGACAGACACTCCATATATTGGAATATATTTCAATTACACATTCATTCTTATTTGAAGCTAAGAATTTGGTGTAGAAAAAACGAAGGCATGTAGATTCTTGAGTGAATCGGCTCTATAGAGACTACCCTCCGCAATCCCTACGATCCTGTCTCGTCCCCTCTATTTAGATAGGGAGATAGGGTGGAGACGGGATGAGTAGAAAGGAAAGAATATCGCCCATGGGCATCTTACCCCGAACTCCTATAGACATGAAATCGGGGTTCCCGGAGAATACGGAATGGGTAGGAATAAGGCCTTCAATTAGATAGATCTCGCTTAGGGCTGGTTCAGAGGGTTTAGTCTGCATGCTTTCAAAGAGTATTGAGAATGTGATAATGTTGGACTACTAAATATGTATTATTATTCATATATTATATACATATACACACAAATGTATATACATGTATCTAGACATGTATGTCACATTTGTGTATATATATATATGTATGTATGCATATATGTGTATATACCTTTGTTACTAGGTACTTCCCTTGAGGGCCCTGCACCCATACTGGTACTGGCTTGGGGACCCATCATGTGCATCCCAGTTTCGCTTAATATCCCAGGTACTGCCGTACACAGGAAGGTCCTGGAGTACCCAGGCATTGAGACATACTCAAGTGTCTAAAGCACAGCAATAAGAAAAATTAGAAACAAAACAAAGATTTAAAGAAAAATAACAGCAATAATCTAAGTTGCAAATGAGCTATTGAATCCCTCTTGCAATTGCCGAGGTTGAATCTTAGATTCTACAGCTCACAATGGATGTGCAGTTTATTGTTACTAGAGGAGAAAACAACCCATAATAATTTCCTTTCCGTTGGCAGTTCATCAGCTCTATATCCTTGAAAATTTTATTAGCTGCCCTATTTTTTCCTGTCCATGGGCAGCCTGTGCACTGGAAAAGAAGCGGATGATCTGCTGCATACTGCATAACATGGATATGGATTTATTCTGCAGTTTGTATTGCCATGTATTGCATATGCGTGGATGGTCATTTAGAGGTTTGCATTCTCAAGGATAATGCAGGCATCCTAACAGCCTAGAATTGTTTTATCATTCATTTTTTCCGTCTTATAAAATTTTATCAGTCGTTATTTATTTCCTAATTTTGTTTTATGATTTAATTTTTTATTTCTATATATATTTTTAAATTATTTTACATAGTTAAATAGTATGGCACTCAGTATTATAAGAAATTTTAAAGTAAAAGTAGGTATTTTCTATATTTTAAGTTAGAAAGTTTTGCATATCTAGTATCTTTTTATTTTTCATAACATAATTTTAATAAAATATGTAATGAAAATAAAATAAAAATAGTATGTTCTAAATTTTTTAAGATAACACGGCCATTATAATATATGGCTTATTGGAGTGATTAAACAAAAAAATCTCCACTCTGTAGTCTAGACTCATGATTTTATTATTACATGTTAAAATCTTAAGTTCTTAACCAATAAAATATTGGGTTTTAATGCAAATAAAATTGATATTATAATTAATTTTGTTTAGTTTTATTTTATTTTTTACATATTTTTTGTACAGATGTACTCAAGCTGTACAAAACCCAGGGTCCTCCCAAAAAATGGCGAATCTCTATACGCATACCCTGATAACTTAAATGTATACATGCATAGAAATGTGTGTCTATATATATATATATATATATATACCCAGCCACACACACACACATAAATACATACACACACGTGTATACATATTTGTACAGAAATATCCATTTATCGTATCTTGGGGTCTTTGAAGAATTGCTGTATCCGTCTCCTAGTAATTGAGTTAATCATCTAAGTGCTACTTATGTGTGGAATTCAGAAATTGACAAATTACTTGGTATCACATAAGATGTAATGTTTCTCAACATATTTACTACACATAATAAACTTGAAATTGTCCATATGTAAAATGCAAGATAAGGTGCTGATCACTTTGGCTTTTGGAGTTCCCAATGAATTTGGGAAATTTTGAAAATTCTAGTTAATGGAAAGGGGAAGAAAAATACCATTGGTTATTGAGCCTTTGCGGCTTGAAGATACAGAGTAAAGTCACAATGTGCCCGATGAAAAGGGTGGGTCTATGGCATAAGTAAGCCATTTTTTAGAGTGTTGACAATTTCCAAATGCTGCCAGATGTGGAGAGAATTTGTAAGAAATTGTTTAAGAGGATCCAACAATGGAATGTTTTATGGATGACTTCTCACTCATCCCAAAATGTCAGCTATGGACCAATCATAGAGGAAATGGCTTTTTCATTTCCTTTGGTCTTGAGGAGGATTCAATTTTATACTGAATTAACTAAATATATATTGATATATTCTCTTGTACTGCCTTTATGTTTAAAGAAGAGCATTTTTAGTTTCATGTTTGGGGTCAGGACTACTAGTATAGGAATTGAACAAACCCACCATCTCATTGATTCCCATTTACAATATAACATTAAAAGAGGATGTAATTTAATGGACCATCAAATTAACTCTATGCATTCCATGTCTCAAAGAGATTAACAGGCCACTGAAAAATCAAGGGAGCCCATACATCGCTTAGGATGAGAGATTAACATGCATCCACAATGAGAATGGACAAATAACACTAGTCACAATAATAGATAATAGGGCACCTACATTCCCTCTAGGATGGTTCATAACAGAATTGTAAGAGAGGAAGTACCAGCATAACACTTAAAGACTGCTATAGGACTGAACTAATGTTCACTTATGAGTTGTGCACCAAAGAATGATGGCGTTTAACAAAATTAATTTAATTACATATAGAGAGATTTCTTATACAAACTTAATGATAGAACAATGATGCATGAGTATCTTGAACAAGACATCTTTAATTGGAGATGCCTTGGATCCGGAGCTGATAGTAAGACAACTTTGCTAGCAAAAAAATATTAAAAACTCTCAACTGTAGAAGATGTTCTTAGAAAGAAGTTCAAGAATTTTGTAGAAATTCATTCTCATGCAGAGATATGAGGTGTGAGTTTCCTGGAAGCCACCACAATGAATGCTTCATTGTAGGCAAAGGCATCCGCCTGTAGGCTGGCATATACTGGTGGGCTTGTTGTCTGGGCTCCAAGTTGGCCTGTACCTGCTCTATCTGCCATCTTTGATATTTATGCTGGCTCCTTTATGTGTGGTGTTTCTTTCATTTTCTTATGATAATGTTGTTTCTTTTGAGGAATTAGAATATCCTTCATTAATTTATGTATGCTGTCATCTTTTTGTTTTGTAGGTGTCAGGTAGTGTCATAAAAATGTTTAACCTTTGATCTTCCTCCAAACATTTCCATTTTAATTACCATTATGCCATGTATCAAATTCCCTTGTGAAGACAATGTACTGAAATCTTATGAGAATAAAGTCATATAGAATTTGAATGATGTAACTATATTGTTGCAAATGTTCTTTTCATTGGGATGATTGGTAAAAAATTCTTATTATTGATACTTATCATCACCATTGATGCACTCATAGTGATTAATTAGTTTGTTTTTGATGCAGTTTTATGCTTCGAACCCTGACAAGCAATCAAAAGAAAATGCCACAACTAAATATTTCAATCAAAGACTACTACTATTCTTAGTGAGCCATTTTTAGATTATTTATACTTAGAAGGCCCTAAGGTGCAGAACATAATACTATAGAGTAACTGTTTCAAAATAGCTTATTTAATGAGCTAACTTAATCAAACCACAGATGTCTTTGACCATTATTTTGGTATCCTAGATCCCCAAATTTGTCAATCATACATTTTCGCTGTGAAAGACTTCAACTATGGTTGCATATAGAAAAAAGGATTAACTAAAAACGATAAGCATATCCGTAATAAAGCACAAGAATTCTATTGCCAAATAGTACATTTGTGAATTTATTTTGTTTCCTTCGAAAGAGAGCTTCTGGCTTGCTTCAGAATACTAAAATTGAACTCACTGTAATTTTTAGCTTAAACAGAACTTTTGAAAGAGCTGAAATCGGTTATCTTGATCAGCATTTTTAAGACAATTCAGGAATGTCTAGACTCTATAATATTTTAACTTTATTTGAGGTTTTCTAGCCTTTATTATTAATTCATCACAACTGATACTAGTAATGGTTTTTCATATAGGCACTTTTGCATTCAGTTCCTTCTGGAAGGATGATAGTCCTTGACTTGTTTGCTGAAGTGAAGCCTATATGGCATCGCTCTGACCAGTTCTATGGTACTCCTTATGTCTGGCAAGTATCCGTTTTTTTTTTCAAATATTCCATACATTTCTCTAAACCAAATAAAATGTCTGCTTGGTCCTTTCAAATCTGACAAAGAAACAACTCGTGTAATGCATGATAATCTAGGTGCATGCTGCATAACTTCGGTGGCAATATTGAAATGTATGGAGTGCTTGATGCAATTGCATCTGGGCCTGTTGATGCTCGTACAAGTCATAATTCAACTATGGTAGGTACAATGTGCCGCATAAGTATAGTACCATCTTTGCAACCAAGTTTTTATCTTATAGTTGTCAGTTTTGTGAAAAATATATTTCTCATAATTTATCATGAAAACATGAGATCAGTGATACATGAGATTTCTGTTACAGTATATCAGGATGTCTCTCTTATTCCTGCTGGATTACTATTTGAGCTTGCACTCAGGATAACTTTGGATGTCTTTAAAACGTTGACATCCTACATTTGAATTTGTGTTTCATCTCTATTAATTTCTGCTGATTGCCATTGTTGTTGAATGCCACTGAGTCTAGTCTTCGAGTCTCTTCTTAACATGGCTGGTTTCTCATATATATTCTTCAGAGATGTAATGTGGATAATATAGTTTTGGATTTACCAGATATGTTCTTCATCTACTAATTGTGTTTTTTCCTTGGCATCTTGCATTTTTTGTTAAATGAGATTCCTTTTTGGCACAAAACTGGTGTATTATTCTGGGAAAGCGTTGCTTACTTAAATACCTAACCAACTTAGGTTATTCTTTATATCTACTTTCTTACCACCTGTATATGTTCATCCAAAGGTTGGGGTGGGCATGTGCATGGAAGGCATCGAACAAAATCCAGTAGTTTACGAGCTAATGGCAGAAATGGCATTCCGTAGTGACAAAGTATATGTTGAGGTAAGGCAGCTTATCAACCTTATGTTTTACGAAGGGAATTAGAAAGAACTTTTGATAGATAAATTTTTCATTGGCTTCCAATTTTTGATGCGTAATTTGCCATTGACCTTTGATTTGTGATTCATGAATTATGCCGAAGTTTATACTTTTACAATTGCATTCATAATAATTGGACATTAAGCAAAAAAAGGTCAAAATTGTTCTTTCAAAGCCATAAATTAATATTTGCCTATGTTATCAAAATTTTTACAAAGTTTGATAGCTAAGAGCTAAAATAAATGACAAAATCATTAAATGAACTTAAGCGTTGTGAAAAGAAAAACTGATTTAGCTACTCCAAAAGTAGTTTTCTAATAATAAAATCTTGTATATGGCATTTAACTGAGTTTTCTTTAAATCTTCTTTTGCTCTTGTTGAAGATTCTATACCATGCATCTTAACACAAAAATGCTTCTTTGTTAATTGGTCTAAGTATCAAGCCAATGATTCTTCATATTTCTCTTATGCTATGGGATTTCGTACAGGATGCCCTTGTTTTGGGGATTATTTATAGTCAAATTTAGTCATTTTTGTGTATATCATAGTTTCAGAGTATTGTCTCTTTTCTTGTTTATACTACTAATGATATCAATTAAATTAATATCATGTTTATTTGGTTTATTCTTTGAAAGAATATGGTAATGCTCCTTTGTTTCTATACCCTTGTATCACAAAATTCGATAAGTCTCTTGTTCAACTCCTCTTTAGATATCTGCCAACCTCAACTTATTTTATGAAAGCCTGCCTTTAATTATCCAATCATCCTCTTTACTTACCTAATAATGTTAGTTTTTATGTGTTTGAAATTGATGCTTTATATTCATTTTTATTTTTTATGCTACTTTGGTATTTTGCTTTGTTTCTTTTGCTCATTTGGGCCCTACATTTCTTTTGTAGGTGGGTTAGAGGTCTTTATTTTGGTGATCCGAAATGAATTGATCAAAATGACGAGTTTCCAAAATAACCTTTGGAGAAAGATTGGAGTGCTAAACTCAAGAACAACCTGAAGTCTAACAACATATCTAGGGTACATTAGGAACATGCGACTCAAATAAAGGGGTACAAAGCCAAGATGTAGGCACAAATATTTGATATTGTGTTATGTAACATCTGTTGGGAAAGAAATAAACTATGGGCTTAAATATTTAAAGGAGAATTAGTTAGTGGCATAAAAGAGAGAAATTAGAACCCTTACAAGTTCATCCAAGGGTACAAAAATCAATATATATTTTTTGGGACCCTAAGTCTGTCTAGGAAAGAGGTGATTTGTGTCTAGGGAGGTTGGTTTGGATTGTCAGGTCCATCTGGGAAGAAGAAAAGGACATCTATCCTAAAAGGATTGCCCAGCCATGGAGGAAGGAGCTCGTCTAGCTCTGAGGGTCAATCCAACCATGACAAAAGGTCATTCGGACTTGAGGTTTGTCCAACCACGAGGACAAGATGCTGTCAGACCTTAAGGGGAAGGTAGTTGAATGAAGTAGAGGGGGTACCCAACCAAAAGGAAATATGCCTACCAAACCTAGATACATTTGTGAATAGGACATCAATAGTCATTTATGCGTACAATTAAAGTTTGTCACTCATTGTCTTGAGAGGATCAACTCTCTATTCTCCTTGCGAGATAAATTTTGTGCAATTGCCAATTGAACATTTTCCTCAAAACATGTCATATCCTTTCTCATTTGAGGATGCCTACCAATCACGTATTTGTGAGGGGGATTAATATTAGTCTCCACTACTAGAAACTTCAAAGGTAAGTAGTCACAAGACTATACCTTGCTATTCAAGAATAAAAGTGGATATCAGCAATAACATCACAAGTAGAAAAGCCAACTTTAGGTTCTAACAAGTTGGAAGAATGAGAGCTCTATATTTTTCAATGGAACATTACTCATGGCTCTTTTAGCCCTTGTGATATTGTCTTGTCATCTAAAGGGTAGTACGCGGGATATATTCGAGTCACATTGACCTATTTTTAGTTATTCATGGACATTAATATATATTTTTTCTTTCTTTCTTGGTACAATGTTAATTCGCAAACATTATCCAAAATCTTCAAGTTTTTCTTACCATATTGGCTTCTCATAGTCAATATAGAATGAAGTTTTTCGCAATGTGCAAGAATTTTCTAATATCTATGAATGTCACATATCCATCAATGAATCACTAATTTGGAAACATAACCTCATTTTGGGATTCCAGCGGAGATTAAATAAACAAATCCAAATGGCCACCTTGGAGGGAATATCCTCCAGAAGAGTAAAACCAATTGTAATGTTCCCTTTTAGGGCTGAATATGCAAGAACAAAAAACTCCACAAATCCCAAATAGTTCTAAACTAAAAATCCACAAAAAATATGCCAAAAATATGAATTTGCAGCCCTAGGAACAAATCATCCCACTTGGCCTTGGCACTAGGGTTTGGGGACTAAAATCAATACTTTTTCACTTAAAAATACTCGGAAAATTCTCAAATAAAATTCAGAAAATTGAAATTATTCTCCCAAATTTGAATGTGCCAAAGTACTTATTTTTCAACTCGGAAATAATTAATTTTTCCCATATTTTTTAAAAACTGAAAAATTGCATAATTCCTTTGAAACTGAATGTACTGAGCCAAATAAATACTCAAAATGATCATAAAAATATGACAAATCAGATTATATAAATTTCAGATTTTTCTAAGCAAGATAAACTCTCAAAAAATACAGAAATCATCAAAGGGTGATGTCACCCTTTGGGGGTGTGACGTCACACCCTAGAGAGGTTCGCCGCACTTGGAGATGATCCAAAAGTGCCTCAAAACTGATCAAAACCCTTCAGATCTGATAATTGCTCAATCTTGCTTGGAAATGATGACAAAAAATATAGAAAATTGAGAAATACTTGACCAAATCAGCAACCAACAAACAACATAATGTCTTCAATGTGATTTCTAAATGAAATCACCCTTCAAACAACAATAGCATTCATTGGGCATCCATCCCAATCATTCTTCAAGCATGAAGATTTAATTTATAAATTTAGTATATCCAAAATAGAAGCCCTCATGTCTATATATATTCTTCAAAGTGGGGCAAACCACTTTTGGAGGCAAAATATCTTTTTAAAATCAGTTAACCACTTTTTAAAATATCTTTTCTTCTTTTATTTTCCCTCCAAGCCAACATTTACTTCTTTTCCCACTTATAATATTTTAAATTAATTGCCAAAAATAGAATTAGTAATTAAAATTACTCTAAGGTAATAATTTAATAAATAATTGATTAATTTACCCAATTTACAAGAGTGATTTAATCATTTTTGGGCAAACAATTAATTAAAATACCTTTTCCAATTATTATTCAAACTCTCAAGTGCAATAGTGGTTAAAACAACTTTTATAAAATGCTTTAGTAGTAAAAACCACTTTTTATTAATATCTTATTAACTAACTAAAATTACCTTATATGGTCAAATGATCAAAATCACTATACGGGCAATTTTAATCAATTAATAAAATAAAATATCTAAAAGTTATCGCTTAGTCTATGGGTAAAAGTAGACTAAAGGTCTTCAATACCTGTTTACTTGTGAACCGGAAATGGGGACATTACACCAACAATGCAAGCCCACATAAAAAGGGTAGTATAGGTAAAAACTCAAGGTCAATGTCTACTCTAAGATAGAAAAACATATCTCGGAAAATCCATTAACACAAAGCATGCAGAAAAGTTCTCCATTAACTTCCTAGTTTTATGAAATGCTTTGTTGTAAAGCAACCTTGGATGGCCCTAATCCTTATAAATAGGCAAATCGAAGCATTATTCTGCAATCATGTATCATATTTCAAAGGGAATGGATTCAAGCTCAAGCGTTACAACCAAATCAAGCCTTCTTGCCATACACTAACTTGTAGAAACTACACTACCAAATGTATTTTCAATTGTGGAATAGTAAATGCATACTACAACACAAGTACAATGTGTTTAGTACATGGAGGACCTTTTGCACAATGCCCTTACATAGACATACATCGTGCTATTTATATGACACGAAGACCCAACGATTGTCAGATAACCACAACCATCAAGAACAGATCATACTAAAAAATCATTTACATCACTGCCTAAAGCTGACAATAAAATCATCAACAACATAATAATTTTGGCTACCAAAACATGTAATTAATAATATGCTGATGACGAATGACAATATTGCCATGACAGTCTACATTATCCCCCCTTTGAAACAAGTCACAAGTCCCTTCTGACGCAACCCATATGCAATATGATAAAAATAATATTGAAGAGGGAAGATAAAAGGCATTTTTGAAGGAGTTGCAATTGCTATAAAGATTGCTGCAGGAACTAATAGATACCCTCACTGAAAAGATTTGTGCAAAAATTATAAATCTCCTAACATGTAATGGAGATTGATCTTTTACACACAAAATTGCTGCATAAGTATGGTTCAGAACCCCATGAAGCCAACAACTATATGCTTTATTTTTCTTTCTCTACCAAAAAATCTGAAAATGGCTGTGAAGGCAAAACACGTTGTGCAAGAGACCATTAGGCATATGACAAGGAAACATATGTATATAAATCACTGTAAGGAAATGTACAATTGGAAGGGGTGTGCGACATACAAAGGATAGGCCATAAGGCAATTGCAGGAGTGGAAGAAATTTCTCGCATATCAGGAGAAGCGTATGCTTGAGAACGACATAGAACAACTGAGCAAAGGGAAAATTAAGGAGATTGGCAGCTGTATGTTGCAGCAATAGGACCATACAGTGCTTGTGCATACAATAAGCTTGTGAGTGGAGCATATGGGCTGGAATTTTGGTTGTATAGTTCAACTACCTACATAGGGCATATGTTTGGTAGGAGAAAGAAGAACATTGTTGACATCTAAAAATGGTACCATGACATTATTTAGAGTCTTAAATTATATTAATTGTAACATGTTTGGATTATCTTAGTTAATTTGGTTTAAATCAAGTAAATGGGCCCTTTTGTTGACTTTCAATGTGTTAAGCCCCCACTCATCTTGTGCATATCCAATGTTATCTTTAGCTCATCTTGTGCACTCCCTAATAGTTATCTTATGTTTAGATTCGCTCCAAATCAAGTCCACTTACATTTACCTCTTCCCCTCTTTTTAGATTGGAAATTAGCATAGGTGTGCATAATATTTAATTTAAATTCAAATATCATCTATAAGCAGAGAAACTTAGTAGTTTATATATATATAGAAAGAAATCTAGAGAGAATTTATTTATTGTTTATATGAATCTATTGAGCATTTGCAATCATTCTAGAGGAAATGTAATATTTATTTTAGAATTGAAAGTGATAATGACACTATTATATTTAGTTGAATTGCATTATATTTTGTGTTATTTTTAAGACTTTACAACATCTTAGTGAATTGATAATAATGGAGGGATAATACAAGACCCCAATAAAACCCTTTTGTTTTTTTATGGTTTTGAGCAAATCTTGCTAGCACACTTGAGCTGTGGACCATATACATGAGCGCCAGGTCAACATGAGCATATCTTATGCTGGAAAAAATAAGCATAAACCCTCTCTTTCATTATTCCTATAGAATTAGAATATTATCTAAGTTTGATTTCATTGTTTTTATGTGATTTGGCTTAATTAACTATAAAAGGGTAGATGTATTGCACTTTACAATAAATAAATGGATTTTACAATAAATTGCAATATCTATTCATACACAATTAATTAAGTCTAATATAGATTTAAAAATGGTACATTAGACCTAATTAATTATTCCACCATCAGAGCATTAATGAAAGATGGTTTATAAAACACTCCTATCTGTAGTACACAACTCTAGTGTATCAATAAGATTTGTCAAAACTACATAAAAATTGGAGGGTTTTAATGGTGCCTTGTGTTACACCTCCATTATTATCAAACCTTTAGAATACTATAAAGTTTTCAAAACAATACACCAAGTATAATGCGATTCAACAAAGCAGTCAAGTGTGATTCAAGTGCCCAACTCTCATCACTCTCAATATTAGATTGATTACTTGATTTTCCCTAGAATGCTTGCAAATGCTCAGTAGATTCTTGTAAACAATAAATACATTTTTTATAAATTTTCTCATGTAAATGAACTACCAGGCCTTTCTATTTATTTGTGTTTTTTGAATTTAAATTAAACATTATGCACACCAATGCCGACTTCCAATAGTTATGACTTCAAAATAAGGATAGGTGTAAATGCAAGCACACTTGGATTAGAACGCATCTAAACACAAACTAAGATAATGGTGAGTTAGGGAGTGCACAAGATGATTTAAATGTAACATAGGATATTAAAAAGAGGAAGAAGAATTAACACATTGGAAGTCAACAAGAGGAACTGTTGGCTTGATTTAAACCAAATTAACTAACATAAACCAAGCATCTTAAATTAATATAATTTAATAGTAAATAATGCCATGGTAACTAGTGCAAGAGCATCCTTGGGTAAATCCACATTTCGGCATCACCCCAAAACATGGTAGCATAGATGTGGATTAGAATAAAATGAAGCTCTTCATTTTCTAAGTTTCAAGAATTGCAAGAGAGGTTGCAGGGCTTCAATGGTTGGTGAATGTTTTAAATAGTCTTGAGCATATATCCCACATGTAGAAGGTATGGGATCAAATATGCCTTTATGTGTATTTTCACTTTCACAACCTGCCTTTTGGACATAGGTCATCACCATGACAATTCGAAGGGGGTGAAAATTGAGGATCATGTCGTGTCGTGAGATGCAACTTAAAATATCTTGGATAGTGATTTCTCATTCAGGGATTTTCAATGCCAAAAGCAGGTTGTGGAGATTCACCACCAACTATTGATTTTCAAAATTGAATTGCAACCGCACATCGCCAGTTTGTGGGTAAAGGCATTCGAAAGCATGTGTAGTCCCAAATCAATGCACACCATTGATCTCCAAAGAAGCAATCTAGGCTGTTGATCACTAGATCAGAGGAGAAGGCCAAAAGTTTGAGGTTGCGCAACAAATCAATGCTACTTGTTGATCTTCTTACATCACATCGTGACCATTGATCTTGTAATGTCCTTTTTTTGGGCCAAATGACCAAATAAGGTTTTCTTTTAAAATTTACAAAATTATGAATTTTGAAATTAGCAAAATCAGCAAACCCTAGCTCAAAGAGATGCCTCAAAAATATGCAATTTGTTTCCAAACCCTAGGAGTCAATATGCAATAAATATATAGGTAATTTTCAGCAATTACTTTGAGAAAATATCACTTCAAAATGATCCAAAATAAGTCACGAATTGGAAATAAAAATTTTGTACTTTTTTATCCCTTGGATGTGGATAAAAATCAGATTTAACTTTGTTGAAAAATATCTGGTTTTATGCATAAAACAACAGCTGAATATTTACCAATTCTCACTCAAACCCTTGCCAAAAATCATTAATAAATTACCAAAAATAATCACACAAATTTAACGCCCTTGTTGAGCCTTCAATGTGATCAAATACCACTCCAAACCTAGTCACCTCAGGTCAAAACTGCATATAAAATTTAGAATTAATATTTACCTTTCAACTAGGGTTTTAACCCCTTCAAACATCAAACCCTCAATCCCAATCAAGTCACCACCCTTGGAAAAATTCACACAAATAAATATTAGCCACAAATCCACAATTTATAAAGTCAAATCCTCATAAAATCTACCCAAAAATATAATTAAATAAATCAGTTTATTATTTATTTATCCACTTGAAAAGACCTTGAAAATCTTGCCAAATCACATAGAAAGTCAACGCCACACTTCATCAATATTCATCAATAAATTTCAACAATAAAACTAAGTCAATTGGACTTCAAATTGTTCATGAAATCCACACAAACAAGTCACCAAGAAAGTCATCCCACTCTAGGGCAATTATCAAATCCACATTTGCAAAGGTGGTGTCAAAAGACACCGTTTTGTCGAATAATCAACTCCAAAACCTGCAAACAATTATTGGACATACATCCCAATATTTTTTTTAAGCATGAAGAAGCAATATCAATTTTCAGCATATCTTCAATTGAGATCTCCACCTTGTATTTGTACCTTCCAAATGGGGCGAACCACCTTGGGGGGTAAAACATCTCATAACTCTCCTTGTCGACTTTTTAGAATATCTTTTCCTTTCTTTGATCAACTTTTAAGCTGACATTTCTCTTTTTCAAATAATAATATTAATTTAATTGCTTAAATAATAAATAGTAATTAAAATTACTTTAGGCAATAATCGAATGATTATTTATTTTAAATATCATAGTGGTAAAAACTACTTTTTAAAAAATATTATATTAATCAACTAGAATTGTCTTATATGGACCAATGATAAAAATTACTATTCAGACAATTATAATTAATTAATAAAATAAAATCTCAAAAAGAATCCTTTAGTCTATGGGGAAAGTAGACTAAAGGTCTTCAATACTTGCTCATAAGTATTTGGAAATGGAAACATTACAGTCCTCCCTTCTCAAAATTGTTTGCCCTCAAGCAATAGCAAACTCATATGCCCAATTACCATGTCCACGTTGTAAAACCCACTGTAGTGCTAAAAAAGCGATACTCTTGTCCCTGTTAAGTGGAATATCTTTTGCCAAAAATTATAGCATGACATTCCCCAAATGGATAAAAAATGCCAAACCAAGCCTTCAATTCAAAAATGTAATCTTTCCATTTGCAAAGAGAAGACAAGCTTAACCCAATTGGAAAACATACTTTGCAAACACATGTTATAATCAAGTAAACAAATTTGTAGGGATCCTCTTATGTGAGATATGTATCCTTCCATTTGCTGCCCTTTGTTAAATCCTCTCATGTGCTTGACCATGTTCCCCAAAAAATGCAAACAGATATCAGAATTGTATTGTCTATGAGAAAAGGCCTCCAAGACACATTCGCCACCATGTATGGACATCAAAGTGTGAAATTTGCACCCGACAAGAGGCTGCCCCATGTTGATTTTATGTCCAACATGCATATGATTCTCTTCATACTTCCCAAAAGCTCTCCAACATTGTCACAAGAAGGCTGTACCTTCTCGGTGAGGAGGTTCCTTATGTCACCTTCACATGATGCCAACAATATTACGTTTCTAGAATCTTGTGCAAACTGTTTTATATGAAATAAATCAGTTTTTCCTTCATGTTGACATGGTTGTATATGCAAATAAACCTCTGATTTTTCATGTGGGCAAATGTAGAATTGATTGTACATATGTCTCTCATGTCCCAAGAGCTATATTCTTCCTACTAAGTGCTGGAAAGTGCCACAAGGATCAGATTTCTTCCTTTTATCATGGCTACCATGTGTGACCAAATAGATATTAGAGGGATGCTTAAACTGAATTTGAATGTATTGTTGTTCTGTGTCTTTACACTTCCCCTTTTTAATATGCAAACTATGACCTTAGTCATTGATATTTCTAGAATTTATGAACAGCTGAAAGTACATAACAAAATCAGACTTAATGCTCGTGTGAGAGGGCTGTAATAGTGATGTAGAAACTGAGTTTTTTTTATTGTACCAAATCAGAATTACACCTAGCAACATTTTTCCTTGTCACAAGTGTTAGAATGCTCCCTAAATTAGATTTCTTATGCATGATAGGTGGTTGTCATAGGTTGCTCAACTCAGAATTTTTGGGAGTAAAGTTTCCATACCTTTCAACAACTTTTTTTGATGTCTTAATTGGATGCCATGTACCAATTGTGCTTCTCTCTGTGGGGTTCCAAGTCCAAAATGTTGCCAATAATTTTCTGATTTTTTTGGAAAGTTAGGAAACAAATTTTCCTTCACCAATTCATTTTGTCCAAGGCTGCTCGTCATTTGGGCCTTTGTCCACTCTAGGGTAGTCTTCAAGTCTTCATCCATATTTTCATCTTCAACTCCTCCAATTGGTAGCCCATGTATGGGAACCAACCTACTCCTTGCATTGCCCATTGCAAGAGATCTCCCAAATCAACCTACATATGAAACAAACAAATTAGGGAAATCATTGGTGGTTAATAACACTCATTTGATCCACTTGTCAAGGTTTAGGATCCTTTTTTGATGTCTTGATCCTTATCCATTTCACACAATGGATTGCATTTTACATTCCACAATAAGTTGGAATCTTGATCTTTTCCCATATCCATTTTGATTGTATGCGAGTCCATCATACTGTTCTTTTCCTTCAAGCATTCCCTCATCTCATTGTGCATTGATCTATCAAGAAGCCCCTTTGTGCCATTCAACCTTGTCAATGCTTGCACTCCCTTCATATTGGTGCTTAGGAATTGTTCCAAGTTCTTTCATCAAATCTAGAGTCATGCAATAAATTTGAACAATTATTAGATACCAAACAAAAATCATCATTCAACTCATACCTTTCTATGAATATCTCAGTTTCCTTGGCTTCTTCAAAATCATTTTTTTGAATACCAATGTTTGAGGTACTTGGCTGCCCCAAAGCACCTAGCATTTCCTCATTTTCATCCATCATTTGCAGCCCCCTTTTCTACTCCAAAAACTTAGATTTTTTGTCCTCACAATTTCCCACTCTAGGCTGCCCCAAAGTGTCATTTTTTTTTAGCTCACCTTCCTGCTTCAAATCTGATTTTTTCGTTTCCTTGGCTCCTTCATAGGAACCCTTATGAAGGGTTGTCCTTTCATTCTTTCCTTCCAACTCTCCATGTAGTTCAATCCTCTCTTCCTCTACATGCTCCACCCTCAAATAGGGCCTCAATTTTTCCTCACAATTAATTACAACATTTTCAAACAGCATATGTGCAATTGGAATTTTTTTCTTTTCTAGCCTCAAACCTATTAACAAGATAGATAATAATGGCTTGGAAAAATCATCACTTTCATTGAGTGTCAAGGTCAAGATTCTCTACATAGAAGCTACAACATTTTTGGTAGCATTCTTACAAACAATTGCAAGGAAATGTTGAAACATTTCAACAAGAAGCTCACCATATTCCAAATCTAACATTAAAACACATGACTTGATTTTTGCTATAGTCTCTAGCAATGTGACCCTTCTAGTAAATAAGTCTCCCTTGTTATCCATAAGATCTCAGAAACTCTTCACAATCAACTAAAATATCTCCCTCATATTTCTGTCACTGTAAAGAACCTTGGGAGCAATTAGTCTCAAAATTTCATTGACACAATGTAATGTCCCCATTTTCTGAGTAATGACATTATAAGGGAATTAAATTAAATTAATTATTTATAAAGTTGTCCAAATAAATTAAATCACAAGGATAACTTTATTTTAATTAATATAATTAAAGTGACTAAAATATAATTAATAAATATTATAAAGTCATTTTATTAAATATTATAAAGTCACTTTATTAAATAAAGTGTTCTTCTAGAAGCTTGAGGAGGTTACATTGGATTCTTCTAGAAGACTCAGCTAACCCTTTAAAAAGAGATGAGAGCAAGTCATTTGGACATTTTGATTTTGACATCTTTTATAAGATTTTCTAGAAGAACTTGTGTTTGCGGGTTCAACGTGCCATAAAATGAAAACCTTTGGGTAGAGCGATTGTTTGGACGAAAACCCATTCAGCGTTTTTGGGTGGAATTATTCTAGGATTCACAATTGAGCTTTATTGATCAGTTTGGAGATTAGGAGCTTCATGGAATAAGTTGTTGCAGAATTTAGAGGAGCTGATTTCTATATTAGATACTTAGATCAGATTTGAAGAAGGATTTGTTAGCGAGTTTTAGAGACATATTAACAAGGGTTTGGCCTTGGGGTTTGAGTGCCACCTAGGATTGGAGCAACCTCATCCTTGAGGCGATTTGTGGAGATTATTGGTTGTTAGGGTTTGGAAAGTATAGTCAGTTTGGAACAACAGATCAGTTCTCTTCCAACATTGTTGAAGATTGTAAATTGGTGCATGTAGCTAGGGTTTCATCTTTCATTTGGAGCGCCTACCATTGGAGGAGATTTGAGGTCGATTTCATCATTGTATATATTGCTGATTGTTATCAGACTTTTGTGCGTTGTTGATGTAGTATTTATATTGTATTTGATGCTCATTTTATGCCAATAGTGTGAAGAGGCAATTCGGGTATGTGTATCTAATATTCATGTCTTCAAATCTTTAATTTGAACAACAAAATCTATCGCTGTTACAAGTTATATCAGACTGTTAAACTTTATAGGCCTGATATACATTGTAACCAGTCATGGTATGATGCATTTTCTATAATGGTTTATGTCAATATTTGAATTACAAGTTATTGGTTTGCTTTTCTATCAATTGATAAATGTATTTTCTCCTAATATCTATCCAAACAAACACCAAACAAACACAAAACAACATACTAGTCACAGGTCAGCATACATGCCATTTGTTTGACAAAATACCAAGTTGGGAAAACTGAAAATTTTGCGTAGAACTCCTAGGGGTTCTTACACACTAGTAATAAAAAAATTTACCTCTTCACTTGTGTCTCTAAAGAGTTGATGTTGAACCAAGTAAGTTATTGAGGGTTGTACCGCCCATTTCATGGTCTCATATTGTGATTGACTCACCTTGGATAACCTCTATTCTAATTTTTTCAAGGTGTTGATTACACTTTCCACCAGTTGGCATAGGTTCGCTAGCTTTTATTTTGCATTGTAGAGCCTTTATTTCTCCATTTCTTCCATGGGTTCTTCCTCTTCTCTGATAACACAAAATCCTTTTACCTGCTTGTATCCAAATTTGCAACACCAAACATCACAGGTGGAGAAGATCGGTGCTCTAATACCACTATAATGTCTCCTTTTTGGACCAAAGGACTAAATAAGGGTTTCCCTTAAAATTCACAAAATTCTGAATTTTGAAATTAGCAAATTCAGCAAACCCTAGCTCAAAAAGATGCCTCAAAAATATACAATCTGCTTCCAAACCCTAGGTGCCAATGTGCAATAAATAGATAGGTAATTTTCAGCAATTACCTTAATCAAATATCACTTCAAAATGATCCAAAATAAGCCACGAACAGCAAATAGAAAATTTGTATTGTTTTACTTCTTAGATGTGGATAAAAATCAGATTTAACCTCACTGAAAAATATCCGATTTTATACATAAAATAGCAAATGAATATTTATCAATTCTTACTTCAATCTGTTGAACACAACTATCTACTGAGAGTGGGGGTGAATCAATAGATGAGCTAAAATTAGTCTATTTAAAACCTTTTACAGAAGATGTAAATTCATGTGCAAATCAAAGAACAAATGCAGAAGTCACACACACACATAGAAACACATATCATTAGATTTTTATTTGAAAAACCCAAAGGAAAAAACCACAGTGAAAATCAGCTGCTAGAATTTATTGTTCTAATCCATCCTCATAATAAAATGCCTTACTGGCAAACTTCACTGGTTCCATTCAAGGACACCAATCCTTAGAAGACACCAATGTCCTTACTGAGCACCAACCCAGTTTGTATGTAGGCACCAACCTACTTGAACTATGGAGCTACAACTCCAGTGTACAAGATAGATTCACAAGTGAGTCCAGTTCAATGTTATTTGTTACAAGTCTAATCTGTAACTGCTCACCTTCTTCTCATTATCTGTGTGCTTTATCTTCCTGCTTGCTTAATCTATGTCTACATATGGCTTTCACTCTGTATCTGCATACATCTGGTTATGCTTTGTTCAGATACACTTCATTTCCCTTCCTTCTCTATGTTTTATTCTATCTGCATATTTCTTTTTATCGACAACCCTTTTTCTCACTTGAAAACGCAATAGCAGCGACACCTTTACGATGTGTTAAGAGTCGTGTTTATACAAGGATTGATTAAGGTTCCTCGACTCACTTATTGCATTCACATTCTATTTGCACAGTTCATTTCTGGATTCTCCTTTAATGCGTATTTGACTTTTGCAATTTCACACGTCTTGGTTCTTGCATCATTCAGCAATTGTCTATTCTCGTTTCTATGTTTGACAACTGCGGGATTTTGGTCATAATTGCACCGTTTTCTTTTCGTGTTTTGGTTCATGCATCATGCCGTAATGTTCTGGTCTCTTTACCATGTTTGGCAGCGGCTGGATTTACCTCTTAAATGCACAACCTCCTTAATCGATGATTGATAGGTTGAATCGATCAATCTCGAGCTCTGTGCAATCATTTATAGGTTTTGTCTGTTCCTACAATTGTTTGTTGAGAATATATTAAATGCAGGCCTTTGATTTTTTCTTCGTGCCAAGTCTAGCCATTGAGCTCTTCTTTGCATCTCGCTACTTCCTATATATCAGGGTCGCTTTCGCTCCTTTTGATTTATTCGAATATGCTCGATCTTTAACTTTGCCACTGTGCATTAACCTTCGAGCACCTTTAAGGCTTTGGATTCACTCACTCTGTTGGATCTTCTTAATCCTGACTTGCGTGTGTCGTTGGATCCTCAAAGATGCTTGCTTTTTATGTTGACTAGATCATTAACCTTCGACATGTTGACTTCATCTCGCTTCTTTCGGCGTCTTTGAGATGCCTCCCCTTCTTTGATCTCTTCAGACTTGCTCAAACTTTAACATGTTCCCTTCGGGACAATTTTCATGGACTTTTTGTTCGGGTTATTTTTGTCGGGACTTTTCTCTTTGGGCTATTTTTCAACTTAATTCTTCGAGACAATTTTCCCAACAAATTGTCCTTCGAAATCCTTAGAAACGTCCTCATGCCCTTTGGTTTTTTTGTAGACTACCCTTCGGCTTTCTTGAATGGTCCACTTGCCCTTCGGACTTTTTGCGAACTACCCTTCGGCTTTTTTGAACGGTCCACATACCCTTCGGCCTTTTGCAAACTACCCTTCGGCTTTTCTGAAAGGGTCCACATACCCTTCGGCTTTTCGGAACAGTCCACTTACCCTTTGGCTTTCTTGCAAGCGTCTACATGCCCTTCGGAACAATTTTTGTGGGCCTTTTGTCCTAAAGATTTGTCCTTGCTAATATTTCCGAAAGAATTGTCTTTGCCAATTTTTTCGAAAAAATTCTTCCGAAAGAATTCTTCAAGACCATTTCGGGTTTTTCATTCAACACGACTTATAGACTTGGAAGAAGTAAAGTCATCATAGAAACCGATCAACTCTTCCAGACCCATTCGGGTTTTCAACTTTGCTTAACTTATTAAAATGAACTAAGTAAAGTTGTTGCAAAACTCCGATCGACTCACCTAGAACCGTTCGGGTTTTTCACATTGCTTAATTCATAAACATGAGAGAAGCAAAGTCACTCCGAAATCTCGATTACCTCTTCCTTGACCCATTCAGGTTTTCCACATTGCTTATCTTATAAACATGAAAGAAGTAAAGTGCTTCCGAAACCCCGATCAACTCTTCTAGACCCTTTCGAGTTCTTGAGACGACTTGACTTATAAAAATGAGACAAGTAAAGTCGTTGCATAAACCCGATTAACACTGTTAGGCCCATTCGGGTTCTTGAGACAACTTATAAAGTTGAGAGAAGTAAAGTTGTTTTGGAATCCCGATTTGCACTAAAAGACCCATTCGGGTTCTCAAGATGCTTTCGGGTTCTCAAGATGCTTTACTTATTTTATAAGTAGAAGCTCTTCATAAATCTGATTTGCACTGTAAGTCTATGCAATTCAACTTTCGACATTAATGTCGGATAACACACGCTGCCTTTGATGTCAATGACAATATTACAGACATCAACCAAAATTGCCAACAAAACCCTTGTCAAAAATCATGAATAAATTACCAAAAATAGCTACACAAATTCAACACCCGTTTTGGGCCTTCAAAGTGATCAAATATCACTCCAAACTTAGTCGCCCTAGGTCAAAACTGCATATAAAATTTAGAATTAATATTTACCCTTCCACTAGGGTTTTAGACCCCTTCAAACATCAAACCCTCAATCCCAATCAAGTCGCCACCTTTGGGAAAATTCACACAATAAATTTTAGCCACAAATCCACAATTTATGAAGTCAAACCCTCATAAAATTTGTCCAAAAATATAAATAAATAAATCAAAATTTATTATTTATTTATTCATTCGAAAAGACCTTAAAAACCTTGCCAAATCACATAGAAAGTCAAAGCCACACTTCAACAATATTCATCAATAAAATGCAACAATGAAACTAAGTCAATTGGACCTCAAATTGTCCATGAAATCCACACAAACAAGTCATCAAGCAAGTCGCCCCACTCCAGGGCAATTATCAAATCCTCCTTTGCAAAGGTGGCATCAAAAGACACCGTTTTATCAAATAATCAGCTCCAAAATCTGTAGACAATTATTGGGCACACATCCCAATATTTTCTTCAAGCATGAAGAATCAATATCAATTTTCAGCATATCTTTAATTGAGATATCCACCTTGTATTTGTACCCTCAAAGGGGGGCAAACCATCTTGGAGGGGCTAAAATACTTCATAACTCTCTTTGCTGAATTTTTAGAATATCTTTTCTTTTTTTGATCAACTTTCAAACCGACATTCCTCTTTTTGAAATAATAATATTAAATTAATTGCCTAAATAATAAATAGTAATTAAAATTACTTTTAGGCATAATCCAATAATTATTTCTTTTAAATATCATAGTGGTAAACACTACTATTTAAAAAATATTGTATTAATCAACTAGAATTGCCTTATATAGGCAAATTTAAAAAAATCATTATTCGGGTAACTATAATTAATTAATTAAATAAAACTCCAAAAGAAATACTTTTGTCTATGAGAAAAGTAGACAAAAGGTCTTCAGTGCCTGCTCATAAGTGATTTGGAAATGGGACATTACAAATCTCCATAATGGAGCACCTCAACACATCTACTAATAGTTTTGTGTTTCAGTGATAATTATTTATCTTAGAAGCTTTAATCCTGACTGTTGATCAGAGCATCGAAAGCTTGGAGCCTTAAAAAATAATTTTCCACAAATCAACGTTGGCCGATTGATTGTGTAACATTCAATCTTGGCTATCCATTGACAATATAGAGCTGAAATTGAGGATTTTTGAAGCAATGTCCATCATTGATCTTCAAGATGCAATCTTAGTCGTTAGTCAATAGATTAGAGGATGAAGTCAAAGTTCAGTCAAACACTTGTGATTCAGTGTGTCATTGATCTTCATTCAGTCCCAAAATTAGTCAAGATCTTCATTCTATGCCAATAATTTGAGTATTTTTGAAGCAATGTTGATGCATCGTCTATATTTGATCTAAAGATGCAATCATAACCATTAGTCAACGGATTGGAGGATGAAGCCGAAGTTTAGTCAAGCACTTGTGATTTAGTGTGTGCCATTGATACATAGATACCTTTCATATTTCGATGTCCAAACTCGAGCTTTAGGACGCAAAACAAAACCATGTTTTGAAGTATAGGTCAAGCTTGAGACTACATATTCAATTAGATATGGATTTCTTACAAATCTCTTTAGTCGGAGAAGCCTATAGATTTGCTTGCAAGTTTGAAGCAAAGGGCAAGGTCAAGACTAAGGCAAAATACTCTAAGTCTTAGACCAAGCAACAATTTAAATCTTCCAAGGAGAATTCTAAACTTGGGAATAGCTCAAAGCACCCTACAGAGAAGAAGAGACAATCCTCAAATGACCAAAAAAGCAATCTAAGATTGGCAAGTGGTGTTCAAATTATAACTCCAGTAGTCATTCCAATGAAGAATGTCATGCTATGAAGACTCTACTTGCATAGCTTGAAGCAACAAGTACAAGCACTACATCATTGGAGACAGGCAAGCAGATCATGGATTCTAAACCTAGCGCCATGTTGGCTATCACAAACATTTCTACTACCCCTACAAAAATAGAGGAAGTAGATAGATTGATCCATTTTCAAATATGGATCAATGCGCAACTAGTACACTTCATCATTGACAATGGAAGTCATAAGAACCTGATTTCTCCTGAAGTAGTTCGTAGATTGAACTTACGACTGATGCCTCACCCATAACCATTCTCTATCAGATGGTTCAATGGGGGATCCGAGAAATGTGTCACTCAACAGTGTCTATTGGTGTACAACATCAAGCCTTTTCAAGATACAGTTCTTTGCGACATTGCTCCATTAGATGTATGTGATTTTTACTTGGTCAACCATATCTTTACCCTAAACATGCAGTCTATGAGGCAAATCCCAAAAATGTTGTCATAAATGTTGGTGATAGGATATACTGCACACTGGAAGTAGTCCCTAAGCTGTCACTCATTAGCACCAATCTATTCAAGAAGCTAGTCACGTCTAGTAAGAAGTTTGTGCTTTTGATGGTAAGATATGAATGTAAGAACATCATTTCAGCACCAATTCATACTACAGTTCCTCCAGCTATAGCAGCAAAGACCTCATAGTTGAACCACAAATTGGAAGAAAACAAGGCTATATTTCAATCACCAAAGGAAGTGCCTACACACTGTGTGGTGAAGCACACTGTTGATTTGATCCCTAGACTAACTCTACCTAATGCTTCTTTATACCGCATATCATTTTTGGAGAATGAAGAAATCAAGCGGCAAATTCATGAACTTGTGGACAAAGGACATATCAGGCCCAACTCATTGCCTTGAAACAACCCAATTGTGCTTGCACCGAATAAAGATGACACATGAAGGTTGTGCATCAATTACATAACTCTCAACAAGATCACAATGAAGAACCACTATCCTCTTCCAAGGATTTAAGACTTGCTGGACCAACTTTGTGGTGCAAAATACTTCACGAAAATCAATCATAAGGATTAAATGCGGATGATGAATGACATTCTCAAGCCATTCACTACCTCATTTGTCATAGTCTATTTTGATAACATCCTAATCTTCAACAAAACACGGGATGAACATCTACGCCATAAAGAGCAAGTGCGTAACACTTTGCAGAAACACAAGTTGTATGCTATACGAGGGACACAATATATGGGATACATAGTAGATGCACAAGGAGTGCATGTGGACTTGGTCAAGATTCAAGTCATCTAGGAATGGCCACAATCAAAGAATTTCACAGAGCTTCACAGCTTCTTGGGATTATCAAATTTATATAGGAGATTGTACTTGTTTTTTCTCACGTGACTTGGCCTTCGAACCAAGTTATCAAAGGTGACGCTAAAACAAAGTTCATTTGGGAAGCCATACAATAGAAAGCATTCGAAGAATTGAAATGCAAACTTTTTTCTGCACAAGAACTTGCATTTCCAGAGCTTCAACAACCATTTGAGTTTGCGAAAAATGCTTTTGATTTCTCTCTTGGAGCAGTCCTCACTCAATATAGTCAACCATTTACTTACTGCAACAAAATGTTCATTGCACTAGTAAGAAACTACCCAACATATGATTGCGATCTTTATGCTATTGTTCAAACATATAAGCATTGGAAGCATTATGTCTTGGGCAAGGAGACTATAATCCACACAGATCATAAGGTGCTTCAGTTCTTGTAGACTCACAGGAAGTTGCAACAAGAGCAGCATCAATGGTCTTCTTAGCTTCAGCAGTTCCATTTGAACATCAAACAGAAGAAGGGAAGTGCCCATCCAATAGTAGATTTCCTGAGCTATCCATCGGTTCGAGCTCTCTTTTTTGTATTTGATGCATGTGGACACGAAGTCAACACATGATCATAATTGTATCCATTTGACATGGATTTTTTTGATATCTATCAAAACTTGTTTTGTGGTAATTCAGTTCCGGATTTTTACTTACATGATGAACTCCTATATCACTTTGGGCACTTGTGCACTTTGGAGGTAGAGAGGCATAAACTAATATGGGAGGCTCATTTTAGCAAAGTTGCAAGCCATTTTCGAGTTGAAAAGACTCTTGTGGTGTTGCAAAAGTAGTTCTTCTAGCCACATCTAAGGTCTGATGTATCCGAGTATCAAGTCTTGTAGTGCATGTGCAATTGTCAAGGCAGTTAACAAGAAGAAAGGTTTATACACACCTCTGCTAGTACCAATGAGACCATGGGAAGCCGTTTCCATGGATTTTCTCTTAGGCTACCTTACTACCAAACATGGTAATGATTGTGTTTATGTAGTAGTTGATAGATTTTCAAAAACAACAATTCTCATACCGTGTAAGCAAGCAACATCATCTCTAGAAACAACCCAATTGTACTTTTAGCATGTCTAGATTGACTTTAGAATCCCATAAACTATCCTGTCCAATAGGGATACAATGTTCTTGAGCAATTTATGGGAAGCACTTTGGTCTATGCTAGACAAAAAGTTGAACAAATCCACCACCTTTCATCCATAGACGGATGGATAGACGAAAGTGGTAAATTGGATGATAATGCATCTTTTGAGAGTGTCCAATTCAAAGAAGCAATGCACTTGGGATGAAATCTTGCTTTTCGTTCAGCACAACAATAGAGCTCTGCACAACTCTACCACACAACTCTTTTCAGTTTGGGTTTCCAACCTTTGGCACCCATCGACACAACGTACCCTGTTCCGCCATCAATAGTAGCAATTCCTTCAACTCAAAGGAAAGTTGACAAGTTCAATTCATTAAGCACATTCAACACATTAAAAAACAATTGCAAATCATTTTGCAATGGGCTAATACGAAATACAAACAGTGCCATGACAAGCATCAGACATCGCACATTTTCTAGGTTGGTGATTGAGTTTGGGTACACCTATAGAAGGAAACACTGACATGACCTTACTGCAAGTTTCGTCCACTTTGGTACTGGCCCAATACCATCACCAAGCAAGTAGGAGAGAATGCTTTTGAGCTTAATCTTCCATCTTACCTTGGGTTGCATCTAGTCTTCAATGCAGAACTCTTGTGCCATTACTTTTCACACCTATTTGATACTCTAGATACCACAGAGTTTTTTTAGCAAACAAAAACCAATCCAGACTATAGCATCCCAACATAATTGGATCAAGTCATTAACGCTTGAGTGAAACAGACACATCGACAAGAGATTACTCTTCCAAATTGTCAAAGTAGGTCAAGTGCCTTACCAGGGAAAAATGGTTTACAGAGGTGAAGGTTGCCAATTTGTTTCCACATATTTTACTGCAACTGTATGCAATGGGGACCATTGCTCTTTAAGAAGGGGCGACTGATATAGGACTTGGGTCCATAGATCTTACCGTAGTTCACTATTGTTGCCTATCTAGCCTTGTGCTAAAGTCAACAACAACATTGGCATTAAGTTCCTCACATACGTGCCTATTTATAAGATCCAATATAGGTTTCCATTGTCTAGAATGGATGTCCTGATGGATTGCTTGAAAATACTCAGTTTTACTCTATAAAAGATAATGTTAAATAATGTAAAGACTTAACTAAATGTTAGTTAATGTCTAACTGATATAACTGCTGTAACGATTTTTGGATTGCATAAATAAGATTGATGTATAGATGAAATCATCAAGTGCTTCTCACAATCTCTTCAATCATTTGCTAATAGTGGTATCAGAGCCATCACTCGAGGAAGTCAGCATGGTACGAGTGTTTCTTTCGAGGAAACCCTGGTTGTAGGGTGTGAATGGGAGGAAGAGGGAGAGACAGTCGACGAAGGAGGAAAGGGCACACATAGTCCTATGGAGAATCGTGGAAGAGTTCAAGGATCGTGGATGAGTTCAGGGAGTCATGAAGGACGTAGACAAAGTCGCGTTTCAGCATTGTAGAGTCATGGAAGGTCATGGAAAAGAACGTAAAAGAATCGGATAGTCGCGGAAAGGGATGCAGGGAAAACGATGACGCAGACACAGTCACGAAAATGTCCATTGAAGGTTCACATGGAACACACAACGTCGAAGCTGCAGTCAAGGAAAAACGACAAGGTCATGTTTGCAGTCACGTTTGAAAGGCACACACAAAGGACGCTGGTAGAGCACAAAAAGGACAAATGCAGGGTTCTTCGATGGTACTACATAGTTGGGGCAAGGGCGCAAAATGAAACGCAGAGCCACAAGGGTTTAAGTCTGCAGTCAAAGGTCAATTTTTTGGCAAAGTAGGGCACGCAGAGTTTTTTTTTGCAAAACCAATAACTTCTAGTCAAATCCGAAAATTTCAATGAGTTCACAATTTATTTTTCACAAATTTTATGGTTTTTAATTTTTCTGTGATTTCTGGGTGGTCGAAAAATTGCACAAAATCAGAAAAATAAACAAAAAATATCAGAAAAATAAAATAAGTTCGACAAATTTTTAGAATTTTATTTTCTTGGTTAAAAATTTATTTTTCGGAGTGAAAAATGACCAATATTCAGAACCTCGTCCTTCCCGAGGCCCAAAAAATAACTAGGCAAAATTATAATGTGTGCAGTCATAAATTCTTGACAATTGTGGAATTTCGTGATTGTAACAAGATTATACTTGACACAAAACAATGATTGATAACAAATTTTGCCGATTATGACAAATGTCATAAAGAAGCCCTTCTGTTATTGAAACTTTCTGTGTCAGATGATATGATTCCAGAGGTCCGGAATGCTGCACAAGCATGTACACTATGGACTAGTCTCAAGAATAATTACCAGACTTCAGAAAAGAATCGAATGCTTTATTTGAAAAATCTGTTGTTTTCAACAAAAATGTCAGAAGGTGGGTCTCTGTCAGAGCATTTATTATGGATGAAAGATCTCTGTGACCAATTGTTAGCGATCAACAAAAAGGTAGATGATGATGATATGGTGGCTCTTGTTCTGAATACCCTGACACTTTCTTATGAATCGTTCATGGAAGCTTTGCACCCGATGCTAGAGTAACACTCTCACTTTTGATCAGGGGAGTTCATATTTGCTGCAAAAAGAACACAAGCAGACACACTTCAATGAGCCCAGTTCTGGGCAATCGGAAAGTGTATTTGCTTCCCAATCTAAAGGTAAATGGAAAAGACATTCAAATACGTCTTCATCTTTTGTAAAATCTAAGGTAAAATGTTATTATTGTCAAAAATCTGGTCATATTAAGAAAGAATGCAGAAAAAGACAATATGATCTAACACATAACAAGAAGGCAAAATGGCATACAAATGTGGCAGCAATTGAAGCTGAATCTGAGGAAGAATATGCTCTCATGGCATCATGCTCTGATGAGAGGACTACCAGTGATTGGTTTTTTTATTTCAGTGCATCACGACATTTTACATGTCGAAAAGACTGGTATGTTAATTTCACTAAAAAAGAAAGTTTTTTCGATTTAGTTTCCTTGGGTGATGGTAAATCACATGCTATAGAAGAGATAGGAGATATACACACTGTATTGAATAATGTTGCAAAGTTCATTGTCAAGAATGTTAGGTATGTACCTAAGATGAACAAAAAATTTCTATTAATCAGTCAATTAACTGGGAACCCTCATATTACAATCAATTTCTCAGGAAAGAAATGCATTGTGTCTGATATCAAAAATGATAAAGTCATAGCTCTAGGCATTGGGCAAAATGGCTTATATAGATCCACTGTCAGTTTGAATGCGTTAATTGTGGAGGATAATACCAGTGTTGTATGACATGAGAGATTTGGCCATCTCAATCTTCAATATTTGTTCAAACTCCAAAAATTGAATATGGTTCTTGGATTGCCTACTATCTAGGTCAAGTAGGATATATGTGCAGGTTGTTTCGCTGACAGACAGAAGCGGAAACCTTTTCCCACTAAAGGTGCCTGGAGAGCAAAGGGGCTCCTTGATCTTGTTCATGCAGATCTATGCGAGCCATCTTGGAAGTCATCTACTATTATTGGTGCAAGGTATTTTTGTGTTGTTCGTAGATGATTTTTCTAGAAAAATGTGGGTCTACTTCTTGAACAAGAAGTCTGACTGTTTTGCTAAGTTTGTAAAATTCAAAGCACTAGTAGAAAATCAAATAAGTCGGCGGATCAAAACCTTACGATTCGATAATGGGGGAGAATTCACTTCAAAGCAATTTTAGAACTATTACGGCAAGGAAGGAATTCATCAGCAACTAACAACCCTATACACTCAACAAAATGGAGTGGTTGAAAGACGAAATTGGACATCATGGAGATGGCTCGATCCATGTTGCACAACAGAGCTGTGTCGTATAAATACTTGGGAGAAGCAGTAAACACGACAGTCTACATACTGAATAGAAGTCCCTGCAAGGCTTTGGATAACATCACTCCAGAAGAACCCTGATTTAGCATCAAACTAGACGTAACACATTTTTGTGTTTTTGGTTCTGCTGCATATGCTCTTATTCCTAAGAAACAAAGAAGTAAATTAGATTCTAAATGTGCCTGATATTTATTTGCTAGTTATAGTACTCAATCCAAGGCATATAGACTAATAGATGTGTCTACTAACAAGATCATCATTAGTCGGGATGTTGATGTAAAAGAAACATAATCATTTTTTGTTTGTAATCAACAAGCTATCTCTGATCATCTAGAGGTTTCTAGTATTGTACTTTCTCTGAAAGATGAGGAACCACATGTTTTGGAGACACCCTCACAGTCTTCAATGCATCAATCTATGACTAACACTCCATTAGTCTATCAACGTCATGACTTGAGTCGACCACTTCTCCATTTGTTGTTCAGTAGGAACAAGAATCCTTGGTACAGAAGAGACCCAAGTGGTATTACACCACTCTACAAGATGTACGAGAGGGTGATCTTCCTCAATCTCTTACACGGTCTCGACAACCAGGAATGTTAGTTGTGGATTCAACTGATGATGAAGAGCTTATGTATTTTGCTCTTGCTTTTGATCTTTTCATTATTTCAGAGCCCCAATGATATTATGATGCACATGGCAAACCTGAGTGGGAGAAAGCGATGCAATCAAAATATGATGCGTCGATGAGAAACAATACCTGGACATTGGTGAATTTACCTCCAAGTAAGAAACCCATTGGCTACAAATGGGTGTACAAAGTCAAATGCAAGGCTGATGGTATTTTGGACAAGTACAAAGCCTGTCTTGTTGTGAAAGGATTTTCACAATAGGAGGGAATAGACTATGAGGAGACATTTGCTCATACTGAAAAACGGTCACATTTTGGTTACTTCTTTCTATCGCATCTTAGTTTGGTCGAAAAGTATTTCAAATGGATGTCAAAAGCGCTTTTCTTAATGGCAATTTGGATGAAAAAGTATACATGGTGCAGCCTGAAGGTTTTTAGGACCCTGGTCGTGATCATGTGTATGTAAAGGAAAATGCAATTGATCTATTAATAAATCTTAGCTTGGAGAAGATAAATCTTACTTACACTTCTGATTATTGATACATTAGATATTTGAGGTCATGACCCAGATAGATCCATTAGATCTAACCAAGGGATCTCTTATTACAATAACATCACTAAAAGTCTCTCTATGGGCTTAAGTAGGCTCCTCAAGCCTGGTACGTCAAAATTGATCAACATCTACGAGATTCTGGATTCAAATGGAGTCCATCTGATCCGAATCTCTATATCAAAAGCATTGATGATGACATTGTGATACTCATTGTGTATGTTGATGACCTTGCCATCACAGGTAGTAGAGACAACAATTCAGAAAGTCAAATCAGAGTTGTGCAATGCTTTTGATATGACTAATTTAGGTCTACTACACTATTGTTTGGGTGTCAGTTCTGGCAACATGACCACTCCATTTTCATTGCTCAAGTCAAGCATGCCAGTACTCTTTTGAAGAAGTCTAGAATGATGGATTGCAATTCTACTTCTACACCTATGGAGGTAGGGCTGAAATTATCCGCTCATGATGATTCATCACTGGTTAATGAATCATTATATAGATAGTTGGTGGGCAGCTTGATATATCTTACCACCACTCGATTAGATTTATGTTTTGCTATTAGCTACATTTCTCAGTTTTTGTCTCAACCAAAGCTAGTACACTAGACAGCAGCAAAACATGTTTTGTGATATGTCAAAGGAACTCTTGACTTTGGCATTCTCTATCAGAGAATAACATATTTCAGATTAATTGGTTATACAGACGCTGATTGGATACTCGGAAATCTACCACCGAGTATATGTTCTCTTTTGGTTCAGGATTTGTTTTGTGGTAGAGCAAGCTTAACCTATTGTTGCTCTCTCTTCCACTGAAGTAGAATACAAAGCAACAGTGAGTGCCAATTGTGAAGCAATTTGGCTATGTCAGATTCTAGCTGGTTTGCAACTTCCTTCATCTACACCTACTCCAATATTTTGTGACAATCAAAGTGTATTGAAGTTAGTAAAGAATCATGTTTTTCATGCCCGCACCAAACATATCGAGATCCATCATCACTACATTCGACAATTGGTCGATTCTAGTGATATTTCTCTTCACTTATGTGCTTCTACAAAGCAGCCTGTAGATCTAATGACCATACTACTTGGTTCTATTCTTTTGTAAAGTTTCGAGACAAACTTGGAGTTGTCTCTCTAGTTTAGTCATTTAGAGGGGGTTTAAAATAATGTAAAGACTTAACTAAATGTTAGTTAATGTGTAACTGATAAAACTCCCATAACTGTTGTAACCATTTTTGGATTGCATAAATAAGATTGATGCATAGATGAAATCATCAATTGCTTCTCACAATCTCTTCAATCATTTACTAATAAATAGAACACTTAAAAATACACAGTATTCATTTATTCATTACTTCAAAGACAAAATGTACATTCAAATCTAAAATAAATCATCTAGATTGTCCTCAAAATCATGATTGCCACTCCCACTATTTTTCAACTTTATCATTTATTGACTATAAATCATTGAGTTTGTAAGGGCTCCTTGGTGCATCAAATCTTGTTGAATGCACACCTTAAAGGGTGCACCGGGAATGGGGTGAGATCAGCTCGTGGCACTTTGCAAGAGATGTTTTCATACTATTCTATCATACCTACATCCCTTCATGTAGCCTTCATACCTCCTATGATGTCTCCTTGAAATGTTGAAACCCTGAAATATGGCTAAGTCTTGAATCCTAAAACCTTGAGGTCTGACTAATTGTGAAATATGATAGGATCCTCCAAAACCTATAATTTACATTATAGCTCTTAGAGGTCCGAAACCACTCTCAAACATTCTGAAAGTAAATATATAAAATATAACTTGAAAGTAAACTTTTACTCGAATGTTTATATTATATATACTGTTTGGTTCAAGCTCCTCTGATCCTTGATGAGTATATATACTATGGTTTTAGGCATAGTCACGAGGTTTGCCGTATTTTATCCAAAAAAATCGAAATCCGCCGATTTTCATGCAACAAAAAACGTTCGCCAAAGTTCATAGGGTTCGCCGTATTTTTTGATTTGCGCTTTTGTCCGCATCTGTGGGTCTATATGTTGTATTCATGGAGGGTAAAAGCATGAAGTTTGGAACAAAAATCGTACGCCAAAAGGGCGGAGTAGGGCGGAGAGGCACTAGATTGGGCGAGGGCTGGCCCTACTACGCAAACCTGTAGATGTCGTTCGAGATTCGAGACTATAGATCGTAGAGTGTCGTGCGAGCGTGGAGTGTCAGCGAGAGGTCTATGGCAGCCATTGACTTCGGCAGCCGAAGCAGCGGGAGGAGCTCAAAAGCCATTGATAGTTTGCGAGTGGCGCTTAATGAAAAGGCAGGTCTTTATTCTTATTTACGTTTTTTTCTTTTGTTTTAAATTTGTATCTTTATATTTTTTAACTTGTTTTTTAAATAAAATTTTATTTGTATTTTATATTTATTTTTAAGCATGTATTTTAATTTTTTTTAATTTAAGTTTTGTAGTTTTGTTTTACTTTTTTCATTTTCAATTTTTTTAATGTTTTATCAATTTATTTTTAATGAATAATTTTTTTATTTTAATTTTTAATTTATATAATTTTTTTTTATGTTTTGTAATTATATTTTAATTTTTTAATTTTTTTTAATGTTTTATTTGTTATTTATAAAGTTTATGATTTTTTAAAAATATTATTTATTTATTTATTTTAATTTTTTACTACATATTTCTTTAAAATTATTTTATGTTTTGTAATTTTCTTTATATTTATATTTTTATTAATTTTTATAATTTTATTATATTTTATATTTATATTTTTTTAATGATTCGAATTTAATGGCAAACTTTTTTCCGAACTTTATTCTTTGATGAACTTGAACCGAATTTTATCCTCTTCGAGCTCGAACCTTGTGACTATGGTTTTAGGGTTTGTTTTTCATTCTCGTCTTTTTTTTAAAAAAATTTGTTGACTTTGTTTTTTCCCATTGGAATCCCTTGGAAACGTTGGGAAATGGATGGAAATGCCCAAATGTTTCACAGAGACCTCCCGAATGTGGCTAGGATGTTTTCAAACTGGAAACTGGGGGGAGGGGGACATTTCACTGAAACACATAAAAAAAAGGTTACCTATGCTTCAGTGTAAACAATATGGACTTCCTTCTTCTTTGTGGTACCCTTTATATAGAATAAATAAGCTTTATAAAATATATGAGGATATTTTATTTACTGGATAGGTACTATTTCTTTGTAGCACTTATCTATATATTCTTGTTGACTTGAGTCAGTAGTATGTGTCTACCAGTTCAGTTTAATGTGCATGTGATGAGCTATGGTAGCTTTCCTACATCCTACAATCTATTGGATGACCTATTAGAGAAAGGAAACAATCCTTCTTTTGTCATGCCAAGGACAACACCTAGAAAGAAATGCTTGGTTTTGCATGTAAATAATTTTTAAATGGAAATGCCTCGGATTCAATCCAAGAAAGAATGAAGGTTATAAAAATGTCATTAAGCAAATGCATCATGAAAAATATTTGAATGGATGCAAAGAGGAGTAATTTCCATATCACACTCTATGATAACCTATGCTCACAAATTTTCCTTGAATTTCAATGCATGGCCTGTGTGTGTAACGAAGTTAATTTTGTATCCTTTTATAAAATAAAATTAGCACCTAGCATATATGTGAAGATACTGAATTACTTATATTTAATGTTATAGCAAATGAAAGAGTATATCCAACAAAAGAAGCGGATTGAAATATGTACTTCAAACAAAGGAAGTGGGAGATCAATACGAGTGAAAAAATAGAAATATTTGGAAATTTATCAAGCATTCTGATGGTAGTAAAATGTGTTAGTCATTACCACCCTTGTAATATATTTTGAAAAAAAAGACTTTACCCTATGAAGATTGGGCCTTTGATTCGCAAGCATATACACGAGCAAGCCTATTGCATTTTATTTAGCCTAAGCTCAACCCACGGATGATCATGTGTCTTTCATTTAATTTTATCAAGTATGGAAATAATTATAAATGTAATACCATGAAATAATTTTTTTTTGAATTGTGATTTGTAGAAAGAATAGATCAAGAGCTAATGAGGAACATGACATTGTATTAATTAGTACACTATAATCTTCTAATGCATTCTTTTTGAATTCATGAAGGAATGGCTCAAGAGTTACTCCTATAGACGCTATGGAATGGTTGTGCCTAAACTAGAACAAGCTTGGGATATACTACACCGAACAATATACAATTGTAGTGATGGAGTTGAAGTAAGTTGTTGCCTCCTTACATTTGGATTTCTCACTCACCAACATTCTATCACATTAATGAATGCAAGACACTTTATACACAAGGTCATATTTTCATATGGATGGTTTGTGCAGCTACCTTGTTTAATGCAAATATAAGTAAGTCTAATGACTCAGATTTCTAACTTGAAATGTAAGGAGTTTTCAACAAACGATTCTCATTCAACTTAATTTGGTTAACAATTTGTCTGTATTGGTGGTTGGTGCAATGGAGTAGACTATCATATGACATAGGGTAACAACTATATGACTTTGGACATATATTATTATATTAGTTTTTCATGACACTTAGCTTCAGAGATAAGTTAGGATGGAGATGCCCTCTAAAGTACCTTGCTTTATTTATACAAATTCTTTATTTTTATCTATTTTTTGTTCATTTGAAGACACCCCCACACTAACACACCCGTCCACATAAATATAGAATGAGGACTATATGCTATGGACACTTTGAATAAGGATTAGTAGATTTCCTTTTCTTTTTTACCATAAGCTGAGGAATAATTTTAAATGATACAGATCAACCTTGGCTGCTTTGCTATGTTAGACCTTTGTGTTTGAGATATTTATGGAAGTTCCATAAACACCATTTCCTTCCATCTTTTGGTCCATTCCAATTCTTTGTTGAATTTATTCATTTTTTAAAAATTTCTATAACAGATCAGTTATTTCACTTGCAGCACAACAATAACATTTAGAATTATTATACTAGGTGTTAGCATGCATGCATATCCACACAATCACTCTGTATGTGGAAGCATAAAAACCCCATCAACATACTAGAGACCATGCCTCGATAGGCATGCTATATCACGAGTTCAACGCTCACATCAAGTCCTCGTCACAGATTCAAATACTAAGAATTTGTTCTCTAAGCTCTTTGATCCTTCATTGTTTGTTGATTGAAAAAATATTTATATCGATAAAGAAGTTACAATCCACAAAACTTTGTAAACCTGGTCATCTGAAGCTAATGAATAGAGTCTGCGTAGAAACTAGGAAAAGGAAACATACATGTCAATCTTCAAACATCATTCCGCCTGTAGGTGGTAAAAGACAAACTTGAAAACATTAAAATACTGCTTAGCTGGACCAGATTCCCCACAACCTCTCATTATTATTGCTGAAATTGGAGATAGGGGACCAGCTTGTGTGCTTACCGACTTGGAGAGGAGGGACCCTAAGGATGACCAATGGGCTTGGAGGTGGTGCTTGGAGTGGCATCAGCAAGAGTTGGGGAGATGGTCCTTGAATGAACTCTTGTATACAATTCTGAAATTGGGACCACCTCTTCCCCTAGTCACCCATGATGATCATCATGTTGTGAGGTGTGTGTACACATCGTTGTTTCTTGAGTGGTAAAATAATCAAAACTTGCCACAATTTGGAGAAGATCCTCCAAGTGGGTGGTGTTCAAGGTAGTCGAAGTGATTTTGCGTCGGTTGCAAGTGGTGATTGGCCCTAGATTAATGTCGTGATTGTGAGTGACTTAAGTTCTAAACACAAATTGATTGTCTAACATACAAATTTCCTCCACAACACTCGGTTTGTATGGGAAATATATGCTTGGTTCTTGACTTGAATGGCTTCCAATGCAGCCATAGATTGTCATTTCAAGTATTGACCATTGTTATGTTAATCCATCATGTGGCTGGTAAACTGTCTGCAATAATCTTTGAGCTTCTTACTTCAATAGTAATAATGTTGTCACTTTGCAAATTTACTAGAATGACCCATTTTTAAGCGTCCTAGTATTCATTCCGATGGGTGGATGCTGATGTCTTCTTTAAGGGATAGTCATGAGAGATTTAATGGTCTGCAAAGAAACGATGACTCCGATACAAAAAGATGGTGGGTGGCAAAGAATTTTACAAATATGTACCAACAAATCTTTTTAATGATGGAAGTGGATGGGGAGGTTTTGGAAGATAGAACAACCAGGTAATCTCTTGAATTGAAGTGTTCATCAAATGCATACTAAGGGAGATTGCATCCTCTCCCAATCCCATCTGGATTGAGTGGGCCTATAGTACTGATAGTGCGGAGATTAAATATTGATGCCAAATAGGGCTACTCATTTACATCTAGATGGGAGATTGATACAAAGGGAGAAAATTTGGACTTCGTTAATCGTCTATATCCGTATTGTAGAGGCAATAGTCTTGCTTTTCTTCCTTAACCTAGCTCGGTGGTGTCTTGTATGCAGTGTCCTTGGATCCTGAAGGATGAGTTGATTCTTCCGCTCAGCTCATCGTGATCATATATGTGTGAATGACAAAATAATGTGGTGCTATCATGACCAAGGATTAGGCTTGTTAGGGAAATTTTGAAATATTGAATAGTGCACATGGTCTTTTTTGTGGAGAGTGGTGAAGCAAAATGCCACTAGAAAATGTCTTTTTTGTGTCGAAGCAGATGCTTTGTGTGTTTGTGGAATAGCCAATAATTTTTTTGGATCTGTATGTTACACATATGTGACTTCTGCTTGGCGATCCAATGTTTTCTACCATTGTTGTCCATTGTGGGTTGTTGACGTTGAATCTCCTCCACGAGTCCTTCCTTGCTGCTATATATGTGGCTGAGTTTATTTCACGGAAGCACATTCATGTGCTCGACCATGGGCCACAAATGGAAGGGCATTTGAAGCCTTTAAATCTTGTTCATGGAGCGACATTGTTGGAGTATTTAAGTATATTGTTGGTCAAAAGGGGGGAATGGGTTTGCTGGTTTGTGCCGTGTTGTAACAAGTAGAAGAAAATATCTAAAAACTTTTATTACAATTGTTGTTAAGTAATATGTTGGATGGATTTTAGTGTAAATTGAAATATGGAAATATTTTAGGTGGGGATGAGAATAAAGTGTGGAAGAATAAAAATGAGATTATTAATGTGTGGTGAGCGGTATGATAAGGAGCGAGGGTAGGAAGACGATGATGGGGTTTCTATAAGACCCGTCCCTCCAGGAACTTACCACTAACTAACACAAGATGGTAGAATATAACCATGATGACACTTAGATGTCAGGGAAACAAAATCAAAATATTTGTTAGTGTAGATATAGCTGCTTCCTTGGCTAGGGGGTGAAAACTTAAGACCCAGCTTAGCTTTTCGTGAACGCATTTGGGAGGTCTATGGCATTATAATATCTAAAACCATTCAAAATTGACAATTGCCTTGAAGCGGGCTTAGTTAAGAAATATGTTAAGCTATTAAGGGATCTTCGAACATGTGAGGTTTTAAATTGTGTAAAATTATTAAGATGGCTTGTGATACTTAGCATTATACTCTTAAGGGACATGACATATTTTAGAGGGCTTATAGATCGAGCGAAATATATGTGGTTTTGAACAAGCTTTTGCTCAACTTGGATACACAATAAGGTGGGATTCCCCTTATTTTCGATAGAAGTTCCTAATCAATATTCAATCCTCCAACTAGGGCCCAAGTCTCAAAAAAGCTATTAGTATTAATTCCCACGTGTTCTTGCTAAGCTTTAAGGAATCCCCCCTTGATATCTCGAAGGATTCCTCTAGCTCCCATCAACCTTGTTTTACCAATGCTAGAGCCATCAAAATTGCACTTAATAAAAGGGAGTGGTGGAGCTTTCAAATGCAATATTGGTGTCAGTGTGAAGCTAGAGGGTATTTGTCTTGGGGATAAAGTTTATAGTTTTTAATGTGGCCACCTCAGTCATATCTGAGGCATGGGGCCTATCTATGTGCTTCACTAAAGAAATTGAGATAATATTTATCTTGGTTCAAGTTACAATATTCTTGGTATGAGATTCCTGAGCTGAAAATTAGGTTATTGCTTTCAAGCCCAATTTCCCAGCAAACAACAGAAGTGTCATATCATGGAGGATTTTAATGGCCTTGGATTTGGATGCTAAACTGCACCATCTCTGTCCGTTAAATCTTCCCAAATCTTTTGAGTGAAGGAACATGTGATAAGAGGATTATCGTTAGTTTCTTTTGTGGCTTTGCAATTGACACAACGTGAAGGTCCCATCCAACCTTTTCCTTTGAGGTTATTGATAGGGATAATTTTGCTATGCAAACATAACCAAATGAAACGCACAAGGGCTTTAGGCCATCCTTGGAGTTCCCATAACTTGGACCATTGTTTGGGTCTCATTTTTGTTTCCAATAGAAAACTTTGATATGCAATGCTAGCCTAGCAATTTTCCCTATGTATCTGATCCCCAGTAACTGATATTGAGTCATTGTTGGAAGTGGATAACTCACCTTTGTAAAATCTTTACAAGGTGACATGTAGCTGTGGGAAGGCTAGATGGGAACTAAAAAACTCTTTTCCAGTTTCATTGACTATACAGTAATTCATCACCGTGCTCTAGCCTTTCATAAGGAATGCTTGTTTGAGTGGAGATAGATTATAATCAAGGTCTAAACATGCAAAGCCATTCCACTCACCCTCCCAGAAACAAGTATTTTTACATTCTTTCTTTGCCAATACAGTCCTAGCTGAATAAGAATTATACCCTTGTATAGATGACACCATAATACAGATCATTGGGTTCTCCAATTGTGAATATACAAGATCTTGGAGCCACAGTTTGTATAGTATTTTTCTTTTCTCACGTCTCACCACAGTTGTCAAGCAACTCGTGCATAGACCATGCCAATTTCATTGCCAATGCTTAATTGCAGGAATTTGTTTAATGTTAAAGCCCAATCACCACTGTTTTGGGTTGCATTATTTTTCCCCTTGAAATTAATGGGAATTTGAACTGATCAAAGTTACCTCTCCACAAAAATTGTTGTTGAATAAGGGTAGTTGTATCACAAGCCTTCTTGGAGATAGGCATAGTCACAAGGTTCGAGTTCGAAGAGGATAAAATTCGGTTCAAATTCGTCAAAGAATAAAGTTCGCCATTAAATTCAAATGATTAAAAAAACATTAAAAAAAATATAAATATAAAATATAATAAAAAAATATAAAAATTAATAAAAATAAAAATAAAAACAAAAACAAAATCAAAATTACAAAACATAAAATAATTTTAAAGAAATATGTAATAAAAAAATAAAATAAATAAATAAATAATATTTTTAAAAAAATAATAAACTTTATAAATAACAAATAAAACATTAAAAAAAATAAAAATATAATTACAAAACATAAAAAAAAATTATATAAATTAAAAATTAAAATAAATAAATTATTCATTAAAAATAAATTGATAAAACATTAAAAAAAAATGAAAATGAAAAAGTAAAACAAAACTACAAAACTTAAATTAAAAAAATTTAAAATACATGCTTAAAAATAAATATTAAATACAAATAAAAATTTATTTAAAAAACAATTAAAAAAAATATAAAGATACAAATTTAAAACAAAAGAAAAAAACGTAAATAAAAATAAAGACCTAGCTTTTCATTAAGCGGCGCTCACAACCTATCAATGGCTTCTGAGCTCCTCCCGCTGCGTCGGTTGCCAAAGTCAATGGCTGCCACAGACCTCTCGCCGACACTCCACGCTCGCACGACACTCTACAATCTGCAGTCTCGAGTCTCGGACGACATCTACAGGTTTGCCCAATAGGGCCAGCACCCGCCCAATCCAGTGCCTCTCCGCCCATTTGGCATACGATTTTTATTCCAAACTTCATGCTTTTACCCTCCATGAATGCAGCATATAGACCCACAAACGCAGACAAAAGCGTGGATCAAAAAATACAGTGAACCCTACGAACTTTGGCAATTTTTTTTCGCCGCATGAAAATCGGCAGATTTTGAATTTTTTGGATAAAATACGGTGAACCTTGTGACTATGGAGATAGGAGTTTTGTTAGCAAGTAGATTGGCATTCGCTGAGAAGCTGATTGAATAAGTTGACTAAAACCTGCAAATGAGAGTCATTTCTATAACCATCCCAAATAGAATGATGGGAACTGGTCCTCTTAAAATCCGAGGTGCCGCCTGATAAAACCTTTCCTGGAAGGGGGTATGTGAAAGAAAAAAATCGAGGTTTTTCTCCCATTGATGAGTGTTCCCTGAAGTTTTTTGGTACACCCTCAGGGGCGGTTCAAGATTTTGTCTCTCTTTGACTATGTGCACAGGGCATTAGCAGAGTACCATTAACGAAATGGAAGTTCACATACCTTGTGTCATGTGGTGTTGCTCATAAGCCATAGATTTGAGCTCTGGCCATCATTCGGCTTAGACCTTCGCTCATTATGATGAATGGATATGGAGAAATAGGTTCTCTTTGTTGTATCTCTCGAGAAGTAGAGAAGAGAGTCCATGTTTGATCACCGGGGGTGATCTGAATGTAGCCATGGATAAGCAGTTGTAAATCCATTTTGGTGATTTTATTCAAAAGAACCAAAAGCGTTCCTTGTTTTGATTAGGAGTCCCCAATTACAGTGATTGAAGGTTTTTGACATATCGAATTTGATATGCACACATGTTTCTTCAGTTTATGTAGAGAATGAAAGATTTCCCTACAACAATGTTATCGGTGTTTTGTCATCCCTTCTCAAAGACTAATTGTGAGTGATAGATGATCCTTCTAAGTTTGGACTGAAGCCTGCTAGCAATAGTTTTAGAGATGATCTTATATATCATATTGCACAACAATATTGGTCAATACATTTCTAGCTGATCCACTCCCTGAGTTTTGGGTATCAGTGCTAGTGTGGTGGTGGTAATATTTCAGAAGGCTAACGTTCAGTAGGTTTATACTTTGTAGGTTGCAAAAAATAGTTCCAGAGAAGACATCACATTTTTCTTCATCATCTGGAGTTTACTGGAGTCTGCTTTTCTTTATGACACCTCCATATGACATGCATGGCAAATGTATGTGCACTTTATATTATAATTGGCAGTTTAGGTGAGAGCTTGTACTTAGTACATGTCCAGTTGGCTTCCTATTAAGGACAATAAAATATCATCGATGAAGAATGCAAGAATCAGATCTAGCAAAATATAACATTAACCACAAAAGACATAAGTTATGAGTTCTTATTATGCCTCATGAGAATTGTGAACAATAGTTTCATACCATATCTAGGAGAATTCACCTTTCCATAGTGGCTCTTGGACGCATTTGGATGCTTCTATTTGGGATACCATGATTCTTAACTCCAACCAGGCTATTGAGTGGATTATCCAGGGGTTGACCAAACAAAACTAAAAAAAGCGATTTACAAACCATGTTACAAAGGTGCTGCTACCTCCAGATGATGGGGTATCCGGAAAAACAAACTACTTGTATGGAGTTGCAGGAACAATACATGAGATTAATTACAGAATTCCTCCTATGCAATAAAGCTCGCACTAGATTGCTGAACAATTACATGAACATAAGTCAGGCTTTCAGCCCCCACTTTGTCACCCTGTGCAGGTTGGAGTGATTGTGATTGGAGCGGAGGTTGGAATGGACCAGTGTCATGACCCCTGTTTCGAACAAGCTAAGGAAATAATAAAAATAATATTTTAAGTTGTTCCAGTGACTTTATTAAAATGACAGCTTAATATTATTTTATTATTAAAACTTCAAGTCAATAAAGTGTTTTTAAAAGGGGGCCTAAAGTGATGTTATAAAGTGACACTAGGCATGGGGTACGAAGCGATATTATTTTAAAAGGTTCCCAAGTCACTCTAAATTATATTTTGGGGAAAAGGAGAAATAGAAAATAATATTTTATTTTCCCAAAATGGTCTATAAAAGAAGGGTTTGGGCAAAAGAAGGGGGACCTAGTTATTATCAAACCCTAATTGCCTGAGATTGAACGCTTGTTCATCTTTCTGCCCTAGGACGAAAACCCTTTGGCAAAATGGATTTGAGGACGAAAACCCTTCTATTCATTTGAGTAATTCCATTAAGGGATTACTAGTGAGCTGAAAGTTGTGAAGGAGCCCCAACTTTAGGTATATATTGAAGATTTTCAGATTGTATGAAGTTTGCTACAGTACCACTGCTAAAGTATGCCGTTATAGTGATCCGTACAATGCCATCAGCTGTATTTATGATTATTGTGTTTATTTTTTTGGAGTTGGCTGTACCTACTGTATTGCTATGTTTATTTCTGGGTTTGGGGTTGAGGCTGCCGTAATAGTTATAAATTCTGATAAACCCTTCTACAGTGGTAGTACCTGCTAGGCATCATATAGTTTTGTTGTTTGTTGACTGATGTACCCTTTGCATGGATTGTACTGGGTCTGCCATACCTCTTTGGGGACTGCCGTGACAGTCCAACACCAGATCGTACTATTTTGGTGGATTGCTGCACACTAACTTCAGCATACTCACTTGTGACTGCTACATAGTGATTGGGGGATGCCATTCAATGCTGTCAACAGTGGCTGTGATTATTCCCAGCTGTCTCTCCACCTAGATATCCAACACAGCCTGGTGCTAGACATTATCAATACAGTAAGGGGTTTTATACTATGTAAGGACTTCTGTAATATTTTATTCACAGTTTCAGTTGGTGTTTGACATAAAACCTGGATTCCATGATATATAAACAAAAGGGTTTTGTTTGCTATATTGTTTTGGATGATCATTTGGATCATCATAAGTATTTTGTATGCATCCGGTTCATCACAATAAAGAATTCCATTGGGTTTTCAGTATTAAATGTTGAATGTCCTATTTTAGTATTTTTTCTATATTCAGTATATAAAAAGAATCACAGTAAATTCCAGAATTCATAAGATCATCTGAAAAGGGACATTTTACTTGTATCAAAGCTGGTTGTCTTGACAACCTATTCATAAAGCTAACCTTTTGTTCCAGAGTTTACCACTTGTCAGCGGTGATAGAAAATTCAGAAATTTCCAGAGTCTTGGTATCCACCTTCGTTTGAATCATGGCATTATATTTGGGAAAAAGGCTTTACAAAGCATGAAAGAAACTTGAGCTTATGCATCAGTGGAAAGATGTTTTACTCAGCGATTTGAAGGAAGTGGAAAGTTGTTTATCTATGGTAGATCAGTCAGATTTTGAGACCGTAATGGGCAGTGGAATCCATCAATGGTTTATTTGGTTAAGCCCAAGCATATGAGACACCTAGATAAAGATGTGAAAATTGCAGTTATCAACTGCATTAGTGAAATCACAAGAATAACAGCTCCAAAAGTTCCATACAAGTACAATATCATAAGGGAAATATTACGGTTGATTGTGGAAAGTTTCCCAGGTTCAGATGAAATCAAAAGCCCTTCTTTTGCTATGAGGGTTACGAATTTATAAATTGTGGAAAAAGGCAGATCATGTGTTGCAATGCTAGATTTCGAATGTGATGATCTTATTCTTAAAATGTTTCAACATTTCTTTGCTACTGTCAGTAAGAATCATGGAAAAAATGTTGTTACCTCAATGCAAAAAATTGTCTTTGATTTTGAATGAGAGTGACGATATTTCCAACCACTCCTATTAGTTTTATTGGCTAATGTGAGAAATGAGGAGCGAGAAGTCTCATCAGCTATGCATGCACTGGTTAAAAATGTAGTTAATCACTGTGAAGAAAAGTTGAAGCCATACTTAACAATAGAAATGACGGCTGAACAGAACAAGAACTCGTATTGCAAGAAAGATAGATGACAACAAAAGTGATCTTAGAAGACAGAAACGTTGCTTCTCATGTAAAGAACCCAGGGAGCCAAGCCATAGATGCCTAGGCAAAGAACAAGTGCATTATGTGGAAGTATTTTTAGATGAAGAATCAGAAGAGCCAAAAAAAAAGACTATAGGACTAGGAAAAGGGATGGATACATCAAAATCTCAAAAGGTCAAGGAAGAAATTGTGATGGTGGAGCATGAGAAAGAAGAAAAATCAGAGTTGCAATAAATTGAGAGAAAACAAACCTTGGATAAATCCATCATGCAAGTTGAAGGTATGAAATTTAGTGTAGGAAAATATATTTTATTGACTTTTGAGTTTTCCGATCAATAAAAAAATTATCTTAAAAGAGTCAAGGAGAAAACATCACTTGATGAATCCACAAGTGAGGAAGTTGTTCCTTTTCAGTACACACCCATTAATCCACCAATGATTGAGTCCATGCTACATAGGAATGATTTGCAGGATAATTGTAAGAATGAAAAAGAAAAGAATGTGTCAAGTCAAGAAGTATATGAGGTGGAGATTTAGGATGACTTTGTCGAAAATATCCAAGGTCATTGCTCAAGGTTTGACAACAATAATAGTAGCAACAAATTGATATATTGGCAAGAATTTTGTCATCATGGGAAGTGTGGAGAAATGGTAAAAGTCACCTCTCAAAAAGGAGTACATAAATCCTTTTATTCAAGGTTGTCTATGTAAAAGAATATGAGATCCGAGTAATATCTTGAAACATTGGATACACAAGTTTGAGGTGGAGCAGGCAATGGGTCCTCACCTAATGCCTCGGTTTGTTGTTTCACTCTTGATTCATGGTGTCATCACTCCATCTGCTCATCGAGTTTGCAAAGCAACTCTCAGGGATATGGAGGAAGTTGATGGCAGAACATATGATGCTCGTGAAGCAGTGAGTTCACAAGCAGTGCAGTCACCCATAGATGTGAGTCCAAGTCTAATGATTCAGGATCTTCTTGGGATGCTCAAGTTTGAGGGAGCACATGAGATTGCAACTACATCCATTCAAGATGCTGTAATTGATGAGAAATTTGCAGGATTAGAATATCATCTGTCAGGATATGTAGAGCACTCATACAAAGGGAATGGATTAATGAACTATTTTTTGAGCTTAGTTCAATCCATTTTTTACAGCAGAAGAACAATAAGTTGTAGCAATTTTTAAGGAGCAAGAGGTTAAAGTAAGGATTAAGGAAAGCAAGCGGGTAACTGAAGAAATAGAAAGGCTCAAAAAGGAGCTAGAATTAACTTAAGTTGGAGAAAAGCAAGCCAAGGAACCCATGACAAACTTTTCTAAGGTGGGAATAGCTAAAGCTTCAGAAGATCAAGTCAAAGTAGGGAAGTGGAATCTAAATGGAGAAATCATTCTTCACGAAAAACGGTGTAATGTCCCCATTTTCGGTTCACAAGTAAACAAGGATTGAAGACATTTAGTCTACTTTTCCCCATAGACTAAGGGATAAATTTTGGGGATTTTATTTTATTAATTGGTTAAGATTGCTTGAATAGTGATTTTGATCATTTGACCATATAAGACAATTTTAGTTAGCTAATAAAATATTATTAAAAAGTGGTTTTTACCATTAAAGCATTTTATAAAAATGGTTTTAACCACTATTGCACTTAGAGTTCAAATAATATTGGAAGAAGGTATTTTAATTAATTGTTTGCCCAAAAGTGATTTAATTACTCTTGTAAATTGGGTAAATTAATTAATTATTAATTAAATTGTTGCTTTAGAGTAATTTTAATTACTAAATCTATTTTGGCAATTAATTTAATATAAGTGAGAAAAAGAGTAAATGTCGGCTAGGAGGGAAAGTAAAAGAAGAAAAACTATTTTGAAAAGTGGTTAAGTGATTTTAAAAAGGTATTTTGCCTCCAAGAGTGGGTCGCCTCACTTTGAAAACTATATATGGACATGAGGGCTTCTATTTTGGACACACTGAAGTTATATATTGAATATTCATGCATGAAGAATGATTGGGATGTATGCCCAATAATTGCTACTGTGGTTTGAGCTGAATTATATTCAAAAAGGTGTTTTCGAACACCATCTTTGCACAAAGGAATATTTTGTCTTGCCCTTGGAGTAAGGCGATTTGCTTTGGGAGTCTTTGTAGAGTGTTTTGAGGTCAATTGGAGGTCCAATTGATCAAATCAATATTCTAGAATTTATTATTGATTTTTTGATGTGGCATTGGGTTTTGTGAAGGCATTCGTAAGGGTTTTAAGGCCCTAATTTGCTAAAAAAATAGATAATAATTTTCGAAATTATTTTTTAATTATTTGACTAGGTTTATGGTCAAGTTTGACTCTTGAAGTGTTGATTTTGTTCCCAAAATTTGTCACTCATTTTGGGACAATATATGAACTATTTTGGTCCTACAGGCCAAAATTATCTCTTCCCTTCTCAAAAATTGTTCTGAGCATTCAAATTCTCAATTACTCAAGCTTTTTCAAATTTATACGAACTCTGTAGGCTTGAAACTATGGACTCTGCAGGCTTGAAACTACGGACTCTGCAGGCTCGAAACTAGCAGGTTCAACGGCCTCAACAGGGGAGTTCTCACAAAGGAACAAGTTCTCAGCACTTAGGCAATTTCAAGATTGGTTCAACGCCTTGGTTCAACCAAAAATGTTCATCGGCAAGCTTCAAAAGAAAGATTGAACCATTAAACATTGAACCAAAATGGTTCAACGGTTCAACGGGTTCAAAGGTTCAACGTCGTCAGCAAGCTTAAAGAGTTAAGCGCTTTGTCAAAGGTTCAAAGTTCAACTGCTTCAATAAGTTCAATTCTTTCAAAAGACTTAGCGAAAAACAAAGGAATGAACCGTTGAACCATTGAACTGTTGAACCTTGAACCAAAATGGTTCAACGTGTTCAACGGGTTCAATGTGTTCAACGAGATCAAAAGACTTAGAAGAAAAGAAGGCTTCAAATGCAAGATTGAACCGTTGAACCGTTGAACCAAAGTTGGTTCAATCGGTCGGTTTAAAGGACTGCCCCAAAGCTGAAAGAACAAGTGCCCTTGCGGAGGGCAGTGAACTAAAGGCAGGTGCCCTTGCGGAGGGTAGAGAACATTGGTTCAAAGATCAAAAAGCGACTAAAGCCAAAAGAGAAGATTTCCTTCGGACTTTTTGTTCGGGAAAATTACTAAGTAAAGGGACCGAAAGAATTCCTTCGAAAAGATTTTCCGCGGAAAAATGACTGAGGCAAATCCTTCGGACAAAATGTTTGAAGGAATTTGTACGAAGGAATTTGCCCGAAAAGACAAAGGCCCGAAGGAAAAAGACAAAGCCAAGGAAAGAATTCCTTCGGAATTCTTTCGGACATTTTGTCCAAAGGAATTGGAGCCCAAAGACTCTCTGAAGGAATCGAAGCCCGAAGACTGCCCGAAAGACCCCGAAGGGTAGGTGCCCTTGCGGGGGGCTCTCGGCACCAGGGAAATGGACCTTTTTCAAAGACCAGAAGGGACACCTTCCCTTCGGGGTGTTCCAAAGGCATAAAGTCGAAGGAATTGCAAAGCTTCCAAAAACTTAGCCAAAAACAAAGGATTCTAAAGAATGAACCAATGAACCGATTGAACTTTGAACCAAAAGAGTTCAAAGTTCAATGGTTTACAGGTTCAATGGTTCAAAGGAAAGCTCCAGACAAAGGAAAGACACGGATGATTCCAGAGACCAGTTCAAAGGGATGATTCAACCAGATGAAACAAAGAAGCGAATGAACAAGGGAACTGATAAAGACCGCCTGAACCGTTGAACTATTGAACCAATGAACTTTCCAAGGTTCAAAGGTTCATGGTTCAATATGGTTCAAACAACCAGCAACCATTGACGTCCCCGCAGACGTCAAATTTAAAGTAATGGAATATCCGTTAATTTTTTAATATGGCGCGGAACTTAAAAAATGAACCAAGCGACCAGTTGAAGATAGCCCGAGAGCTCAAATTGCTACAAAGAAGAGAGAACAATACAAAAAGATTAGAAATATCTACAAGGGAGTTATTTCCAGTAGGTGAAACAGTTCACCAAGTAGTCATCTGAGCACACCAAATCAAGGACATGCCTGTTTTTCTTCCATGAAGTAAAGGCAAAGTGGACAACAGCGCAGACATCAAGAAAATGACCAGACAACCCATGCTAAAGAGAAAACATATGAGACAAATTGGCACGCCGCAGTTAAGGCTGATACACTATTCTAAGCATGGTCCCTTGACAGAACTGAAAACGCATTCAAAGGCATTTAATGCAGCATGGGCTGTTCCATGGAAAAAAGTGCCAAGTCTTTCTTGGCTGCCATATATTGTAATCTCTTGTTTTATGCAAAGGGAGATTTTTTGATTACAGAGGCGAAACTCTACCAAAATTGAGAGGTGATTATTGAGACTTTGAGCTCAGATTGTTCATCATTTTTTTTTTGTTTGAATGAGAAAGCAAGTTACTTTCAGACTTTGTGCTGTTATAGCTTGTGTCATTTTAAGAGATTGTTCTTATGTCTGTTTTTTGAATGCTTTTTTGTCCATTTTATTGAAATAAGAGAACTAGTGGAAGTAATCAGGAAGGTGTTCTGAAGCCAGTTGTGGAAAGATTTTGTGCTGTCACAGTTGTCTTTAGTGTGTTTTTAGTTTCTTTCTGTGTAAAGGATCTTGGGACGACTGTGACCCCATTATCTTTCGTATTTCACTCTTTGAGTAGTTGAGGTGGAGACTTTGTGTTCCATTTCATCTTGCTGGTTACTGCGCTTTTGTTACCAGTTTTTTGTTACTACATGAAAGAACTGTTGTTTCCTGCAAGATCACTTCTGAAAGAAGAGAAGTGCTTTCAGTGTTTTCACTAGGATTTTCTCCTTTGTTTTTGAACATCATCTCTAAAAAAAGAGAGATGGATGTTGTTATCTTACCTCTGAGTGTTATTTTTTGCTTATATATAGTATATAGCTCTTCATATTTATAGGGAACCTCCCCTTGATGAGAGGAGAGATCTGTCCCCATTTGATGTGGTAAATCTGCACATCTAGCCGACTGATCTCCCTACGTTGTGGTTGAAGAGACCTATTTTGCCCATTAGTTAGTTGGTGACAAAATATTCACCCAATAGTTTTTTGGCGACTTCGCTGGGCAAGAGTGCGTAGTTTGAAGCCTCAAGTTTCAAGCTGAAGCAGGGACAGTTCTTTTCCATTTTTATTCCACAATCTAGCAACTCCACGCTATACTAGAAGTCAGAAAGCCCAAGGTGTTGTTGACCCTGTTTTTGAGTTGGTGCAGCAGGGCAATTTCGATTTGTTTGCCCCAACTTCAAGTTCAACGATCTAGGAGTGTTCCTCCTACTGTACCAGGTCACCAACACAAGGCAGAGTTTCTTTTGCTACTATTAGCAGAGCTTTGCCTATACATACTTCACCCAGATTTGTCATCCCCACTATCCATAATCAAATCATGGCGGTTCAAGGCCTCTAGGGTAACTCTTTTGGTCCACTCAATCTTACTCCACCTCTACATGAGCTTCCACGCAGTTCAAGGAAGAATTTTTTCAAATTCTTTGGTGATGGGAGAGTTCATCTTGATGAACATGTTGCAGCGTTCATCATACCTTGTGGCGCGATAGGTGTGGAATTCAAAGATGTAGCAGTTAAGTTGTTTGTAGAAACACTACAAGGCGCTGCTGCAGACTGGTTCTACCATTTGCAGGCTAGGTCAGTGACTGACTGGGACGCTCTCAAAGCTAAATTTGAAGCCAGGTTCAAGCCTGCAGAAGATGCGCATGTCTTGCTGGCCCAACTCACACAGATGAAGAAGGAACCTCATGAATCTATGAGGGACTTTGTTGCCAAGTTTGACAAGTTGAGGAACATGATTCCTATAATTGCTCAGCCAACACCTGATAACATTAAATACTTCTTCATCAACTCATAGCTCTCTGAAGTGAGTTTTCTACTGAGACGGGCGGGCCACATAGACCTTGTTGTTGCTTAGAATTTGGCTATTGAGATAGAAGATGACCTTATTTTGGCAGGAAAGATAAGGAGAGATCCTAACAGAGATAAATCTTCTTCATCTTTTGAGTACTCACCTATAGTCACCAGTGATCCAATGGTGCAGAAGCTGGCAAATGAGCTGTTAGCTCTTAGAAAGTAAATGGCGCAAGGGATGTCTTCTGCTCCTTCATACAGAGACATACCAAAGAAGACATTCTCCAATCAGTCATACCAAGGCAATGCTGCCAGAAATCAAGGGCAAACAAATTGCTTTTCCCATGGGGGAACTTGGCCATTGAAGCACCTCCAACCAATTCAACAATCGGATATCTTGAAGCAGAATCATATTTCTCTTTCCAGTTGGATATCTTGAACCCAAAAGATGACGCTAATCTCTTCACAGAAGGAGAAGAATTAGCTGGCGACTCCAACATTGGTTTCCTGAATTACCAGGATGGACCCAGAAGTGAAGGTAAAACAGTTTAGGGATCATACGCTGTTTTCACTCGGTCCAAGAACCAGTCAGCCCAGCGAGCTGATAAAGAAAAGACAAAGGAGCGACCTCAACCTGCAATTTCAATTGCTAAGTGGGGAACCACTCTGCCTTTCCAGCCAAAGGACCGAGTGATTGCAGGAAAGGTAAGTACATCAAACATCCCTACACCTTCTACTTCAAATTCACAGACCAGTCCTCCCCCTCTCAAAAACCAAAAAGATGAACTCCCATCCTCTCTTCCTAATTCATTTCAGACATTTGACATAATTGACCATATAAAGAAAACTAAAATTTAAATGTCTGAATTTGAATTCCTGCAGTCCAACTCTAAGCAGTTAGATAAGTTGGTTCAATGTGTAAAAAACCAAGCCGTTCCTGTAGGACAAGCAATTTCGAAGGTAACTCGTGATCCCCCCAAGAACACATCTACCAGGAATAACCTTGTCACTACCCCTGCTGCTCTCGGGAGGACTGAACCATTTTGTCTCCTTGCTGATAAATGGTCACCAGCTGAACAATTGCATCATAGATTTCAGTGCATTTGACAATGTCATGCTTACTAAAGTGGCGGAATCCCTTGGTTTCAGATTGACCAAGACATTTGGGAGATGTTTCTCCATGGAGAACAAACAAGTGCCACTGCTAGGACAAATCAAGGACGCTCAATTTACATTTGCATTATTTTTGGACAAAAGAATTAAGATGACTATCTTGGTGGCCGACGTCCCAGCATCATATGGCATCTTTTTTTGGGCGAAATTTCTGCAAGGATGTTGGAGGAAAATTAAGCATGTACCTGTCTGAAGCAAGGATCCCTGTCAAAAGCATTATGCAGAGATTGCTCCTTGAAAAAGAAGCAAAATATGTGGTCACTCAAACATCAGCCCCTGAAGCTCAAATTCTGGTTGAGTCTTCAGGGATGGGTAATTATTTCTTGACCACAGAAGTTCATTTTTCAGCGGATGAAACTTTTGAAAATGACAGTCTGAAAATTGGTTCAGACGGAACAACAGAAGACAGGATAGAGCACAGTGCAAATGCAAAAGAATCCTCCCCTCCAAACGAAGAAAAATCTAAGGTAAGGTCAACGTCTGATGAGGTATGGATTCTAGAATTCGATGGCAACGGTTCCTCTACCAGTTCAGGAGCTGGGATTGCGTTGATATCTCCGCAAAGAGATATTTTTCTTTCTTCATACAAGTTGCAGTTCAGCAACACTAACAACACCGCTGAGTACGATTCTCTATTGCTTGGATTGAACGCTGCTCGAGACAAAGACATCAAACTCTTTCATGCCAAAAGAGATGTTGAACTGGTTGTTTGTCAGGGGAGAAACCTGTATCAAACCAAAAACGAGAGATTGTGCCACTACTGCAATCTAGTATGGGATCAAATTGAAAGCTTTGATGCTTTTAGCATCTCTGCCATACCCAGAGAATTCAATGACTGAGCTGATGCACTGACTGTTTCAGCAACTCTCTTGGTTCCTCACCCAGACTTCGAAGGAGACAAGTACACTATCGCGCTGGTCTTTCAATCAAGTGTACCTGATAATGCTAGTTATTGGCAGGTGTTTAACAATGACAACCAAATCATTGCCTTCCTGGAGCAAAAAGACAGCTTTGAACTGCTGCACTTCGAAGGCAGCGAACCTCAGAAGCTTGAACCAATACCTGGATCAAATTCAGACGCAGATGAAGAATTTTTGCAACTTAAAGGGAATAAATTTTCAAAGGATTGGTTTCCCTTGAAACGCTGTTTGACAAACATGACAGGTTCATCAAACAACAGCAAACAGATTCGAGCTCCTCCCAGGAGTTTGATCAAATAAATTTGGGTACCAAAGAAAATCTCAAGATGGTGAACATTGGGAAATGCTGCACTCCTGAGGAGATATTCAAGTTCACTACTCTGCTTCGCCAGTACATGGATGTCCTAGCGTACTCCTATGATGATCTGAAGTCACTCAGGGCCGAAGAAATGCGTCATAAAATCTCTGTCAAGAGTGATTCAGTTCCTTACAAGCAAAAGTCCAGGAAGTCCAATCTGAAGATATTAGGTACTATTCTGTCTGAAATACAAAAAATGTTAAATGCTAGGATAATTTTTCCAATCCATCATTCTACATGAATTGCCAACATAGTCCCTATGAAAAAAAAAATGAGGAAATTTGCCTTTGTGTGGATTTCAGGAACTTGAATCAGTCATCTTTAAAGGATAACTACCTCTACCCATCATGGATCAAGTTCTTCAAACGGTGACCGGTTCAGAGATGTTATCAATGCTAGACAGCTTCTCAAGGTACAATCAAGTTGAAGTTGGTGAAGCAGACCAGCATAAGACTGCCTTCACTACACCTTGGGGCACTTTTGCTTATCGGAGAATGCCATTTGCCCTGATAAATGCTGGCGCCACTTTTCAGAGAGCAATGGACCTTGCTTTCAAAGATGAAATGGGTAAGTTCATTGTAGTATATTTGGATGATTTAACAGTGTTGTTCAAGCATCGCCCTAATCATGTGTGCCATTTGCAACAAGTGCTGGAACGTTGCTGCCAGAATGACATTTCTTTAACTCCCAAGAAGTCTGTTTTTGGAGTAACAGAAGAGAAACTTCTCGGACACATTGTGTTCCGAGAAGGCATAAAGAGTGACTCAGACAGAGTCAAGTCCATCCAGGAGCTTACCCTACCCACGAGTAAGACTACAGTTCACTCTTTCTTCGAAAAAGTGAATTTTTTACGAAAGTTCATCCCCGAGTTCACTGAGAAGACTCGCCATATTGTGAACATGATGAAGGAAAAGGCCACCTTCAGCTAGATTGAAGAAGGCAAATTGGCGTTTCAAGATATTAAGACAGTTATTGCCCACGCCTCAATTCTGGTTTGTCCAGATTATACCAAAGATTTCACAGTGTATAGTTATGCTTCTGAATACACACTTTCAGTAATTTTGGTTCAACAGAACAAAGAAGGTATGGAATCTCCCATATTTTTCATGAGTTGTCCTCTCAAAGCTCATGAGCTGAAGTATTCAAACATGGAGAAGCATGCTTATGCAGTGGTAAAAGCAGTGAAGCATTTCTACTTTTACATCATGAATTCACACAAAACTGCCCTGGTTCTTGACACCACAGTCAAATCCATATTAACTCAACAGGCGTTTGGAACGAAAAGAGACAATTGGATTGCTAAAATTCAGGGGTTTGATCTTGTCATCAAACCAACGAAGCTGGTGCGGGGAAGAGACCTATGCCAATTGATTGCTGACAACAGACCGGAAGAAACAGAGCATGAAGAAGCAAAAGTGGAAGACACACCAACAGTCTTTTTTGTCTCCACCACGAATGAGTGGTATTCAAGTATTGCTCATTTCCTTACTTACGGTGAGTGTCCTGCTCACTTGTCTCATAAAAAAGGACTGCCAAGTTAAAAGCTGTCAATTTTGTCCTATGGGACAACGACCTGTATAAAAAGAACCTTGATGGAGTGTTCCTTCGCTGCATGGATAAAGAGAAACATAATCAACTTTTGAAGTCCTTTCACAATCTGGCCTGTGGAGGACATTTTTTTGTTCATGTAATTGCCCATAAGATTCTGCGAGCCAGGTATTACTGGCCTACTCTATTTCAGAATGCATACAAATGGGTACAAAAGTGTGAGCTATGCCAACAATTTGTTGGAAGACCCAAGTTAGCGGCTCTACCTCTCAAGCCAGTGGTGATAGAAGAGCCATTTCAGTAATGGAAAATCGGTTTCATTGGTGCTATAAACCCATCTTCAAGTGCTAGATATGATAATGTCCTCACAGCCACAGATTACTTCACCAAGTAGGTGGAAGCTATTCCAACCAAGCATGCTACTTCAGAAGTAGTGTGCAATTTCCTCAAGGAGAACATGATTTTCAGGTTTGGGGTCCCAACCAAGATTGTCACAGACAATGCAGCTTGTTTCTCTTCCCAAGAAATTATTCAATTCTGTTTTTACTATGGGATTACCCTCTCCCACTCTTCTGATTATTTTCCACAAGGGAATGGCCAAGCTGAATCAAACAACAAGAATCTGGGGACTATCATCAAGAAGCTGGTGGATGACAACCAACGAACCTGGCATAAAGCATTGGTTGATGCTTTATGGGCAGACAGAATTACACCCAAGAGGGCAATTGGTATGTCACATTTCCAACTTTTTTATGGTCTCAATGCTGAGATACCAATCACCCTGAAATTGCCAGCATTGAAATTGGCTAAGGCAGTCGAAGATCAAACATATGAAAGCTCCATGGATAAGAGGATCATGTGCTTGACTGAGCTGAATGAGTAGTGAACTATATTGGTGGACCGAATTGTTGCACATCAAAGTTTGGTGAAGAAGCTCTTCGACCAGAAAGCAAAAAATCGTGATTTTCAGATTGGAGATCAAGTCATGTTGTGGGACAAGAGAAGAGAACCAAAGGGAATACATGGGAAGTTTGATTCCCTGTGGAGAGGCCCTTTTACTATCCATCAACTCCATGGTGAAAACATTTTCCTGTTGAAGTATCAAGATGGCATGCCCTTTTCTCTGTCTCACAATTGGAAGCATCTGAAGCACTTCAATTCTTGAAGTATCAGATAAGTTTCCCTGTACATATATACATTTGTAGTCTTTAGTTGTGTTTTGTGCTTTTCGTTTTCGTTTTTGGCGCCTTTCTTTTTTGTTAGCATGACTCCATGGTCCAATGGCATACTTCAAGGCACTGGAGATTTTGGTTTCTACTCCCCTCAACTATTCCAAGTTTTCAACTGAAGGAAGTTCCCCAACTAGAGCCAGCTATTGTTTCCAAAATTTGTCACTCATTTTGGGACAACATATGACTATTTTGGTCTTACAGGCCAAAATTATCTCTTCCCTTCTCAAAAATTGTTCTGAACATTCAAATTCTCTATTATTCAAGCTTTTTTAGATTTCTACGAACTCTGCAGGCTTGAAACTAGGGACTCTGCAGGCTCGAAACTAGCAGGTTCAACAGGGTCAACAGCCTCAACAGGCGAGTTCTCACAAAGGAACAAGTTCTCAGAGCTTAGGCAACTTCAAGATTGGTTCAACGCCTTGGTTCAACCAAAAATGTTCATTGGCAAGCTTCAAAGGAAGGATTGAATCATTGAACCGTTGAACCTTGAACCAAAATGGTTGAACGGTTCAACGGGTTCAAAGGTTCCACGTCGTCGGCAAGCTTAAAGAGTTAAGCGCTTTGTCAAAGGTTCAAAGTTCAACCACTTCAGTAAGTTCAATTCTTTCAAAAGACTTAGCGAAAAACAAAGGAATGAACCGTTGAACCATTGAACTGTTGAACCTTGAACCAAAATGGTTCAACGGGTTCAATGGGTTCAACGAGATCAAAAGACTTAGAAGAAAAGAAGGCTTCAAATGCAAGATTGAACTGTTGAACCAAAGTTGGTTCAATCGGTCGGTTCAAAGTACTGCTCCAAAGCCGAAGGAACAAGTGCCCTTGCGGAGGGCAGTGAACTAAAGGCAGGTGCCCTTGCGGAGGGCAGGGAACATTGGTTCAAAGATCAAAAAGCGACTAAGGCCGAAAGAGAAGATTTCCTTCGGACTTTTTGTCTGGGGAAATTACTAAGTAAAGGGACCGAAAGAATTCATTCAAAAAGATTTTCCGCAAAAAAATGACAGGCAAATCCTTCGGACAAAATGTCTGAAGGAATTTGTACGAAGGAATTCCCCCGAAAAGACAAAGGCTCGAAGGAAAAATACAAAGCTAAGGAAAGAATTCCTTCGGACATTTTGTCTGAAGGAATTGGAGCCTGAAGACTCCTCGAAGGAATCGAAGCCCGAAGACCACCCGAAAGACCTCGAAGGGTAGGTGCCCTTGCGGGGGGCTCTCGGCACTAGGGAAATGGACCTTTTTCAAAGACTCAAAGGGACACCTTCCCTTCGGGGTGTCCCAAAGGCATAGAGGCGAAAGAATTTCAAGGCTTCCAAAGACTTAGCCAAAAACAAAGGATTCTAAGAATGAACCAATGAGCCGATTGAACTTTGAACCAAAATAGTTCAAAGTTCAATGGTTCACAGGTTCAACGGTTCAAAAAAAGCTACAGACAAAGGAAAGACACGGATGATTCCAGAGACCAATTCAAGGGATGGTTCAACCAAATGAAGCAAAGAAGCGAATGAACAAGGGAACCAATAAAGACCGCCTGAACCGTTGAACTATTAAACCAATGAACTTTCCAAGGTTCAAAGGTTCATGGTTCAATATGGTTCAAACAACCAGCAACCATTGACGTCCCCGCGGACGTCAAATTTAAGGTAATGGAATATCCGTTAATTTTTGAATATGGCGGGGAACTTAAAAAATGAATTAAGCAACCAGTTGAAGAAGATAGCCCGATGTTAAGCACGGAATATACTGAGAGGGGGGGGTGAATCAGTATATTATATATCTTATAAAACTTTCCCTTTATCAAATTCCACTTAATCAAACATTCAAGATATGCAATAAAACTCAAACAATAAACATCACACAAGAGAGAGAGAGACACCAGATATAACGTGGAAACCCAATGTGGGAAAAACCACGGAGAATCAATCTCAAATATATTCATGAGAGCAAATCCACAGGAGCACCATACCCCTTTTCCAAGTACAAACCTCAGCTACAATTCGTGAGCACCAACCCACAGGAGCTTCAAACCCCTTTGCCGAGCACCAAGTCAGCACCTGTTTGTGAGCACCAACCCCTTTGCCGAGCACCAACCCAGCAACCATTCGTGAGCACCAACCCACAGGGGCACCAACCCCTTTTTCGAACACCAACCCAGCAACAATTCGTGAGCACCAACTCACAGGAGCACCAACCCCTTTGTGTATACCACACACCTATCTCTCAATGTTGCTATCTCAACAAATGATAGATCAATACATCTCTTTCTTCTCTCTCACTTTTGCTCTTCTAAGCTAGATATAACAAATACAAGTCATCTCTCACAATTGCTCTTCTAAGCTATATATTACAATATCAAATCAACCTCTCACTTCCAAATTACAAATGGCTACTCAAGCCTTTATTTATAGCTTTCCAAATGACCTTTGGCCTTCCCCCTTTGTGACCTTTCATTCCTCATGGAAAATGGCACCAATCTTGGATGACCCTTCATATCCAAGCATTTGAAAAGTCATGTGGTGACCCTTCATGACCAAAAACGTCTTTCCCACTTTTGTCCTTATTTTTGGTGACTTTTCGTATTCCTTTAAGTGTCCCTTCATGAGAAATTCGCCCTTTACTCTTTTGTCTTCATTTGGTGACTTTTGGTATTCCCCAAGATGACTCTTCATGAGAAAATGCGTCCCATCATTTTGTCTTTATCCCGTGACTCTTCGACTTCTCCATGGGCCCTTATTTTGTTTTATATGCAACCAAAAATATATTCGTTAATATTAAATAAATATTAACTCATATTAGCCAAGATAAACAACATTAAATGCAATGGGGCCTTTATCACCAATAATACTAAACCTTTGACATCAATGACAATATTTCCAACACCCGAGAGCTCAAATTGCTACAGGGAAGAGAGAACAATACAAAAAGATCAGAAATATGTACAAGGGAGTTATTTCCAGTAGGTGAAATAGTTCACCAAGTAATCTGAACACACCAAATCAAGGACACGGCCTATTTTTTTTCTATGAAGTAAAGGCAAAGTGGACAGCTGCACAGACATCAGGAAAAAGACCAGACAACTCATACTAAGGAGAAGACATATGAGACGAATTAACACCACAGTTAAGGCCGATACACTGTTCCAAGCATGGTCCCTTGACAGAACTGAAAACATATTCAAAGGCATTGAATGCAGCATGGGCCATTCCATGGAAAAAAGTGCCAAGCCTTTCTTGGCTGCCATATATTGTAATCTCTTGTTGTATGCAAAGGGAGATTTTTTGATTACAGAAGCGAAACTCTACCAAAATTGAGAGGCGATTACTGAGACTTTGAGCTCAGATTGTTCATCATTTTTCTTTGTTTGAATGAGAAAGCAAGTTACTTTCAGACTTTGTGCTGTTATAGCTTGTGTCATTTTAGGAGAATGCGTTCTTGTCCATCTTATTGAAATAAACAAAACTAGTGGAAGTAATCAGAAAGATGTCTTGAAGCCAGTTGTGGAAAGACTTTGTGTTATAGTTTTCTTCAGTGTGTTTTTAGTTTCTTTCTGTGTAAAAGATCTTGGGACGACTTTGTGCCCCCATTATCTTTTGTATTTCACTCTTTGGGCAGTTGAGGTGGAGACTTTGTGTTCCATTTCATCCTGCTGGTTACTGCGCCTTTGTTACCAGTTACTTGTTACTACCTGAAAGAACTCCTGCTGTTTTTTGCAAGATCACTTCTGAAAGAAGAGAAGTGCCTTCTGTGTTTTCACCAAGATTTTCTCCTTTGTTTGTGAACATCATCTCTGAAAAAAAGAGAGATAGATGGTGTTATTTTACCTCTGAGTGTTATTTTCTGCTTATATAGAGAGTATATAGCTCCTCATATTTATAGGGAACCTCCCCTTGATGAGAGAGAGATCTGTCCCCTTTTGATGTGGTAAATTTGCACATTTGGCTGACTGATCTCTCTATGTTGTGGTTGAAGAGACCTATTTCGCCCATCAGTTAGCTGGTGACAAAATATTCACCTAACAGATTTATGACAAATAAATATTGTGCAATTTTTTCTAACATTGGTGACTTATGTATGCGAGCTTTGGAGGTCATTGATGGTGCCCTAGGCCCTAGTTCAGGAATTGTATTTTTCCTGAATTTATTGTAGCCTTGTTTGAATTGGACTTCTCTTGGAAGGCATTTTGGTCACCTTGGATGCCCTAAATGGTTGTTGGAATTATTTTTATATTTTTGGCATTTTCATATGGTGTTTGCCAGGTTTTGAAGAAGTATTTGAGGAAGGACCAGTTGTTTTCTAAGATAAAAATCAAATATTTGTAGCAAGTCTAAATCAGAATTTAATCTTCTTACCGTGGTAAAAAGGTACATTTTTAATATTTTTAGTTTGTTGCTCATATTTGCCCACATTGTGGTGATTATTGGTTGAAGTGATTGCTAGAAATTGTCTACATATTTTTTGCACTTTGGCACCAAGGTTTTGATGGTGTTTGGTACATGTTTGGAGCATTTATTTCAGCTAGGGTTTGCTATTTATTTTATTTTATTAAGAATTCAAAAATTATTTGCAAACATTGTGGATTTTAGGGAAAACCTTTATTTGGTCTTTCGGCCCAAAAATGGGACATTACAAACAGTTTCTAGGGAAGACAAAAGTTACAAGTACAGAATTGGGCATAATTGAGACAGTTTTTCAAGGAACTTGAGAATGTCACAGTTGGATGGGAATCGGAAATAATGGCTATGAAGGACAATTGCATAGTATTGGGACAACATGAAGAGTGGTCTAGTCAAGGAATTGATTTCCAAGTTGAAGATGGGGATGGTTTTCAAAATCTTTCTTTGTCCTAGTTGATTCATTATTCAACTATCATGGGGAAAAACATAGATGATTCACTCACTGAGATAGTTGGAGAAGCATCCCCTGGTGCATGGCTTCCAATTCGTAATTATATTAAAGTAGCGCAACAGAAGCCAACTACCTCACAAGGAGGATTGAGGATTGGGAATTGCAGATTCTCAAGATTGATTTGGGAAACTGGTATTTGCAAGAAAGTTCAATCTGAAGGAGTTTAAGAATTGAACCAACATTGCTTGAGGACAAGCAATCTTTGGGATGGGTGGACTGTCATGTCCCCTTGTTTGAATAAGCTAAAAAATTAATAAAAACAATATCTTAAGTTCCGGTTACTTTATTAAAAGAACAACGTAATATTATTTATTCAAGTCCAATAAAATATTTTTGAAAGGGGGCCTAAAGTGATGTTATAAAGTGACGTTAGGCATGGGATACAAAGTGATATTTTTTTAAAAGGTTCCTAAGTCCTTTTGAATTATATTTTGAGGAAAAAGAGAAAATAGAAAATAATATTTCATTTTTCCAAAAGTGTGTATAAAAGAAGGGTTTGGGCAAAAGGAGGGGGACCCAATTATTATCAAACCCCAGTTGCTTGAGACGGAACGCTTGTTCATCTTTCTACCCTATGATGAAAACCCTTTGGAAAAATGGATTTGACGACAAAAACCCTCCTATTCATATGAGTAATTCCATTCATGGATTATTGGTGAGCTGAAAGTTGTGGAGTCCCAATTTCAGGAATATTATTGAAGATTTTCAGATTGTATGAAGTTTGCTACAGTATCTCTACTACAATATGTTGCTACAGTGATTTGTACAATGTCGTTAGCTGTATTTATGAGTGTTGTGTTTATTTGTTGGAGTTGGCTATACCTAATGCATTGTTATGTTTATTTTTGGGTTTGGGGTTGAGGCTACTGTAATAGTTATAAACTATGACAAACTCTTCTGCAGTGGCAATACTTGCCAGACATCATATAGTTTTGTTGTTTGTTGACTGTTGTACCCTTTGCATGAACTGTACTGGGTCGACCGTACCTCTTTGGGCACTGTCGTGATAGTCCAACACTAGATCGTAGTTATTTGGTGGGTTGTTGCACACTAACTTCAGTATATCAGTTCACTTGTGACTGCTACATAGTGATTGGGGTCTGCCATTCCCTGTTGTCAACAGTGGTTGTGATCATTCCCAGTGGTCTTTCCACCTAGATATCCAATGCAGCATTCTACTGGACATTATCAATACAGTAAGGGGTTTTATACTATGTAAGGACTTCTACAATATTTTATTTATAGTTTTAGTTGGTGTTTTACAATAAAACTTGGATTCCATGATATATAAACAAAAGGGTTTTATTTGCTATATTGTTTTGGACTAAGTTGCCGATACGGATACGGGTACGAGTATCGGATACGGGGATACGTCGATTTTTTTTTTTGTGGTTTGGATACGGCTGGATACGGCCGTACAAAAATATATATAAAAAATTAAAAATATAAAAATATAGCCATATAAGCAAAATTAACCACATAATATGCATAGAGGAAACAAATAACTTCAAATAAGTTATATAACCACAAAATATATACTCATAATTCAATGCCAAATATCATAATTATAAATCGCTATTAAAATTTAATTATAAATATAATTTTTTAATTTTTAAACTAATTAATATTTAATAATTTAAAATTTAATACTATATATTGAAATTAAAATTTTAAACTAATTAATAATTTAAAAAATTAAAATTAAAATTTAATACTTAATATAATTAAGTATTTAATGTAATAATATTATAATAAAAATTAAAACGTTAAAATAAATAAATAAAAATTAAAAAAATAAACATAAACTATAACTTAATTTTCAAAAGAAAAGAAAAAAACTTAAAAATGAAATGTAAATACAAAACAAATAAAACATTGAAAAATACCTGAGGCAGTCGAGCAGGCGCGGGGGCGCGGAGGCGCGCAGGGACGAGGGTGCGGAGGCGCGCAGGCCGCAGATCGCAGGTCGCAGCGAGGCGCCGAGGTCGCAAGTCGCGGGGAGGCGCGGAGAACGGTCGCGGAGTCGCAGAAAGAGGGGTCAAAGCAAAAAACGATTAGGGTTTTTACTTTATGTTTTTGTTATAAAGTTAAAAAAATAAAAAAAATAGTATTTTATTCCGCCGATACGCCGGGATACGGCCAGGGTTCGGCGTGTCCCATGCGGATACGGCCGGATACGTCCATGGACGTATCCGACCGTATCTGCAAGGGGCACGCCGTACCCTAGCCGTATCCCCCGCGGATCCCCGCGCTCCTGTACCGGACTGTCGTATCCCCGCGCTCCCAGGGCCTGCTAGGGGCGAATCCAGTAACATAGGTTTTGGATCATTATAAGTATTTGGTATGCATCCAGTTCATCACAATAAAGAATTCCATTGGGTTTTTAGTATTAAATGTTGAGTGTGCTATTTTAGTATTTGTTCTATATTCAATATATAAAAGGAATCACAATAAATTTCAGAATGCATAAAATCACTTGAAAAGGGGCATTTCAACTAGGGTTTTACCCTTCATTGCCCAAGGATGTGTGACCAAGCCCTATCTGGGCTAAGGATACAATGAGAGAGCTCCCACACTAGGCTAAATCCCATGGTGGGGGAGGGAATCCTAAAAACTGAATCATTGGGACAATGTTCATTTCTTGCGAGACATGGATTTTTGAAATCCAATAACATCTACACTCATTAGATTTTTGAATATTGATTTCAGCTTGGTAATTGGCATGCAATTTTTGTAAATTTGGATATTTACTTAACTTCGTGTGTTAATATTATTAGTGCTACTTATTGTGGGTACTTTAGAACTGGTTGGGATCTTGAATTTTTTATCCTAGAGTGGATACTAAATGCTCTAATTATGGTTCTTGATGATGTAATGCCTGGAAACATTGGAATGCCTTGGTTCTTTTTTATGTTTGGTTTCTCCCCATTTTGTTTCAAGTCCAGCGCTTATTAAGGTCCGACCTTGTTATTTTTTGTATTTTTTCCAAACATTATTAATATGTTTTGACCCTTTTTTCAAAAAGTTAGAATTCATCACATTAGTCCTAATTCAACATATGCAAATGAACATAGTGGGTATCTGAAAAATCATTCATAAACTTGTAAGAGAACTATTATATGTCACATTATCCAAAGATGGCTTTTTCAAATAGGAAGTCTGCTTCTAATACTATCAACTCAAGAAAACCCCAAAGATAAAATTTTAGGGACTGGGAAACATTAGTAAGCATCCAATAGATAAGCTTCTTAGAACTTATAGGATTCATAAAAGGTCGATGGATCTTAAAAATAGCATAAACTGTTAAACATTTCCAACAAAAATAGAGCTCATTGGACATCCTTAAGAAAATTCTAATAGAAGCATCGATGTAACACCATAGTAGCAGAATGTGCGATTTAAACGCGATTAATCATTGTACTTGGCCCAAAACACTTTTTTCAACCGCGTTTTTTGCCCTTTTTTTAGCAAATCAATCCCCAAAGCCTCATATGATGTAGAGATTTGAAATGTTATTTACAATTAAAAAAAACTTAAATACACCCAAAACTTAAAAGAACCTAAACCTAACCCTAACCCTCCTTTGTGGTGGGTATGATATCTGACATTCATTTGAACATATTTAATATTTTTAGTTGTGAAATATGGTGTAAATATTTCTCATTATAACTCCCTAATAATCTACCCTTTGATCAATGCCTTGTGGCCGAACACAAGTAGATGAAACACTCATGTCTTCTTTATCCCTCACACTACACATGGAGCAGAAATCAGACTAGAAAGTACATGTAAAAATACTATTCATGAGCAGGCAAATAAGATGATCTCCAAATTTTGGTGCTACTCTAGCTTGTTTAATGTGGCCAGATCTCCATATTGGCAAGGTATGGTGGATGCAGTTGTAGTTGTAGGTTTTGGGTTATTGCCCCATCATACGAGGCTTTGCAGACTGATTTGTTGAAGGATGTATAGGATATGAGTGTTCTTGCAAAACACCGCAAGGAATGACAAAAATCAAGATGCACTATCATGTCAGATGGATGGACGGAGATGCACATCAACTTCCTTGTGTCGTGACATTGTCACAATTTCTCTTAAGAGTGTCAATACATCTGAGATGATAAAATCAGGGGAGACACTCTTTCATCTATTTGATATTTTGTGAATGAGGTGGGGTCACAAAATGTGGTCTAATTCCTTACAGATAATGTTGTTGCTTGCGTGGCTGCTAGGAGGCTTTTTGTGGACAAATATGGAACTATGTTTTGGACTCCATGTGTGGTACATTGTTTAGATTTGACCTTGGAAGACATAGACAAAATTCCATGGGTGAAAGAGGTTTTGCAAAAGGCCTTCACAATCACCAAGTTCATATACAATCACACAAGGGTGATCAGTATAATGCACACATTCATAGATGGCAAGGAACTTCGTCCAAGGGTAACAAGGTTTACAACCCACTTCCTTGCGTTGCAAACTCTTTGCCAAAAACAAATGAATTTAATATGAATGTTTGTTTCAACTGAATGGGTGGAATCTTCTTTTGTTAAACATATGGAGGGCAAAATGGTGGCTATGTTTTCTCACCGTTATTTTGGGAAGTGACAGAGAAAATTGTGTTATTCTCTGAGCCTCTAGTTCAAGTTTTGAGACTCATTGATGGGGATAAAATCAAATTGCAATCGGTGTTCAAGAGATGAAAAAGTGGTTCTTATGAATGCAAAAAACAGAATGACACTTAACAAACACATCCAATCTTCGACCAAGAGTCCTAGCAATAATCCACACATTGAAAACATAGAAACACTACCTTAAAGACAATGGCTTTAAAATATTCACAAACCATTAAACATTGAACTGATTCCCTCTCTAGACAATAATAATATAGTCAACGATTGAATTAGTTATCAATACAAACCTAAACTCACCTATAATTCTAAAAACCAAATTTATCAGCGAGTGCCTTCTCCCATGCCTACTTCAAGTCCTTAGTATAATGACAACTTAGGAATGAAATCATAGAATGTAAAATAAACAATTAGTTGCTTGAAAGACAATTCTTATTGTCATACTCAATTCCTACCTCTCAGCCATGGAGTTGACATGCTACATCTTTATTTTTTCACAAGATTTGAACACATATAACAAAACAACATTGAAAGAATCAACCAAAAACACATATGGAGCAAAACCAAAGATAAGCATAAAATAATCAATTTTCATTTATGGACAAGTAGACACGAATAGTTGAGAATCATTCAACAAGGCCACCATAGATAGCATAGATAATTAGCTTCCTATTTTTCTTTCTCTACAAGCACACACCACCCCTAATTGGGAGTAGTAACAATGACATCTATGAGAAGTGCATCAGGTAACACCCTAATAAACATTATATAGTGATTTGGCTCTATGGCAAAGCCTAACCAATGAGATAAAATCTCTATTTCAAAATGATATAGATGTATGTAATTTTAATTTAATAATGTCTGGTATTGATTCACTCACACCGTTATTCTGAATTTGTAGGAAGTACTAACAGTTGATGCCAACTTCCAATGCACAACATCAGTTATGATGGCTTAGGTATGAGCATAGATTACATAACCATAACCAGCGAGTACTTGCCAGGGTTTTTATTTAGTAACCAGAGAGTAACCGACAAAGCTAGTTGATTAACTAGGACTAATTGACAAATGAAAAAAATGCTTAAATTTATCAAAAAAACATATTTTTTTTAGAAATTGCAGAAGCAAAATAGATCAAGCGAGTCTGTAAAAATGTTGGGAAAGTGTTTTCTATTAGATATGAATAAAAATAGAGTACAAAATTGCATAATCATATGAATACAACTGTGACACTATCAAGTTGTCAACATCAAACTGATTAGTGATAATTATTGTCTTATACAAGAATCTACAAGTACAAATTACAAGAATCTATAATTTTCTCTTGCCTACTCTCTAGAAAACTAAGGGAGACTGAGAAAGTTTAGTCCTCCCACTCGGCTGCACCGCCTTGCTTTGCCTAGAAGGCTGCACTTATGCTTGTGGCTCCACCTCTACCTCTGCCACTGCCTCAGCTTCAAGGATGTCCTCCAATCCAATCTCTCCTATTGCAGCTGCACCCTCCATAGCTTGCCTCTTGAAGTCAACAATCTCATTTTCTGTGAACATGAGGGCCTCTTCCTCCTGTGCAATCCAATCACTATAGGGATCGATCTCATCTTTTTCGATAGGCTCCTCTGATACGTTCTCCAACTTTGTGTAAAGTCAAATGTTGTATTACACAAAAACCAAGTCATTAAAGCGTTATCACTCCCAAATGAAGTCAAATCTGGCATGATCCTCCCTATAATAGTTTTGGACGACCACTTTGACCCTATCCATGGCCTCATAAATATAACCCATTGAGTTTTGCTCCCCATCCACCAATCGTAAAACCCTCACCAAAGGCTTTGATATTTACAAAGTTACAAACAAATTAAAGTTACAAACTTATAAATAAAATAAATAATTTAAGTTTAAAAAAATGAAAATAAGGAAAATGACTTGAAATTTAAAGTGAAATTTCAAGTTATCTTGACGATCTTTGTAGCTTTTTTTTCAAAGGGCTCATTGAAAACTGTTAGGAATAAATGATTAATTATGAAATAAAATGCAACACGGAATTCATTCCTCCAAATCATTGCAACAAAGACATGGAAGAAAATTCATATCTAAGCAAATACACACACAACATTGATATAACGTGGTTCACCCAATGTAGGCTACGTCCACCAAGAGGCTCTATATAATATTACAAACAAGAGTACAAAACAACTCTCAACAAAAAACCTCTTACAAAGATAACTTTCTCCAACTCGAATTCACACCAGAATTCTCGAGATGCTAAGCTACACCTCAAAACTTGATCACACTGACCGAAGAGAAAATACATAGCTCAAAAATGAGATGCAAAACGCAATGAATAATGTGTTACCCCTCACCCCTATTTATATTTTTCAAAAGCCCTTGAAAAATGCGCCATAACCATAGAGATAACCATATCCCCACAAAATAAGGGAGGTTACAACCACATAATCCTCCGATTCTCTCAACACCTTAGATAACACCCTCTTCTCCACAAAACGTGCCACAAATGGGGGAAGTGGTTGACACACTAAAAAATGCGTCCCACCATTTGTGAAAGTAAATATTTCATGTTAAAATTGTCTCGGTAATTTTATTTTTACCTTAGGAGTGAAATGGGCTCCATATTTAACAAAAATCGTCTTCCCAACCTTGACTCCATTAGCTTTATTGGAATATGATGAGTCCACTCATGCTTGACACACAAACATCTGCTTCAAAGGAGTCAGCAAATTGCAAATACTTTGCAACTTTCTTAGCCTGGTGACACCTACTCGAACAAGCTCTTTTCTCTTGGTGTGATCTGTCATCAAGTTGAGAATCTAAGGGTGGTATATATATTTGGTGATTTCTCTAGCTTTTTCTACAACTAGTCATACCCAATCAAGTTTGCCTATGTCCTCTAAAAGAAGGTCAAGGCAATGCGTTGTGCATGGGATCCAAAAGACTAATAAATGTCTCTCCCTGATAAGTCTCCCAGCGACCTATATGCTGTTGCATTGTCTGTGATAACTTGGACAACATTTTCGATGCTCACTTCTAAAACTATTTGCTCGAACATCAAGCTCAAAGTTTTTGCATTTTTTATCTTGTTAGATGCTCCAATGAACTTCAAAAAAATAGGTCACCATTTGAAGCCGCCAAAAAATTGATAAGGTTGCAATTCTTTCCATCAATCCATCCATCAAAACGAATGGTGCATCCGAACTATTGCCATAACTTCTTTTGATCTTTCACAATTACCTTTACATTTTCAACTGCATTCTAGAGCAACTTCCCTCTTAAGTCTTTTGGAGAGGGTGCCTTGTACCTTTTTTCTGTAACTGTCAATGTTGTCACCAAATATTCCCAATACGAGCTCCTTGCCACGTTGAAGGAAAAGTTGTTGAAGTATCAAAAATTTGTGCATATTTTATCTGTTTTCGCATGCGTCTCCTTGTTCCATCTTGTACCTTGTAGTGAAGGTTGTGCCTCAGGTGTGCTTCTAGGCACAAAAAACGAGTGTATATTACTCAAACTCGATGAAGATGTGCCATGGTGCTTACGTGGACCACAAGTAGAGTCCACAATTTATCATAGCTATCTCTTGTTCCTCTATAACAAGGGAGCAATGGTTGTTGTTAGGGCTGCTTACATCCTTGCTCTCTCTAATTTTTTTCATCTAGAAATGTAAGCTCCACAATCATTTCACGTTTTGCCTCTTTTGTGATACTGGAACCAGACGTGACGTCACGAGAAGGAATGCATGAAAGGTGGTATTTGAGGCAGTTGATGCCTCTTAACATCTTTTTCGAGCAAAATAAATAAATTGAAACTGTCTGAAATGATCCAACCCACATGACATTTTCAAGCAACAATGCAAGCATTAGGGGAGTCATTTGCCTACCACTTACTTCATCTAACCCCGATGCACTAACAGATGCCATTATTTGCTAATGGATACCCTGCAAACATGTTCAAAACAACATAAAAAAATAAAAAATCTAACACAAATTAAAATACAACATTTATAAATATAACCTTACGTAAACTTGTATATTTAATTCTAAACATCATGATGTAACCCTAGAGGTTAGGACAAAATATTGAAAACATTGAGAAAGATTCTCTAGTGAATCTCTACAATAAATAAATTATAATGATAAACGGAAACTATTACAATTAAAACACAACATTTTTAAACAAAAATTATAAAAAATTATGCATAAATTGTAAATAGCATTCCACAGAATTGAACGGAATGCATGAATATTTATCAAACGTGTTTATAACTAAATTAACATTCATTTAAACATGCTAAGGATTATTTAAAGAAAAAAAAGGAAAAAAATTACTAACCTAAAAAAAATTAATATGCAGAATTCTAAATTCTTCTTCCAATTCGTTCTTAAAAGCTCTAAATCTTGTGCGAATGCAATGAGGGGGTGTGTTTCAATTTATAATACAAATCTCCTTGTTTTTTCTACATTTTTGCAGTGTTTTGAGTGTTTTGCCAACTTAGATGCATGATGGAAGTGTCTGGGCACGTCTTGGACGCATACAGGGTTGCAAGTGATTACTTGCAAGTACATGGCGAGTACTCACCTACCTGCGAAAACCTGCGATTTAAAAAAAATGGCGAGTTTGAGTGGCAAGTATTTTCTGCAGGTTTTCCCCGATAAGTATCCAAGTAACCAGCGAGTACTTGTTGGTTATGCAATCCATGGGTATGAGTAAACTACATCCATTGACAAGGTTCATTCTCTGATGATATTTAATGACTTGGTCATAACTATGATAGACTGCATATTGAAGAATTCCACATAAGAGTAATTAGAGATAGGACCAGTCTTCAATCCACAATGCAATGTTGCATATAAGACAAGATTCATGAATAAAACCATATTGAAAAGCTTTCTTATGCATATTTTTCTTGCATTTTTCTCCTTATATGTTCTTATGTTGGTTTAATGTAAGATACTATCAATCCATTTATTCATAATTCATACTTTGAAAAAATATATCATCATCCAATGATTATATCCCTAATTGAATGCCATAATAAGGTTCATACTGCATCTTAAACACATTTCATTTATGATATTGAATCATTTACCACCACCTATAATTGGGAAGATTTAGTGAGGTCCGAAAAGACAAGAGGTGCTACCACCGTGATAATCTTAAGAGGAGAGAATGAGAGTTTATATTGGTGTCCTCCAATGACCATATGTAGTTGACAGGATCATTTTACTGTTTGTTGATCTATTTCATATTATTATGAAGATACGAGTGGATAATCTATTTTTAAGTCAAAATGCTGAGTCTTTAAGGTAACGAAATCAGATGAGTTCCCTACTTACTTTCACCTCAACTAATCTGGTCTGTGTTGGAAACTTGTAAAGGTTAATAAAATTTTATATTTTTAAATGGTCTTCCTATTCCATTTCAGGATGAATTTCACTATTTGTATACTTTTTTTTTAAGAGAGAGAGAGTTTGTAATGCATATGGGTGCCCTCCAGTGACCAAATGTGGTTTCAGGATAATTATACTGACCATTGATCTATTTCATATTATTTTAAAGATACAAGTGTATGTGTTTTGTATAAATATTTCAATAGTTGATCCATTCACTGGGTTAAATACATGGAACAGGACCATAACAAAGACTTCATTGTGGATTTCCCTGATTTAAATCCATCCTTCAGTTCAGAGCTTGAGACTACAAAAAAGAACAAGATGTTAAATTTTGATTATTCAGTGGTAGCAGAGAGACATTTATTAATGGAAGCACATCCTGCTTGGCTTCAACAACCACATTTATGGTATTCACCTTCCAAGGTCATCCAGGCATTGCATCTTTTCCTTGACAGTGGGGATGCACTCACTCATAGCATCACATACAGGTAAAAGTCCAATTCTGGTTTAAGAACTTTGGAACAAACCATGACTTTCAATCTCCTTCTTGCTACGTTGCTTTTGCTTCCTATTTAGCATTCTCTGATATGTTGATTGGATTTTCTCTTATTTTGTTCTCTGGGGTAACATATTTTCCTTTTTGATTTATCTTTCCCTTTTATTATGGAACTGCTATTGTATGAGAACTATATTTATTAAGTAGAGTTTTATTGGGTGAAAGCATGGAAATGTCTCTCACTTCGCAGCAGTAAAACATATAGAAAACATGGGAATCGTGACTTACTCATCAAGGCAACTATTATTTGGTCAACTGAGATCTAGATTTACAGGTGTGAGGGCAAAAGTTTGCAAATTGATTTTAGATTCCAACCTTTTTTTTCTAAAAAATGTGCAAATCTATTCTTTCATAACATATATTAGAAAACATTTTATTTGTTTATTATTTATTGTATAATGTAATTTAAAATAAGTTAAAATGCATTTAACAGAAGAAAGAAAGAAAGAAATTATATTAACATCCACGGATGACCAAACTATGTCAATGGGACTCGAGAATACAAGCACTTACAATAGAAAAGTGCTAGGGTAAAAGGTCCCTAGGAACAACCTACTAACTACACATCAGAACATATCAATTTTATAGTATGAGTAAAAATGGAAAAAAAAAACGTTTAGAATTAAAGATAGCACAGTCAACAATATGATGGTATATTTCTTTTTGTTTTCATTCAGTGAATCATTTTATCACAAGACATTTCGTCAGGAAACGTGGGGCCAATATCAAAGGTTTTAAGTTGATTAAAGAGTTTGAGTGTAAACATCGATCATATGTAGTTGCGTAACTCATTTAGACATGTACAACATAAATATAGGCACATACACAAAATCATATTGGATTAGATGTGCAGATGAATCACAGTTCAATGTATAACAGTTTGATTTGCTCTCACCAAAGCCATCGTTCAACTTATGATGTCATTTATACTATTACACGAACAGTTCAAACTCTAACTACTTACTGGGCATGTAATTTACCTTAAAGACATACAAGTATATGATTTGCTAATGAGTGCCTCATCTACATCTTGATATCCTATTGGCATGGATGAGTGTTATTTATTAATCACTAATGTGTCATGTTCAATATTTCAATCTTATCTATAATAATAGCCTACATCATAGCTAACTTAATTCAATAATTTGCGGTGGCAATGCCTTGGCTGAACATGCAACCCTGGTGTTAGTCTCAAGTATTTTATTGACTTTGCCTTTTTATGGTTGTATTGAATTAATATCTTGAATTTTGGCCAAAGACACTACATTCAACATGTTCACCTATCTACTTTTTGTGTGTTTTCCTACCAAGTACAAGGCAATCTTCTGTGGTGTAATTTGCAAGCCAACAAAGGTTGCATATGTAGAATTTTTCGTGATCCTTAAATGGATAATCCTTTTGTTGATGTATAAATCGACGGCTTCAATATTATCTTAATAAAAAATCTATACAAATTGATTTTACAAATTTAAAGAGAAGCTTTCTGATTTCCAAGTTCTCACCAAGTGCAAGGAAAGAGCATACGACTTTCTTTTAGACTCAAATTATTCCAGGACACACTTAGGCTCTCTTAGACTTTTTTCTAAAACCCGATGATTACAAATGAGTCGGGATCTTGCTTATATAATGTCATGTCCATCTTTTGATCGGAACATCTTTGAAGACCCTTAGCCGTAATGCGTTTCTCGGGGGCTAAGGGAAAAGAGATTAAAGAAGGGGAACAATTGGTTTCTTAAAGAACACTTGTAAAAAGTACTTTATGTTATAAAAGTTCACTTAAGTTGGGACCCTTTAAGGGTCATGGGCACCAATCCACTTAAGTGGATTTGTAAAAGGTGTTCTTATATTTTTGAAAAGGTATTTCCCTCTTTTTTTGGCGTACCCCTTGGGGATGACGTATAAAAGCAGAGGGGATCATTTGAATGGATGCTAATTTTGATACTCAAATCTTGGACTTTGAGCACGAAACGTTTGACCCATTTGCCTTGAAGACAAAAACCTTCAAGCAAAGAGATTGAGGGCAGAAATCTTCATTCTTCTATGGGGCAACTTCACCTAGGAGCTGCCATAGGTCATCAATTTTAGGAAAAGACAAAAAAATGAAGGGTTTCTAGTTTGGCAACTTGTTTGTGGAGGTTGGCGATTTGATTGGGAAGTGATTTGCTAGTGTGTGAGGGTCATTTCTTGCCTTAATGATATTTTGAATTTTATTGTAATAATTCCCGGCTTGGGTGACTTGGAATTGGGAGTGTTTGCTAGGGTTTGAGGGCTTTTTCATGCCCAAACCCCAATCTGATTTTTATATGAATATTTCCAGCATTTGTTTAAGATTTTCTAAGGTATTTTGGAGGGTCCTAGGGCCTCAAATATATTGGATATTTTCCTGTAATTTATTCTCTATTTTTGAAGAATTTTGCCAACATTTATTGCTTCATAAATTGCTGGAAAATAGGCATTAATTTCAGATATATATTCAGTCATTTTGGACTGATTATTTGGTCATACATTTGCATAATTTGAAGTGAAGAAGCAAGCAATTAATTCTGCAATTTTCTTCCATCTTTGGTGTCTAGGGTTTGAAGGGAGGCTCTCCTTTCCTTGCCTTATTTATTCATTGGAAAGTGGTCAAATTGTTGTAAGGTTTCAATTGGATTATTGCAGCCTTGTTGTGATCTTTTGGTGCTAGGGTTTCTTGGAAACTAAAAATCAAAGTTGACATTTTACCTATGGTTTTGTAAAAATTCCAGAATTCAAAAATGATCATATTTTGGGATATTTTATATAGGGAAAAGCAACTCTGGTTGAACAAGTTAAAGAGAAAATGACCTATTAACCGGGGTTACTAGTGAGCACCTTTGATTGTTCTTTGACAATAAGTAAAGGTAGTGAGGTCCATCCAAGAATCTTTGCTTGGCACTATCTATCACATCTTTCTCTTACAAAAGTATATTCCTTGTCAGCGACCTTTAAAGTTTTGTTTGATGATGAAGATACTTTCATTGGGTACAACGCTTCTGCTTTAGTCAAAAGATCATCTTTGCTGAAAGGTTGAAAAAGACAGTTGAGTCGACAGAAGTATTGGACTTCCCAGAAAGCAAGTTGGTCCAAATTATCTCGGTGCACCACATTTTTGTTTAGGGTAGATTCCCACTCTAATTTCTTATGGATAATGGCACACGTAACTGTATCTTCATTATGGTTTTCATACAAATGAATAACTGGTTTTCGTACATTCTTTATCAAAGTAAGAATATGGTCATTTTACAAAAGATTTGCCTTGATAAGCCATCGATGACCAAGTTTGTCAATTAAATCAATGAAGTTTTGGAGGAGTTCATTATTGAGCCTATCAATTCGAATTGTGCCACTCATTCCTAGGATTGTGACATGGCAGGCACCAAGCATTTGCAGGTCCATTGATGCAACTCTTGATGCTTTTGTATACCTATTTAGGATTCCTTCTTGTAAGATCTGTCCCTACACAACAAAAGGCATATCATCAAAACTTGTTATTCTTATTTTGGTTAGAGGAGAGGTTGTTGGCAAAGGAAATTCCATAAGTGTTGTTGATGGATTCTTGCTAATCCAATTTACAATAATATTTTCTTTTCCTACAATATGTTCAACAACATAATTAAATCTGTTAAAATAATCTTGCCAACAGCAATATTTTCCTCTTCCATATTTTTGGTCATGATCATTATCTTTGAATGTCAGAAACCTGGTGCAGTCAGTCCCAATTATAAATTTCTTCATATGCATTAATTTTATTGAAAACTTTTCTAAACATAGATTTCATTGGAAGAGATCCATTTTATGTTTTCATCGATAAATTCTCCTCCAACAAACTCTCATATATACTGTATAATTTTCAACAAAAAATAAAACACCACCCCATGCTACATTGAAGCATCAATAAATACAATATAATTTTTAGAAACATGAACATGTAGAGAAGGCAAATAATTAACTTTATTTTTAATGGTCTGGATATATTCGCTATGTTCTTCTATCCATTTAAACTTATTCTTCTTTTTGAGGAGGTCTTGCAATAGTGCTATGTCATTCCCTGAATCATGGTAGAAACCATTGACATAGTTTAACAATCCTAAAAATACCTAGAACTTTGGCCTGCCCATGACTTCTGAAAGTTAAAGAATTTTTTCTTTGATAGGTAGCTAGACCTTAAGCTTCGCATTTTCGACTTCCATCCCTACGAAATTACAATTTTGTCATAGTTGCAATTTTGTACTTGACAAAACTATTTCTTCTTTTCCTGCAATTTCATAAATTTTTTGAAGATGCGACAAATGTTCAAGGGTTTCACTGAAAACTAAAATATCATCTATATATACACAACGAAAATCTAATGTATCTTTAAAGATCTTTTCCATATACGCTTGGAAATAGGCAATAGCATTCATGAGCCCAAATGACATTACTGCCCACTAAAAATGTCCAAATAGACAACTAAATATTAATCTTTTAACATTCCTCAACTCTTATCTGGTAGAATCCGGAGTTACAATTAAATTGAGAGAAGTATTTATATTTGACAATCTTTTGTAACATATAAGTTTTATCAAGAATGTGATAAGAATATGGTTATGCAATTACATTTGATAGTGTGTAATTTATTACCATTATTTTATTTCTTCATTTCTGCTTTGAGTGCTTATTAACCATGAAAGCATAGTAGTAGACAGGTGAGGTTGATGGCTCAATTAATCTAGCCTCTACTAATTCCTTAATTGTCTTCTCCATATCATCATAGTCACAAACAGGGATAGGAATTCTCTTTCTTATTTGAATATGAACGATAGGAAAGATAATTCCTATCCCTACTTGTGACTAGTGTTTATTAACCATGAAAGCATACTAGCAGAAAGGTGAGGTTGATGACTCAATGAATCTGACCTATATTTACTCCTTAACCATTTTCTCCATATCATTGAGTCGTCAATGCCTTTCTACTACTATGCTTTCATGGTTACTAAGCACTCAAAGAAAAAATGAGGAAAGAAAAGAATGGTAATAAATTGTAGGGTATTGAATGCAATGACAAAACCATATACTTATCCCATTCCTAATAAAACTCATTTGTTACAAAAGGTTGCCAAATGTAAATACTTCTCTCAATTTGATTGTAAGTCTAGGTTTTACCAAATACGAGTCAAGGAATCTGATAAGATGAAAACATCATTTAGTGGTCCATTTGGACATTTTTAGTGGACAATAATGCCATATGGGCTCATGAATGCTCTTGCCTTTTTCCAAGCCCATATGCATAAGATCTTCAAAAATACATCATATTTCCTTTGTGTATATATAGATGATATTTTACTTTTCAATTAAACCCTTGAACAACATTTACTACATCTCCAAAATATTTTTGAGGTTGCAGGATTAGTTTTGTCCAATACAAAATTATAAATATGCCAAAAGAATTGTAGTTTCCAGGGATGAAAATTGAAAATGCCAAGCTTAAGGTCTAGCCACATATCAAAGAAAAATAATCTTGAATTTTCAAAAGTTGTGGACAAGCCAAAGTTACAGGGATTTTTAGGATTGTTAAACTATGTCAATAATTTCTACCCTGATTTAGGGAATCACAAGACACTATTGCAATACCTTCTCAAGAAGAAGAATAAGTTTAAATCGACAAAAGAACATAGTAAATATGTCCAAACCATTAAAAAGAAAGTTAGTTCTTTGCCTACTCTACATGCTCATGTTTTTGAAAATTATGTTGTATATACCATAGTTCCACGGAGTTTCCTGACGAGGGGACGAGGGGACACGGGGACGGGAGGACGGGGGGCTTAAGTTTGGGAATGGGGGCGAGAGGGTGGGGCAGTGCAAATATATATAGTACATGAAAAATTAGTTATAAAAAGATGTATAAGGAATAAGTATATTGCATTGAACATCAACAATTTAACATTTAATTTTTAACTTTTTAACAATGAAGTTTCAAGTTTGAACCATTGAACCAATGAACATTGAACATGAAAATCAAAATCAAAATATCGAATTCAGAATTTTCAAAATTTCATAATTATGATTCTTGATTACAATCAAGTATCAACAATGTTAAAAAACAAAATACTAAATACTAATGAGTCAATGGCCAATCATCCCCAAACTTCTCGCCAAACTCCTTATCACTAGAATTGCTGGACTCCACATGCTCAAGCTCCTCCAAACCAATGCCAACTAGCCCTGTCTGTGTAACATCATCATAAATCTGTGTTGGCTCCTCTGGCTCTGCATCCCATCTAGTTGTTGGACTCTCTTTGTACGGAAGTGTGTTGCGGTCAATGAGACGCAAGACACTATGTACAACCACAAGCTTCTCTGCCTTCCTAGAGGTAAGCATGTTCCTCTTAACAGAGTGGATGAAGCTATAAGTAGACTAGTTCCTGTTGTCAATCAGACTCGCACCCTTGTGAAAGTAGTTTCAGGCCTTCACAGTTTGCCGAAACATGGAAACAATCTTACGCTGTGGGTAACCGAATCAGTGGATTGAATCTCTAGATTATAAGGGCGAGCTCCCTTTGGTGTATCAATTAGAATCTCTACTCTATGTTACGAATTGCTGGGGAAAAGGGAAGAAATAAACTTGAAAAGAAATCCTATCTAATGACGGTGATACACCTAAATTTTGATTGATCCACTCAATTTAGGCTCTTAAAACACTGATCAGACAATAAAAAGACTAAATTTTTTAACTCCAAATGACCCCTACGCATTAGTATTTCATGAAAAGGTTTTATTTGGTGATCAAAGCTTGAGGGAAATGAAGGAATAGGCTTAATTGAAGACACTAACCAGCGATTTATATCCACTATAACTTCAGTCAAGAGATGTTAAACACAGAATATGATTTGCATAATCTGATCAGGTAGTAACTAGGTAAGAATCAAGACTTGATAACGAAAAAAATTCTATCACATATGCAAATCAAGGACATAAATACACTATACCAACACTTTGGAGTCTGAAAATTGTCCTATTAATCTGAAAAGGTTACACGGAACAATTTCTGGCAGAATATGGTCTTGCCAAAAAGAAGATACAATTTAAGATTGAAAAGCCAACTTATATAGAAAAGTAGACAACATCGAAGAAATTGGCATTGACAATTGAAGAAGAGATCAACTCAGTCCAACTTGTGTTATTTCAACCTTCAAATAAAATCTATTTTTGTCTTATGCTTTGCATGAAAACTCTTTGGCGTTGAAAATGGACGATGGGCCCAAGCTTGAGTCAAAACTTTCATCATGCATAATGCTACGCCAATACCCAACTATAGAACTCCTCTTGAGTTGCTGGAATGTTTGAAAGGCTCAAGACAAACAACAGTGCATGCATGAAATTCTATGTTAGGCTCTCCAATGTTAAACTCCTTGAGTCATTCATGCATTCGAGTCTCCGTTTTAGAACTAAAAGAGTCGTGTTTGAAACGGCTACATGTCTTGGATGTGTCTAATCCTGCTTTGGGCCACGTTGCATGCTCTACATATAGACTGTAGAACGTGTTAATATGTTTATTGGCTGTTGAAATCCTTTGCCTTTTGTTTCTGGTCCTTCTGTTTGTTTACGCTATTTCCTTCGGCCTCTTAACTCTCTGTCTATTTCCTACGGACAATTTGTCCGAGACTTTTCTTTCGGGCTTATTGCTAGCGGCTTTTATACCTTGTTTATTTCCTTCGGACAAAAAGTCCGAAGGAAATCTTGTCTTTGGGCTCTGTCTTTTGTCACTTTCCCGCGGACAAATTGTCCACGGGAATTCAAGTCTTCGGACTTTTGAAAACGAACCCTCTCGGGCTTTTTGTTCGTTCATTTCCTTCAGACAAAAAGTCCGAAGGAAATCTTCTCTTTCTTTTGGCTTATACAAACATCCCTTCGGACTTTTTGAAATAGTCCACTTTTCCACGGAGTTGACCCTTCGGATTTTTGCAAATGGTCCTTCGGCCTTTTGGAAGTGAACTTTCCCGAGGGGTAGATACCCTTTGGCTTTTCTAAATGAACCCTTCGGAATATTGTAAAGTGGACTTTTCCGAAGGAAAAAGCCCTTCGAAAAAGTTGTTGAGTGTCCCTTTGTTTTTTGAAAATGCCCTTTTCCGAAGGGCAAATACCCTTCAGAAATTTGTGAAAAGTCTTTTGGAAAGATAAAGTGCCTCTCAGAATTTTGCCAAGTGACTTTCTCGAAGGGAAAGTGATCCCTTGGCATTTGAAATAGCCCTTCAGGCTTTTTGTAAAGGACTTTTCAAAAAAAGTGACAAACCCCTTTGCCCTTCAGCAAAATTGAAATGGTCCCTTGGATTTGAAACGGCACTTTCCTTCGGACAAATTATCCGAAGGAATTCATGTCCTTGTTCATTTCCTTCGGACAAAAAGTCTGAAGGAATTTTGTCTTCGGATTTATTGGAAATGAAATTTTCCGAAGAAATTCTAACCTTCGGGTTTCTGCCAAGTGACCTTTTGGCATTGTTTGTAAAGTCCACCTGCCCTTCGGAACTTTGTGAAATGTCCCAAATTTTCTCGAAATGTACCCTTCGAGAAAGTTGTAATGGTCCTTTGACGAAAAGTGACCCTTAGGATTTTTGTAAATGACCCTTCGGGAACTTTGAAGAGCACCTTCGGAAAAATTCTCGCCTTTTGGAAAACTGCAAGTGTCCTTTAGAAAAAGTCAAGGTCCTCAGAACTCTTGCAAAGGGCATTGGAAAAATTGTAGAATACCTTTGGAACTTTTGAGAAGGACCTTTTGCTTTGAAAAATGCCCTTTGGGCTTCATGAAAAGAGCCCTTTGGAAAATTTGAACAAGCCCAATTCTTGACATTTGGACAAAGAAGCATGCTTATGCAAAGTTTAGAATGATAAGGGTGGTAATTTGACCTGTGAGGTCAAAATTGTCAATAGTTCCTCTTAGTAGCAAAAGAACTAGAAATGTAGGACAACAAACGAATGGCTAGATCGGTAATCAAAGAAATAGGCCCATGCTAAGTCCACCACAAAATTGGTTCCCCCTGTGCTCACAAACCAAATTTTTTTTCAATTTTTTTTAAAAAAATGTCTTTTTGGCATCCACTAGCGCAGGGGATGCCTGCACGTTTCCTGAGGGGTTGAGGGACGTCTGGTCATTTCCTGGATGTCCCATTGCCCCCCATATGCCCTCTTTTTGAAAGGACGTCCCGAAGATGACCCCTCTTAGGGAAACATCTCAGGGACAATGACAATTCGGGTGGTGGTGGAGGTGCGGTATCTAGGGATCTTGGGGGGGGGAGGAGGGGGCGGAACATGGAATACTAGTATATACCGATGCCTCAAATGTAGCATGGGGTGGTGTTTTGTGTTGTGTTTAAAATTTTACACAATATATATGTGAGTTTGTTAGAGTATTTAACGATGATTTCAGAAATAGATCTCTTTTAATAAAGAGATCTATGTGGTTAAAAAATGCTGAGAGGAATTTGCATTAAAAGTAATGCATTTGAAGAAATTTGTAATCAAGACCAATTGCACCAAATTCTTTGACATTTAAAGAGAAGGATCACAGACATAAGGACAAAAGAGAAAAATATTGTTGTTGGCAAGATTATTTTAACAAATTTAATTATGTTGTTGAATATATTGCAAGAAAATAAAATATTATTACAGATTGGATTAGCAGGAATCCATTAACAACACTCATGCACTTTCCTTTGCCAACAACTTTTCCTTTAACCAAAATAAGAATAACAAGTTTTGATGATCTACCTTTAGTTGTGCAAGGACAAATCTTGTGAGAAGGAATCTTGAACAGGTATACAAAAGCATCAAGAGTTTCTTCAATGGATGTCATGCCCCGCTTTTGATCATAGAGCCATTGAAAACCCTTAGCCTTGATTTGTTTCTCAAGGGCTAAGGGAAAAAAACAAGAAAGGAAACACCTTGGGTTTGTTAAGAACATTTGTAAAAGCACTTTATTATTATAAAATGCACCTAAGATGTGGTCTTTTAAGGGTCATGGGTGCCCAAGCCACTTAAGTGGATTATAAGGAGTATTCTTTTTATAATTTGAAAAAGGTCTTCCCTCAAATAGGGATGCACCCCTTTGGGGGAGAGAATAAAGGCAAGCGAGGGATCATCTGAAAGGGTTATGCAATTGATTATATACAAATTTTATGGTCTAAGCACAAAATACTTAACCAAAGACTTGAAGACGAAACCCTTCAAGGCCAAAGAAGGATTGGGGGCGAAAACCCTCATTCCTCATTTGAGGGCAGCATCATCTAGAGGTTGCCATTGAGCATAATGTTCAAAAAAATACCAAAAAAAGTGTTGCAAGTTGGCGACCTGCTTTTGGGAGTTGCTAGTTGCCCTAGGAGGGTGGCAACTAGGGTTGAAGGCCCTAGTATTTTGTTTTTCATGTTGAACACCCTTACTTGTAGGGTTGCATTGGATTTAGGGTTGGAAACATTTAATTCCAGCATTGGGCAAGTTGATTGGACATTGTTTGTAAGGGTTTTGTTGTAGGCTAGAATTGCACCCTTGTTGGAGAGTTTTTCAGGCTCTCTCACTCCCAGTTACAAAATTGAAGCAATTTCAGGCTGGGGGTATTCTGTAGTGAGGTTGAACCTCTAGGCTTTTTAATGAGGCTAGCTCCTCACATGCTTCACTTCAGTTGTTCCCACACACTAAAACCTATTGGTGACCAAGGAAAAGGGAGAGAAATGTAACATAAAAAGGGAAAACTGAACTAAAAAAGGTGATGCACCAAATAGAGAGTGACCCACATAAGCATGAAATGAACACTAATTCAGCATAAGATAATTCTACTTACACAACCTCACAATCGGTTAATTTGCATCAGTGTTTCATAAACTAGGCTCACTAAGCCATATATGAAGCAGAGAGGAATTTTGAAATTCACACCAAGCGTCCATTAATGGCAGAAAAAGCTCAAGTTCAGACTTGTAACTAACCTGAAAATAGGTAAGAAAGAAGGACAAGGGACATGAAAGAACGCTTTTTCACAAGGCCATCATGCACAAGCTTGTTAAACACAGTTTTCAGAGAAGAGAGGTAAATGTAATCTTTATTGCTTCAAAAGGTCTTTCTTACAAATTTTTGAAAGGGTTCTTCCTTGTCAAAATGAGGATATCTTTCTTGCAAAGAGTCGAGACAAATATAGAAAAGGGGAAGACCCAAAGAGAAGAGGCAAGCAAACAAAAATCAATAAATGAGACCCAACCACCCTCTATGAATTCTCACCCACACTTGGGTTAATTAGAACTAATCCTTCTCCAACAAAATAACCGCCATTAACTCCAAAAGTCTTCCAGCCCTCTCATTGGTTGAGAAACGCACTAGAAGACAAAACTCGCTGAGGACAATGATGTCATGGTCCACTAAGAAGGAAAAGTCCAGGAACGTCTTAAATGCCCGAGTTATCTTTCCTAATTACTTGATCTTTATCTTTCATCTCCACGCCATCCTCCACTTGTCTGCTTACGTATGAGGACAAAAATTTTGACACCCATAAACCTGACTAAGCCATGCTGCTTCTGCATTTGTCGGCTATTGGTCGAAGATGGTGGCCATATCGAAGGACGAGGATTCGCCATTAACTTCACCTATCAGCGCTTGCCTTGAAACTTGGACCAAATCTTCTCTATTGGTGGAAGACCAATCTAAGGACATTGGTTTTCCCGAATTAATCTTATTTATGTCGGTGCGAGTTCATAGGTTGTGCAGCTCCTTCTGGTCTTTTAAATGCCAACGGCTACTTGCAAGGGCCCAAACTTGACATTTGCGAGCCCGTCATCAATTTCTTCGGACTTTTGTTTCAGACATTTTTTCCCGGGCTTTTGCAAGGTACCCTTCAGTTTTGAAAATGAACCTTTCCAAAGGGAAAGAACCCTTCGGGTTTATTGAGAAGAACTTTCCCAAAAGGCAAGAGACCTTTCGGGCTTTGTTAATGGCACTTCCTGAAGGGAAAGATACCCTTCGGACTTTTTGCTTGAGACCATAAATATTGCAATGGTCCTCTGGAAAAGTGAACAAGCCCTTAAGTAAAGGACCCGGGATTTTTTACTTTCCTTGGTCTATTTTGCCCTGGACTATTTTCCGGTGTATTTCCTTTCCAATATGGAGTCAGGCGTTTATTTGGCATTTGTTCAGTCAATTTCTTCTTAGACCTTATTATTTGGACTTTTTTATTACCTCTTGGACTTTTCTTCTTAGTACACTTACCCTTCAACTTTCTTGTCAAGTGACTCTCCCGAAGGGCACATACCCTTCGGGATTCTTGCAATGTCCCTTGAAATCTTGAAGTGAACCTTCTCGAAGGGTAGATACCTTTCGGGATTCTCCAGAAAAGTGCCTTTGGTATTGTGAGTGCCCTTCGGAGGAAGGTGGTGACCCTTGGAGAAGACTTGTCCCTTGGAGAACCCAAAGACTATTGTTCAAGACCAAATCGGGCTTATCTTGGCTTCTTACTTCAGGGTTTGGAAAGCTGATTACTTATAAATAAATTTAAGTCTTTCAACTTCGAAAACCCGAAGTCATGCACTTAAGAAAACTCGAAGTCGTTCACCCTAGAGAATCTGATCTGCACTGTCCATGAGTAATTCAGGTTCGTAAACCCGAATTACTTCTATTTATAAAACATTTAGAAGTCAAGCACCGTTGGAAACCCGATTTGCACTGTGCCCACAGAAACCTGAAGTCTGAATACTTTGCCATTCCCTGCTTGAAAGTCCACCTTCTCACACTTGGGCAAAAATTGGTGTGTTGGCCAAAAATGGCCAACAGGTTTGATAGGTTATTTCAAGCCTAAACATTATTCCAAATTTTCTATAATTATTTCTGCATTTATTCTTGATTTTTGAGAGGGTTTTGAAGGTCATTTTGGACCTCAAATATGTTCATAAATTATAATAATATTGTTGTGATTATTCAGTAATATTTTGGCATTTCTCGGCATCATATTTCTAGGGGAAAGACATTTATTAAAGCCAATAATATTTTGTAATTTCTTGGCAATTTTTTGAATACAAATTGAATGGTTTTGAGCATAAGTACATCAGCAAGAAGGGCTATTAATTTTCAGACTTGGGATGCCTAGGGTTTGAAGGGTAATTTCTATTTTGAAGGGGCTAACCTTGCTTGTAGGGTTTCCTACTTGGTTCGTAGGGTTTGTCATATTTTTATGCTAATTTTGAGGGGTTTGTTACAGCTAGGGTTTGTTGTATAAAAATTAGAAAAATCAATATTTGGCTAGGGTTTTGTAGGAAGTTCAGAATTTAGGGTTTTATCCTATTTTGGGATATTTTGGTGGTATCAAAGCCAATATCTTGGTTAGCGGTGGGGGTTTCAAGATTGATTCATGCCTAAGAGTGAAAAAGAATCAATATATTATCTTAGAAGCAAGAAGAAACTTGTTGAAAGCCTGTTTAAAGAATTAAAACAACAAATGGATAACGTGGAGCAGCCAAGGAATGAAAGGGAAGATAGAGAAGAGGAGAGGCTTGATAGGTACACACAAGCCCAAGAACAAATGACAATAATTATGATGGAATTTGTCCACACCATGAAAGAGATGAGGGGTGACAAGCCGTCCAATGGGGATGGTAGTGCTTCAAGAAGTCACAACCTCACACATCAGCTCACAAAGGGGAATGGAGGATCCACATGTAGGCCTAACCAACCTACTTTTTTGAAAAGAGAAGAAGCCACAATGGAAAGGGAGCAACATACCTTACAAGATAGTTTATTGGGGGATTTTGAGGAGTACATGGCCTATCTTGCTCCTTTCAGGGAGCAAATGAAGTTGTTTGAGTTCAAGTCTTGGAAGCATGGATAGCAAAGAGGCAATGGGGCTGGCCAAAGACATAGGGGCAGCCAATTTCGCTTTCTAATTTTGATGGCTCTCCCAAGAGCTCGACTAGGGCTTGGATTCAGAAGGTAGATACCTACCTTTCACTTAGACCTATGGTGGAAAAGGAAGCTATTCAGTTTGCCACCTTGCACTTGGAAGGAGCTACCTATGAGTGGTGGTATCATGGGTTAATTACCCAAGGACACCGACTCATACAGTCTTAAGAGGAGTTCGGCAAATAGATCATTGAGAGGTCTGAGAGGACTGATCCGAAGCTTCATTTCAGAGAGTTGGCTCAATTGAGGCAAAGGGGTATAGTGAAGGAATACGTGACAAAATTTTAAAAACTTTCGGTCATGATAATAGATGTTTCGAAGAGGAGATTGGTGGTTTTGTTCATGGAAATGTTGGCTGATTCCATTCGGGGTTTAGTCAAGGCTTTTGACCCACCGTCTCTTCAAAGAGCCATTCAAAAGCCCGTGATCTTGAGTCTTCAACTCCCCAAGGTAAAATCTTGCGCTTTGTTCAACAAAATTCTAATTCTTTTGGGCCTTTTGGACAGAAAACATGCAATAGATGGGGGAAACAAAAGGACAACTCTTTTGAGCCACAAAAACCAAATCCTTTGGGGCAGCTTGGTAGACCAAACCAGCAGGGTTTGGGGCAGCAGAGGGAGCTGCCAAGATGGAACAATGATACAAGAAACGAGCTAAGAAGGAAAAAACTTTGCTTCACTTGCTAAGATCCTTGGACACCGAGTCACCATTGTCGTGGGAAGGGGCAAGTGCACTACATTGAGGTACATTCGGAAGGAGAAAAAGAGGAAGAAGAGGAAGGGGCAACCATCTATGAGGAGGAGTCTTTGGAGATCCTTGGAGGAGAGGACATGAGTGGCACTTTGGCTTCATTATCGGGAGCTCCTAGATACTACCCCTTTTGTGTGAAGGGAATGTTGAAAGGTAAGAGTGTTATTATTCTCATTGATAGTGGTCCACCCATAATTTCATTGATAGGAGTTTGATGGCTACACGTGGACTTCAACCTATCGAATTCAAGGGATTTTGTGTGATTGTGGCAGATGGCTTCACCATCCCTTGTACCACCAAGGTTCTCAAGCTTAGCATCATGTTGGGAACACACCTCATTGAGGATGACTTCTATGTGGTTGGCATTGAAGAGACCAACCTTGTCCTAGGCATCCAATGTTTGCACTCTCTTGAAGAGTACACACAAAATTATCAAACTATGGAGCTCAAATTCGATGTGGATGGGAAAGAGGTAATCTTACATGGCTTGAGTGATAAGGCACCCCTGGAAGTGACCTCAAAAGCAATGGAAGGGATCTTCCATGAGAAACCTCTAGTAGAGACAACAAGGGCAGCAAGGAAGGCTACATTTTCTGAGTTGGGACAGCCACCTCAACTTGCAGAGCTTCATCATACATGTGCTTCGGTAAAGGGGTCAAAAGTTGGAAAGAATTGTTCTTCAAAAGAAGTCAACAAAGTGACCAAAATTGAGTATGGGCAGCCACTAAGGTATGTGAAAGATCATTTAATTTCTTGTTTTATGTACTTAATGAATTCTGAAAATAAAGGTTCAAAACAAGGTTACGAAATGATTGAATTCCAGTTTGTGAAAGAAAGGAGGTTTGAAATTTGCATGGGGAAGAGGCCTAGGTTATACTCAGGAAATTCTGAGTTTTTCATGAAAAATCAGAATATCTTATGCTCAATAAATTCTGGAAAGATTGATTCGTTTCAGCCTCTAGCAAATTCAGTAAAGGAAGGCAAAGATGGACCTTTGGTTTGCAAAAGAAAGTGGAACTTGGAAACCCAGCCCTTACAAGGCAAGATAGCATGGCTCTTTGCTAACATGGTAAGTACTCTACATGGTGTGAATTCTATTTTGGGACAGCGAGGGTTGAGTCTGCATACACAAAGCAATTTAAAAGGGCACATTAGGAGGAAGAATATTCAGTTTGCAGATTGGAAGAGTGGTTTGGAAACCACAACTTTCCCTCTCAAGGGGATGAGGGAAGAAAGAGGAGGCAAGAGACGTATGGTAGAATTGTGGCAAGAATGGTCATACTTTTTTGAAGGTATGATTTCCAAATTCACTAAAATTGCTTGTTGCATAAAGGAGAGCAAAATATGCCTTTTTTTTATGAAGGGGACTTTAGAGTCCATTACAGGTCTTAAAGTGCACATATGGAGTAGAGTGAACATGAGGGACAGCCATGGTACTCCTTTTCACCATGCTGCCCATGACAGTTCCAGCCCACTTGTTGTGAGCTTAAGGACCCCCAAATGCATGGAAGTTGTTGATTTCAAGGTAACACCCAAAAGGGTGAGATGTGGTTGACCAAGATCTTATGGAGGGGCCACAAGAGGTCTAATTTTTGCATACACAGCCAACCAATCACAAGAGAAGTGACTGATTTCACCATTCCTTTGGGTTATAAGAACACTTGGTGGTCCAAAGGCAAAGGGTGGGGTTCAAGCATTGTGACGAAGTTTTCAGCTCTCCTAGATGGAAAAATTATGAGTCTAGTGGCGGTTTTTGAGGGTATTAACAGCATGGGCAGCCCTCCTGTGCTCTCTAAGGCATCCACACACATGTTTCCAGCCACTCCACTTTTGGAGAACTTGGTCGAGTATGCAAGCATGGGAAGAAAAGGGAGCCACCCTCGCATGGAACATGAAGGAAGAAGGTCCTCCATTTTGACTAAAATGTTTGTGTTTTGTGTAGGTATTGACAGGTGGACATTCAAGGCCCAGTTTTCCAGCAAACATCTTGCTGGAACAAACTTTTCCGGCCAATATAATGCTTTCATTTATGAGAATTTCCCTTTTCTCATCATCTTTGTGGTATATCTGAGGTACAAGACCTCAATAGGAAGGGAAAGGAAGGATAAAAGCTACTGTTGTACCATTCCCAAATTGCATAAGCAGCCAAGAGTCTTGAAGGATGAGACTTACAACAAAGGTTGGGTAAGGTTTCTCTTTTTGTTTTTGATGGTATTGATAAACTTCCAGTGAGATCATGGTTGCAGAAATTGGAGACCTATTTTTCATTCAACCCCATGGTTGAGGATGAAGCTTTCAAGTTTAGCACACTTCACTTGGAGGGTATTGCTCATGAGTGGTGGTTTCATGGCATGATCACTCAAGGCCATGGATCTATTACTACCTTAGAAGAATTCAGCAAGAGGGTAATGGAGAGGTTTGATAGAAGAGATCCAGAGATCCACTTCTGTGAGTTGGCACAACTCAAACAAAATCATGATGTTTAGAGGTATGTTGCTGATTTTCAAAAGATTTCAATCAAGGTACTGGATGTAAGTGAAAGAATGTTGGTTGTTCTCTTTACTGAGGGTTTGGTTGAGCCTTTGAGAGGTTTGATAAAAGTTTTTAACCCTCTTTCTTTGCAAAATGCAATTACTAAAGCTTTAAATCTAGAGTGTTCAGCTTACAAGGGCAATATGTGTCCAAAAAGACAAGGGGCAGCCACTTATTCGCTGTCAAAAGTGGGAAATACTGGGCAGCGAAGGTCTGATTTTAGTGGGCAGCCTAGGGCAGCACCTAGTGAGCCACCAAAGAAGCATTTTCAGCCTTATGTTACACCACTTAAAGCATTGCCCTAAAGCAACAACATGAAGGATTCAAGAGATGAGTTCAGGAGGAGAGGTTTGTGCTACACTTGCAAAGATCCATGGACTAGAGGCCATCGTTGCATGGGCAAAGGACAAGTTCATTACATTGACGTAATTGATGATGATTCAGATTTTGATGTTGATACTAATGTTGTGCAAAATGAAAATGTGGTTGATGAACATGTGCATGAGGATGACAATGAAGACATGGGCAACACTCTTGCTACTCTTTCTGAGGCACCAAAGTACCATCCTTTCTGGGTAGGAGGAACATTGAAGAAGTACAAGGTAACCATATTGATTGATAGTGGGGCTACCCACAATTTCATTGGCAATAATTTGGTGGTTAAGCTTGATTTGATTGTAGAAGATTTCAAGGGGTTCAAAGTAACAATAGCGGATGGGTTTTCTCTTCCATGCACCAAACGAATAACCAAGCTCACCATTTCCTTGGGAGAGTGTGAGGTAGATGATGATTTTTATGTAATCTACATTGGGGATATGGATCTTGTACTTGGGGTCCAATGGTTGCATTCATTGGGGGAATTTACTCTCAATTATCAAATCTTGATACTCAAATTCAATGTGGGTAACAAGGAGGTAACTCTTCAAGGTATGCTCAATGGGTCATCTCAAGTTAATTCTATGTTCAATAAAGCTTTACAAGATGTAGAAATCTGTACTATGTCATTTATAGCAGCAGATTGGAGATAGTTAATTATCTAGGAATATGTTAAAACTCAGTTCACTAATGACTTGTTTGAAGGGATAATTGTTGATTTTAAGTACATAATTTTGGATGGACTTATACTCTACAAAGAAAGGGTCTATTTGGCTCCGGAATCTGGGGTAAAACACATGATTTTAAAGGTTGCCCATGACTCTCCATTAGCTGGTCATCAAGGGTATTTCAAGACCTACAAGCTTGTGAGGGAGAGATTCTATTGGAAGGGTTTAAAGGAGGTTCTCAAGTACATCCAAGAGTGTTTGGTATGTCAAAAAAATAAAAAATGAGCATGAATTTCCAGCAGGACTCTTGCAACCCCTTTCTATTCCTTCACAAAAATGGGAAAGCATCTCTATGGATTTTATTGCCGGATTGCCTATGGTGCAAGGTAAGAATTGTTTATATATTGTGGTGGATAGACTCACAAAATATGTTCATTTTTATCCACTTCCAGCCAAGTACAATGCTCTCATGGTTGTTGATGTGTTTTTTAGAGAAGTGTTTAAATTGCATGGGCTGCCCAAAAACATTGTAAGTGACAGGGATAGCAGGTTCATGAGTAGTTTTAGGCAAGAACTTTTTCATTTGATAGGTATTGAGTTCACACCAAGTACTAGTTATCATCCACAAACCGATGGCCAAACTGAAATTGTGAATTAGTGGGTGGAAGGGTACTTGAGGAACTATGTTTTAGGGCAGCAATCAGCATGGATAAAATGGTTACACATGGATGAACATTGTTACAACACAACCTACCACATGTCTATAGGTATGACTCCCTTCAAAGTACTTTTATGGTTATGATGCAATTTCCTTCATTGATTTGATGACATATAAAAGAGTACTGGGGGCTAAAGATTTGGTTCATCAAAGCTATGACATCATGAAAGCATTAAAAGAGAGCCTACAACATGCTCAAAATCAGCAAAAAATATGTGAATCAACATAGAGTTGAGAGGTCATTTGAAGTAGGTGATTGGGTTTTTTTAAGGTTGCAGCCCTATAGGCAATCTTCCCTCAAACAAAATGGTTCTGAAAAGTTAAAACCACGTTTTTATAGGCCTTACAAGGTAAAAAACAAAGTTGATGAGGTGGCCTATGAGTTGGAGCTTTTGGAAATGGTAAGTTTCACAATGTATTTCAAGTTTATTGCATTAAGAAGGCTCTTGGACAGCATACTACTTTAAAGTTTCCCCCTTTGGTTGAAGAAGGTAAACTAATCTTGATTCCGGAATCTATCATTGAGGAACGCGAAATGAAACTAAGGAACCGTAGCATCAAAGAATATTTGGTAAAATGGAAAGACTTACCACTTGAAGATGCCACATGGGAGAGTGAGGCAATTTTGGAGCCTCCGGATTTGCAGTTGTTTGAGGGCAAGCAATTTTGGGGAGGACTATAATGTCTCCATTTTCAGTTCACAAGTGAATAGGTATTGAAGACTTTTAGTCTACTTTTTCCCTTAGACTAGGATAATTTTTGGGGATTTTATCTTATTAATTGATTAAGATTGCCCGAATGGTGATTTTGATCATTTGACCATATAAGACAATTTTAGTTAGTTAATAGAATATTATTAAAAAGTAGGTTTTACCACTAAAGCATTTTATAAAAGTGGTTTTAACCACTATTGCACTTGAGAGTTTGAATAATAATTGGAGAAAGTATTTTAATTAATTGTTTGCCCAAAAATGATTCGATCACTCTTGTAAACTGGGTAAATTAATTAATTATTTATTAAATTATTGTTTTAGAGTAATTTTAATTACTAATTCTATTTTGGCAATTAATTTAAGATTATAAGTGGGAAAAATATTAAATATCGGCTTGGAGGGAAAATAAAAGAAGAAAAGATATTTTGAAAAGTGGTTAAGTGATTTGAAAAAGATATTTTGCCTCCAAAGGTGGTTCGCTCCACTTTGAAGACTATATATGGACATAAGGGTTTTTATTTTTGGGATGCTAATTTGATATATTGAATCTTCATTTTTGAAGAAGGATTGGGATGTGAATGCCCAGGTTGCTGATTGGAGAGTGATTTCACCCGAAAATCACATTGAAGACATTCTACTTTTTTGTAGGTTGTTGATTTGAAGTATTTTTAGTTTTTTCTGCATTTTAGATCTATTTTTTAAGGCAAGTGAACAAAGACATTAGATCTGAAGCGAGTGATTAGATTGAAGACATTTGTGAGGGCTCTATGGTGAAGCAAACCCCTCTAGGAGTGTGTTGTCACACTCCCTAAGGGTGACATCACCTTTGGGACTCTACTTTCCTCTTTTTGTGGGCATTTTCTGCTAATAAAATTCTGCAATAAAGATCATTGGATTCCTCCTATTTTTGTGGTTATTTTGGTATATCATTTGTGTTAATTCGCAGAGTATTTTTGGAGCAATTAATATTATATGTTTCTGTTGTATTTTACCTATAAAAATTCCAAAATTGATGATGTGGCAAAACTAATTGGAGAATTTGATCTGAATATCCATTTAGCACTTCAAACCAAATTTCATAATTTTTGGAGTTGTTTAAGGGGGAAAAAATATTTTTTACCAAATCGCTGACCTAGGGCAGCGATCTAGTCTTTCTGGAAAATTATTTAGATTTTGGCATTTTAATATTGTGAATTTTTTGTTTGAAAATAAGTGGGATTTGTGGATTTTCAAGACTTTCTTCTTTGGCCCTATAAGGGGACATTACAGGGGAGAGTATATAGGTGAGGGATCATATGAAAGGGTTATGCAATTGATTATATACAAATTTTATGGTCTAAGCACGAAACGCTTAAACAAGGACTTGAAGATGAAACCCTTAAAAGCCAAGGAAAGATTAGGGACGAAAACCCTTATTCTTCATTTGAGGGTAGCATCATCTATAGGTTGCCTAATATTCATAAAAATACAAAAAGAAGTGTTGAAGGTTGGCAACTTGCTTTTGTGAGTTGCTAGTTGCCCTAGGAGGGTGGTGACTAGGGTTGGAGGCCCTAGTATTCTGTTTTTCATATTGAAGACCTACGTTACCGGATACTGCAGGTGAGGATCCTAGATACGTTGGGAAACATGGATATGGTACGATCCGTGTCTGATCCGCAGGGGATAAGTGGACGTATCCGACCGTATCCGCAAGGGGCAAGACGTACCCTGGCCGTATCCCCTGCGGATTGGACGAATAAAAAAATATATATATTTTTTTTCACTTTATAAAAAAAAAAGTCAAACGCAAACGCAATAGTCAAACCCTAAATGCTAAAAGCAAACTGCCTCCTCTGTTGTTTTTTATCTTATCCTCCATTGCATTTTATTTTATCCTCTGCTGCATTTTGGAACTCAGTTTATCCTCCGAAGCTATGTGATTGCAGCATTACTGCCCTGTGACTGCGCGTTTGCGTGACAGTTGCATCTGCATGTCTGCTGCGTTTGCAGGTCTGCTGCGCCTGCGTGTCTTGCCGCCATCTCAGGAATGGGTTTCATTAATTTTTTTCTAAACTCTAACTCTACAGTTTAGGGTTTAGTCATTTATGTTTATAAATTATAAACTATAGAGTTATTGTTTATATTATATAGTTTAGTTTTTTCCCTTAACTTTTTAAATTGAAATTTTAATAAATAATGTTAAAATTTAATGTTTATGTTTATAAATTATATTATTATATAGAGTTAGACTATATAGTTTGTGTTTATAAATATATAGTTTATAAATTATGTTAAAATATGTTTGTTTTAAAATTTTTGATATATATATTATCAAATTTTAAATTATTAATTAGTTTAAAATTTTTAATATAAAGTATAGTATTAAATTTTAAATTATTAATTAGTTTAAAATTTTTAATATAAATTATAGTATTAAATTTTAAATTATTAATTAGTTTAAAATTTATATTTATTATTTTATATCAAGGTAAATTAGTATTTTTAAATTTAAATTTAAATTTGTTTGTATTACTAAAATAATTTAGTTTGTTTATATTTAAATTTTATATATTTAAATTTTTAATATTTATTAATCGTTATTTTTACAAATACCAAATACAATGATAATGTTTTTAATTTTAATAGCAATTTTTTTTTTTAGTTTTTATAATTAAATTTTAATAGCAATTTTTTATGTGTTACTAGGAGCTATAAGCCTATAGGCATTTGTCAGAAATTAAAATGTCTTAGGTTGCAAGTGCTAGTTTAGTGGGGCAAAGGATAACCCCCAAATCTGATTTGCGAGCGCCCCTTTGAAAATATGTGATAATATTAGAACAGATGCCTGGTGGAGAGTGTTTTCATTGGCTTTGCTCAGAGTGTAATGGTAAATTCAAAAGCTCTTATAGTCGAGTGAAAGCTCATTTATGTGTGATTTCTAGCATTGGAATCAGAGTTTGTGGTGGGCCAAGCATAGGTGGAAAGCTTGGAAAGGATTTGCCACAAGCAAAGATCTTTGCATATATCAAAGAGCAAGAAGAGGCAGATGTCGTTGTGGGGCAAAGATCAAAACATCCTTTGAGAACGAAAGGATCACCCCCTGTTGATCCATCTCATGCTAATGTGGTGACCCCATCACACCTCTTTCTTGCTACACCCATTGCGGTCGAAGAGGAAGAGGATTCACCTCTTGGTCGCAATAGAACAAAAGATTCAGGCCCATTGGAGAGGGCATTCCAAAATGACTCTGAGGAGATAGCGGAGCAGAGCTTCGCACATTGTTTTTACGCATGTGGGTTGTCATTTAATACTGTTAAATCACTATACGCACAGAAAATGGTGAGATCTATCAAAGCTGCCTCTAAAGGGTTTGTCACCCCAGGTTATAAAAAGGTGTGTACCACCTTATTGACAAAAAAAGAAAACACATTGAAGATGCATTGAAGCCCATCAAGTATTCATGGATCGAAATAGGGTTGTCCATCATTTATGATGGATGGAAAGATACGACAAATAGGCCATTGATTAATGTGATTGCAGTGAGCCTTAAAGGGGCAATGTTTTTGAAGGCTGTTGATTGTGAGGGGCAAGTGAATGATGCACAATTCATTGCTAACACCCTGATAGAGTCCATTGAGGTAGTGGGGCCTCAAAACCTTGTCCAAGTTGTAACGGACAATGCTAAAAATTGCAGAGCTGTGGGCATGTTGGTTGAGGCAAGGTATGGGCATATATTTTGGACACCTTGTGTCGTTCATTCCCTCAATCTTATGTTGCAAAAATTGGGGACAACAATTGATTGGATCAAACAAGTCAATGAGGAAGTGAATGAGATCCAAATGTTCATAACCAACCATCACATGTCCCAAGCCATCTTTAGGACTTTCTCAAAATTACAATTGTTGAAGGTAACTCTTAATTTAATTTTATAAGTTTGTAATTTGTAGTGTTTTTTATTTTTGAACAATTTTAAGTTTATTAATTATTTGTTTTAATTTTGTATAATTGTATTAGATTGTTGAAACTCGATTTGCTTCACACACCATCGTCTTGAGACGATTTGTTAAGGAGCGTGAAGCATTGAGTAGCATGGTCATCAACAACGTTTGAGGTGTATGGAGGCAGGCAAACAGTGAGAGGACCACAAAGGTGAAAGGGTGGATTCTTGATGATGTGTGGTGGGAACATGTGGAGTATTTGCTGAGTTTTACTGAGCCCATTGTCAGCATGTTGAGATATGTGGACATGGATGATCCATGTTTGGGTGAGATTTATGATGGAATTGACTCAATGATTGAGAACATTAAATCCATCATAAATGCCAAAGAGCAAAATCCCACAGAGAGGTTCTTCAAGGAAGTGCAATCGCATTTCATTGAAAGGTGGAACAAAATGACCATCCCGTTACATCTTGCTTTTGCCTTGACACCCAAATACTACAGTACAGAGATTCTTTCTTTGCTTAGGAGGGTCGCACCATATAGGGATGTTGAGGTTGTCAAGGGATATAAGGCAACATTCTCTAGAATCTTTCTCGATCTAGAGGTAGAAGACCAAGTCAGAGAAGAGTTTGTGCATTTCATATCTTCGGTGGGTCATTCCTCTGGCGCTATCTGTGACAAATACAAGATGGAAGCTCACTTTTGGTGGTACCTCCATGCGCAAGCATCCACCCACCTTCAACCACTTGCAATAAAAGTTCTATCACAAGTAAGATTTTAATTTTTTTACTCTACCCTTCTTTTGACCTTTTCAATGTTTTGTTTTAAGTTTTAACTTTTAGTCTTTTAATTTTTTATAAATTCTAATTCATTTTGTGGCTTCAATAGGTTGCAAGCTCCTCTTCAGCTGAGCGGAGTTGGGGCAGCTATGGCTTTATCCACTCATTTAAACGCAACAAGTTGGTTGCAAAAAAAACGGAGGATTTGGTTTATGTGCATTCCAACTTACGTCTTCTCTCACATAAACAACCTCAATACAAAGAAGGGCCAACAAAGTTGTGGGATGTGAACCCAAAGACTGTTGATTTAAATGTCTGCCTTACGTACCTTTCTTTATTTGACACAGAGCTAGACAGTGCTTCACACGACTTGCATAGTGGAGCTAGTGGGAGTGGCACTGCTATTGTTTGTGGTTCTAATGAACCACATGATGATGAAGACATTGTAGGCGAAGAAGAATATATTATATAGTGAACAATAAGAATATTGATTTGTCTCTATTTTTGTCCATACATTGTAACATTTGCACCATGTACCTATTATAATGTATAAAACTAATATAAGTTCGACTATTGAATATTATGATATTTGGCATTGAATTATGAGTATATATTTTGTGTTTATATAGCTTATTTGAAGTTATAACTTATTTTGTTTCCTCTATGCATATTATGTGGTTAATTTTGCTTATATGGCTATATTTTTATATTTTTAATTTTATATATATATATTTTTGTATGGCCGTATCCAGCCGTATCCCAACCACCAAAAAAAAATTGACGTATCCCCGTATCCGATACTCGTACTCATATCTGTATCAGCCACTTAGTTGAAGACCCCTACTTGTAGGCTAGCATTGAATTTAGAGCTGGAAGCATTTAATTCTAGCATTGGACGATTTGATTGGACATTGTTTGTAAGGGTTTGATAGGCTATTTCAAGCCTAAATATTATTCTAAATTTTCTATAATTATTTCTGCATTTATTCCTGAGTTTTGAGAGGGTTTTGAAGGTCATTTTGGACCTCAAATATGTTCATAAATTATAATAATATTGTTTTGATTATTCCATAATATTTTGGCATTTCTCAGCATCATATTTCCAGGTGAAAGGCATTTATGACAACTAATAATTTTATGTAATTTCTTGGCAATTTTATGAATACAAATTTGATGATTTTGAGCATAAGTACATCAGCAAGAAGGGCCATTAATTTTCAGCTGTGTTGTAGGAATTGCGCCCCCCCTCCCCCACATTTCACGTCTTGGTATGCCTCAGGGACCGGTACGTCTCGGGTACCTATCGGAGACATCTGAAAAGGTACCGACAGGGAGAAATAATGGAAGTCAACAAAAAAAATTTAAAAATGTAAATCCAGTCCGAAACTAACAATATATAAATAAAATAAACATTTAAGTATAAGTTTCTTATACTTTAAGTTATATTTTATTTATATACTTTCAGGGTGTTTGAGAGGGGTTTCAAACCGCTAGGAGCTATAATGCAAATTCTAGGTTTTGGAGGATCCTATCATATTTCAGAGTTAGTCAGATTCCAGGGTTTCAAGGTTTTAGACTTAGCCATATTTCAGGGTTTCAAGATTTCAAGGAGGCATCATAGGAGGTATGAAGGCTGCATGAAGGGATGTATGCGTGATAGAATAGTATGAAAATATCTCTCGCAAAGTGCCACACGCTGATCCCACCCCATTCCTTATGCACCCCTCAAGGCATGCACTCTGTGAGATTCAATGCACCAATGAGCCCTTGTGAGAGAAAGTGTCAGTAAATGATAAAGTTGAAAAATAATGGGAGTGGCATTCATGATTTTGTGGGTAATCGAGATGATTTATTCTAGATTTGAATGTACATTTTGTCTTTGAAGTAATGAATGAATGAATATTATATATTTTTAAGTGTTGCATCATTTATAGACAAATATTTTCATACTATGCAGTTTCAAGTGTTTTACTAAAAAAATGAGTAATATATATATATATACACACACACACACACACACACACACACACACACACACACACACATACCCACGACGTATCCAAATCAAGGTTTTTGAAAAATGGCGTACCCGCGTACCCGAGATGTCCCTGTATCCATACCCGTACCGTACCCAAACAACATAGATTTTCAGACTTGGGATGCCTAGGGTTTGAAGGGTAATTTCCATTTTGAAGGGAATAACCTTGCTTGTAGGGTTTCCTACTTGGTTCGTAGGGTTTGGCATATTTTTATGCTAATTTTGAAGGGTTTGTTATAGCTAGGGTTTGCTGTATAAAAATCAGAAAAAACAATATTTGGCTAGGATTTTACCAGAATTCCAGAATTCAGAGTGTTATCCTATTTTGGGATATTTCCTTTGCCAACAACTTTTCCTTTAACCAGAATAAGAAAAACAAGTTTTGATGATCTGCCTTTAGATGTGCAAGGACAAATTTTGTGAGAAGGAATCTTGAACAGGTATACAAAAGCATCAAGACCTGCCTCAATGGACCTGCAAATATCTAGTGCTTGCCATGTCACAGTGCTAGGAATGAGTGGCACTATTCAAATTGACAGGGTTGATAATGAATTTTTTCCCCAGAAGTTCATTCATTTAATTGACTGACCTGGTCATCAATGGCATATCAAACCAAATGTTTTTCAAAATGCAATGTAATGAAATTGGAATTTGTCACAATATACATTAAGAAACAATACAAGGAAAATTTTCCTTGCTATATGTTGAATTAAAACAATTATTTGCTAGATGTTGAACTTGTTTACAATAATTAGCAGATCCATCCTTGTGTCTTTTTTATTTTCTTCTAATTTGTTGATTGACAAGAACAATTCATAACTTGCATGGCTTTCTATTTTGATGAATCTTTCTAGATGTCCTTGTAACACAAAATCATACCCATATATCAGCTGCCTCAATTGTCATAAAAGTCCTAACTCAACCCAATGGTATTTGGCTTCATAAATATTTGATCTCCTTATAGTCTTTGGTATTATCTTCAGATCTTTTCTTTATATCTTTTAAAGTTTGGGCGGCAAATAAGAATGCAGCTAAAAACGTTTTTCCTTTAATTCAGCTAATCTGAATGTAGTTTCTAATATTTTTTATTTTCTATTTTCCATAAACCATTCTAAAGCTTTTCCTCTTGAGGTGGCTAAATCAATTGTCGAGCATTTTACATTATGAAATTGCCCAATATTCTCTGAATAAATGAAAACTTTGCTAGGGAAATTTTCTGTCAAAACTATGTTGTGCCATTAGTAATTGGACATCTTTATTATTTTGCTATCCAATTCACCAATACGAATCTTCATAGTTTTTCAGAGATTTCTCGTTGCAACATAATTTCTTGTTCCTTCTTTTGACCTGTTATTCGTTTAACAAGCAATTGAGAGTAAACTATGTGATTCCATATTGCATTTGTTACCTGAGCAGTAATGTTGGGATTTGATAGATTTAATTTGCTTATATCTTGTAGTATCTTTTGGCAACCTAGTCATGTTATCCTACCCTGGACAGCGTTGTTCAACACCTACTTTATCTTTGTCTTTGCCTTAAGAGCTATCCCAGTTATAACCCCTCTCCCTATCACAAGGACTTAGATATGTTGACTTGATCATAGCAAGAATATTTCATTGGTGCCATCATCTCACCAGCTTTCTTCATGAATATCTCTTTCCAAAAGCTTGGTTGTTATTCATGTATGGGTGAACTCTTTTCATTCAATCTTGGTATCTCTACCCCTAGGTACTGGTGGAGGGAGTATAGATGATTTTGTTCAATTCCCATTTTGTGAAATACACCCTTGTATATGTACAAGCAATTGAGAAACCCCCTTATAGTTAACATCAAATTGATTGAAAACACGAGGCTAATGTCTAATCTATACCCCTGGCTCAGCAAACTAGGGGTATATGGAAGGCCCCTGTGGAGCCTATAAATGTTTGCTCCATCTTGTCCTTAGTTCACATTACTCTAGTCTTGGTAAAGCTTTTGGAAAATGTAGTTTTCCCTTCACCCAACTATGTTTTTGTTGGTAGGCTTGAGTCTATCATACATGTTTTTTGGTTTTGTCACTAAGCTTGTGCTGTTTGGTTGTGGTCCAAGTCCATTTATGGACAATTTATAAATTCCCCTATGTTTTCGAAGTTAGTTTTGCTTGGGGATTATCGATGCTAGATTCGTAGTTTTGATTTGATCAGAATCGGGATTCCGTATTGCCTATGGAAGAATACCATTTAAATATTAATTTAAAATCATTCTGTCAACATTGATTTTACTTGTATTGATAAAATTTTCTTGATGGCTGATGTGTCTCTAGAGATATAATGCCAAGTCAAAAAATGTGACAAATAAAAATGGCAGCGGTTAGAACTGTTTGCTATAACAAATAGCACATCAAGACAATGCCACATGCTCTTTAAGCAAAGTCCTCTGATAATGTGCAGTGCAAACTCCTCTAGGAGGCCTACAGTACACATTCCTAGAGAAAATGTGAAGGTCAATCCAATACACATTGGAAACCAATCTGATTTTGGCAGTGTAGACATAATCACTGCCATTATATTGCTAGTCTAACAAGTTTCCCACAATTCCTTTGGCCATAGTTACCAAAACGTGGTGGCCCTAAGCCACCTCACATAGAAATGTCTGTGAAGAAAAACAACAAAAACAACCTTTTTTTTATGACTTTTCTTGTTTCTCAACCATGGTTGATATTGTTCATTTTTGGCTGCCATTTCTGGCCGAGGAGAAACAGCCAGCCAATCACATTAAAATAATGGAACAAAACAAAGAAAGAAGAAAAGAAATGTCTTTGAGAACATAGAGGTGGTGGGGACCCACCCAAAAATAAGTTTAATACTAATATGCCTCCCTAAAATTAATTTCCCACATTTTTCCTCATTCTTGCTGCTGAGCCGGGAGCCGGAGGGTGATTGTTGAGAGGAGCTGTACGACTCCTCATTTTCACGTTTTTAATCACATTTGAGCTTTAGAGTATTCACACAAACTGCTGCCACTTCTGCAATGATGAAGGACGTTAGTTTTGTTTTTACTCTTCTATATTTATGCCCTTTTTTTCGCTTTTTTTATAGTTTTCGTTGCTTCTTCTGCCTCTTTTATTTTAGTGAGTTATTAGGTTTTCGCACTTTTTTGTACATTACTTTTCAAAACGGAAAGAACCCAATCCTATCTTGGTTTTCAAATGTTTCATAAAACCACGGGGTCCTTAGCCCCAAGACAATCAATCAATTGCCCCAATCCAAGAATGTATTAAAGGCACAAGAAATTTTTAAGCAAATTTGTGATTGATTGTATATGCGACACATTCATGTGGTGTACAAACTGATGAGTCAACAAGAGCAGGGGATTGGGTGTGCCTTCTGTACAAACTTCCAAGTTAGGTGGCATTTACTTGCTGTTGAGAAATAAGAATAGATTAAACTTCATGACAAGGTTTCCAAATCATATAAGGATGCTTAGTTAAACATTATAACAAAGTTGATAAACTAAAAAAAATCATGCAACTCAATCCCTCTCAGGGTACTCCTTCTAAAGGCCAATCTTCGCGAGAAGTTCAAACTGAACCTACAAATGTATTTATATGTTAGGGTCTTCACCTGTTTAACCATCTTTGGGATGCAAGAACCCTGAAAAATATTTATGCATAAATTCGTCATTTTTAATTTGGAGTGCTGTAGCATTTAATGTGTGCAAGTTTCCTTTTGGAAGCAATAGTACATAATCTAGTAAACAATGCACTGAAAAGATACAAATTCCCAGGTTACATGAAGAAGAGCGTCATATGAAGAAGAGAATGACACTTTTTGACAAATTAGAAGTTTTACATTTAATTAAGATTTCAAGACATTAAAAGAGATATTCTAGGTGTCAATTGTTTTATATGGCTCAACAGACATCAACAAGCATCTTCTCATTAATATGTTGGTTTCTTGCTGAGTTATGTTTTTGAGATGTTGAAAATATAGGGAAGACTAAATTATGGGCTCTTCAAAGAGGCAATTTAAGGAGTTGGTTAAGATAATAACGTCCACATTGTGAATATAATGATCTTATATATTTGGGGACTTCTTGGACCTTACTTTTTTTAACCTCAATTTTTAGGTTATTAATAGCATTCCATGGTTTGGGCAGAGTCCAGACAATTAATGAAGGGAAAGTTGATACAAATATATATCATTAATCATGCAACATCAGTGGAAATTTACATGAAATATGCCACTTTTCAACTTTTTCAATGTGAAAACCCTATATTTGTTTCAACCGGTGTCTCTTAAAAGTATATTAATCACTTGCTGGAAATGTGTTGTATACTTTGGGTGTTTTACACCCATTTTGGGTCCTTATGGATGGTTGTGGCCCATGATTTTTGACCCTTGGTCTTGTTTGGATGGTTTCTTGACTATGGTTTATACCTATTGTATTGTAATACCACTTAGGAATGATGTGCCTATAAATACTCGCACGTGGATTAGAGTTAAACAAACTATAGAGAAATATTTGATTGTATTGTGAGCAGTTGATTAAACACAATAAGTGAAGTGAGTGTTATTTTTCTAGGTTTTTCCTAAAAGGGTTTCCCAAGTTAAATCTCTTGTGAATATTGTGTGTGCCATTATAAATTTCTGCTATATTTTAAGATTCTGTTAGCATTGCTTCTCCTACATAGGTTTACTAGTATTTTTTTTCTCTTCATTTGGTATAATAGCTAGGGTTTTGTTAGTTATTCAAAGAGCAAGGGAATCTTGGCTTTGTGATAAACCTTTTTTTGAGTGGGAGCCTTGTGCAAGTGAATCTTGTATGTGAAGAAAAATGTCAAGTAGCTCAAATATAGAGATAAAGAAATTTAATGGCCATAACTTTGAGTTATGGAAAATCTTAAGATGGAAGATGATATTGTGCACAGAGATCAATGGGTTGTTGTGTTAGGAAAACAACACATGGGTACAATGACAAAATACTGGGAGAAGATGGATAGGAAGGTGAAGAGCTCAATCAAACGGTGGCTTTAAGATTCAATGTTCTTGAATTTCTCATGAGAAGCCAACGCAAAGGAGGTATGGAATAAATTAGGAACATTATATCAGACAAAGTCTTTAGTAAACTAACCATATCTTCAAAAGAACTTCTATTCTATTCTCTTAGGATAAATGATGGTGTCTTTGTGATAGAGCATCTGAATGCTTTTAACACTACGGTAAGTTAGTCAACCTTAGTTGAGATTGAAATGGATGAAGAAGATAAATGTCTTTCTTTGTTATGTTCTTTTCCAAATGCATGTATAATCTTGTTATGGCCGTTACTAGTACTGCATGTACATTAAAGCTTGAAGATGTAGTCGCATCCTTGTTGTTAGAAAAAATGAGGTGAAAATCCATGGAGGATTCTTTAATAAAGGATGGCTTGTTTGTGAGAGGTTGTCCCCAAGAGAAGTAAAAAGGGTCATGGGAAAGACAATTGAAGTCTAGAGGTAGATCTGAATCCCTACAAAGACTTTTAAAGAAGTGTCGGAACTGTGATAAAACTAAGCATTTTAAGAAGCAATGCAGATTTAAAATTGTTGACAAAGGTAAGGAACCAAACTATGCTCCTTTCACATAAACAAAAATCAGTATTGGAATCGAGAGATGTATACTTGACATCTTCACACATGTCATGATGCATGGTTGATCAACTTGGATGCTTCTTTACATATGACTCCCTACATTGAGTGGTTTTGCAAATGTAAAATCTCTATTGGATCTGTTTTCATATAAGATCATAGGATGTGGAAGAGTCAAGGTGATGTTTAAAGATGGAAGGGTTAAATCCCTCCCTAAGGTTCTATATATTCCAAGGTTGGCTAGAATATGATATTCATAAATAAAATGTGTGATGCAAGTGTGTAGGGAATACTTAACAAAGACAATTGTAAGATGGCTCAAGGAGCGATGGTATTGGCAAGAGCAGTCCGCATTGCAACATTGCTCAAGCTTGAGGCAAGCATTGTGTGTGATGGGTGTAATAGTTATATTGTTCTTGAGGTTAGCAATGAAACAAGCCAAACCCTTGTGTTGCTTGTAGAGATTATTTTCTATAGTCATAATGTAGTCTTCAGAGAGGTTAAAAAGTCTCCAAAGCAAGAAGAACAACCAAGAGAGGAAGAACGAGAAAAGGCACAATTTAACTAGGAAGAAAGAGAATTTGTATTTGAATATGAATCAATAGAAGAAAATGAACCAGATGAGGAAGAACGTTAGAACCCATTCTTGAGGAGGTCTGTTCGAGAGAGAAGGAAATCAAATAGGTGGGGTCCACCTAATTTTCATTATATCCTTATTTTATTTGTTATTGATGAAGATCCTAACATTGTTGGGGAGGCACTTGATTCAAAGGAAATCAAATTTTGGAAGGAGGTCATGGAGGAAGAAATGGAGTCTTTAGACAAAAATATGACATGGGATTTAGTCAACTTTCCTGCTGGTAGAAAACCCATTGGTTGCAAATGGATGTTCAAGAAAAAGTTTAATGTAGACGATTAAATGGAGAAGTACAAAGCTTTCTTGGTAGCAAAAGGATATTCCCAAGTGGAGGGAGTTGATTTCGGTGAGATTTTTTCTCCTGTTGCTAATTTAACTTCTATTAGATTTTTTTTGGCTGTTGATGTTGCTTTTGATCTTGAAGTACAACAAATGGATGTGAAGACAACATTCCTACATGGGGATTTTGAAGAATAACTCTATATAACACAACCATAAAGTATCACAGTTAAAGGAAATGAGGACCTGGTTTGTAGGTTGAAGATGTCCCTTTATGGCCTAAATTAATCACAAAGGATATGGTATCAAAAGTTTGATACTCTTTTGCTGGGGCTTAGATTTATACGAAGCAAAGTTGATCACTATGTATATTTCAAATGGGCTGGTGGCCAGTTTGTTATGATGGTATCATATGTTGATGATAAATTATTAATTGGAATCAACAAGGAAATAATCAAGGATGGTAAATCTCACTTGTCATATCAGTTTGATATGAAATATCTTGGTGGTTCAAACTTTATTTTGGGCATGGAAATTATAAGGGATCATTTAAACAAGAAACTATAGTTGAAAGTTGAATAAGAGGAAATATGTTGAGATGATATTAATAAGGTTTAGAATGCAAGAATGCAAACTTCTCAATACTTCTATTCTTGTTGGTTTAAAATTATTTGCAAAACAGTGTCCTAAGACACGAGGATATTGAGGATATGTCTCATGTTCCTTATGTAAGTCTTGTTGGAAGTATAATGTATGCCAAGGTTTTTCCCATATCAAACATTGTCTGTGCAGTGGAACTTTTGAGAAAATATATGTCAAAAACAAGGAACATTGGACTATTGTAAAGAGGGTCTTCATATTTTTGTGTGGCACTCCAAATTATGTAATATGCTACCAAGGAAAACCTCATCCAAACAGAGTTGTAGATGCACTAGGTTTTGTTGATACAATTTAGGTTGTAGATCTTGATTGTCAAAGTCTACAAGTGGTTGTATTTAAGTTATTTAGTGGATCACTCAACGGGATGAGCAAGAGGCAAGTAGTTGTTGCACTCTCTCAACTACAAATGCCGAGTACTTGACAACCACTTATGCATGTAAGAAAACTATATGGATGCAAAAATTGTGTTCAAGTGTTGGCTTCTTACAAAAAGTTCTGATGATAGATTGCAAAAATTAAAGTGCAATCTATTTGGAAAAGAACCTAATGTATCATGCACGAACACTGCATATTGATGTGTTGTATTATTTTGTTAGAGACATGGTTGAGGAAAACAAAGTTTTGTTGGATAGGCTTCATACCTTGAAGAATGTTGCTAACTCATTGACAAAGTCTATTAGTATTGTGAAGTTCTCTTGGTGCATGAAATCAATTGGCAAAGGTGCTCTTAGTGGCTGATTTTATGTGTGTGGCACCCTATGTTAAGTATTCAACAAGTTTGAAAATGTTGGAAATATGGTGTACACTTTTCATGTTTTGCACCTCTTTGGGTGGTTTCGGGTCCGATGGGTGGTTTTGTCCCATGGTTTTTGACCCATGGTTTTATACCCATGATATTATGTGGATTGTTTTCCAGCCCATGGTTTATACCCATTGGATTGTAATACCACTTAGCGAAGATGTGCCCATAAATAATCACACATTGATTAGGGTTAAACAAACTACATAGAAATACCTTATTGTATTGTGACTAGCTGAGTTAACACAATAAATGAGTGATGTCTTATTGGGTTTTTTCCCAAAAGGCTTTCCCAAGTTAAATCTCGTTTGTATATTGTGAGTGTGCCATTTTTTATTTCTGCTAGATTTTGTTAGCTTTGCCTCTCATGCATAGGTTCATCAATATTGTTTTTCTCTTCATCACTTAGAAAGGTATCGGTTTCCCTTGAATGGCAAAGGTGGAAGTGTTCCAATTTTTTTATGGTCCATAGGTTGAGGAGCTTATCATTGGTCGACTATTTAAGATTTTTCGGAGGTGGTTGAAGGGTGAGTGATCATGATCAGTCCAATTTTTTTTGGCCTTTTGTGTGTTTGACATACATTGACCATGCTTAGGGAATGTTTGCAACAATCTTTATTAGATTAGGGATAACTTTATCAAATAATGTTCAATGAAAATTCCAACCTTGACAATGCAAAGAGGATGTAGGGCGTGACTTAGTCTTATGAGACAGAAGATGCTTTGTAGATCCCTTCGTTCATTGGCATTTTTACTCAACGCCAATTGTTTCATAGGAAACAAAAGGGAGATAGAGATGGTGAAAAATTATAACTTTGTCAACAGGTGTTATGATTATACAAGTGGGCAAATTGAGGGAAAGAGTCTATCCCATAGACTTTTGGGTGTGGACGGCCAAATTTCTGGTATGATTCTTGAATCTCCTTGCAAAATTTTGAAAAATGTCTTTTTTTAAATGATTTTTGAATGTCTATGGAAAAAAAAAAAAACCTAAAATGTTTTGTATTCTGAAACTATTGGACCCTTGTTTATCAATTTGATCCCATTCCCCTTTTTCTTACCTGTTTCTAGTCATTTGTAACATAGTCTTTGGCTATATCTATTATCAATAATGACCAAAAACATGGAACAAAGGATAATAATTGGAGCACTAATGTGGTACTTGCACATTTACTTGAAGAGGTAGGAAGCATTTAGGATGTAAGATGATGATCCTCGCTCATTGATTGGTTGGATTCCCTCTAGGGTGTGATTATTTTGTTGATTCGACTTGTGCACATCTTGAAACAAATGCAAGTAATTTTTGTATTAGTTTTGTTCCCCTTTGATATGGGGAATAATTAAATATAATTCTAATGGACATTTGGCAGTCTCTGCATTTTTATGGAACTTTACGATTTTGATGATACTAGTTTGAACCAACCACGTCTATTTCTGGTGACATTGTTAGGCACACTTATGTCCACTCTTTTTATTTGTGTATAATCTCCTGAACTGGTCAGAAGCTAGACCTTCGTTTCCAGGTAATTCACTCGGCAGAAAAGTGAAATATCCCGTTTTGGATAAAATAAGAAATAAATTCAAAACCTTTTGACTCTGTTCGTTAATCTCATAGAATATTAGTTGGGGCACAAGATATATGTCTTTTACCAAGATAATAAATAATCATAGAATATTAGCTAAGGCACAAGATATATGTCTTTCACCAAGATAATAAATAATCGAATACATGCAATAGGATTTTTAACCACATACAAGTGCACTTCTTTATTCCAATTAAGTGAATACACAATAACCTATCTGGAAATACTTATGGAAAGTACAAATTGCATTAAATCAAAGTACCAATTTATTGTTTGAAAGTTTGGGGGGCTGGATATGGCCCTGTACTGCTGCGATTTGCCCTAGAAGGGCTACGGTAGCCTCCAATAGTGCAATGCCCTGTTGTAGGGCAGTGAATTAGCCCATGAGAGGATCGCCCAACTCCTAAATGTTGCGCTGATGATAGAAATCTGCCTGAACTGCGTTGAAACCCTCACGCCAAACTTGAATATGTATTGCCTTGGTAGAATATGTCCTTGATTGCTATTTTCTTTGAAACTGGTAACAAATATGTGATTCCCTGGTGGAATCCCCAACTGTGAGGGGTTTCATTCTCTCACCCATAAATCTGAGGGTTTTCATTATCTCACTTGTAAATCTGAGGATTTTTATCCTCGGATCAATAGCAGAAGCTGCAAGCTTTTCCTCTGAAAAAAGGGTTTGGTTTTTGTTCAGGGGTTTGAATAATTTCTTCATTGCTCCACTTGTCTTTTTATAATTTCATTTTCCATTCCAAACCTAACCCTAAATTAATTAGAATTACTTTTTAATTTAATATTCACCTTTTTCCAATTAATAAATATTAATTACTTTTTTTGGCCATGTCTACAATAATTACTTTTGGCCCCATTCAATAATAATTAATAGTTATTTTCCAAAGTTATAACTTAAGTACCTTTTTGGACAACTTAATAAATTATTATTAGATTATTGATTATTTCAAAAATGGGACATGACAAAAAGGTCTCTCCTAGTTTTTGTATGACTCAGATTATGCTTCAATGTGAAGAAATACAATCACTAGCTGGTATTTCTTTTCTCAATAGTGCATTTTAGGAGATAAGGTATTTCTTAGTTTTGGTATGAATCGGGTTATGATTCAATATGAAAAGATAGAATCAGTAGCCAGTCCTCTTTTCTAGGTAATGCATTCTAGAAGAAAAGGTATAGCTTAGTTTTGGTATGGCCGGGGTTATGCTTCAATAGGATTGACATCTAGTGATAAAGGATGTTCTTCCTTAACGTAGTTTGTTTATGAGTTTCAAGTGAGTCTCACGATTCCAATTCATCTAACTTGTGGAGGAGGTGAGAATCCCTCATCTGGATAAGAAGAAACCATGTGCTTACAAATTTAAGTTCTGTAGGACAGTAATGGCAGAAGCTCTACGATGTCAGAAATTAACACTCAAACTAAAAATAGAGTTTAACCTTCGAGAAATATTTTTCCAAACACTATGTTGCTGTTCAAATCCTCTCAATTGATCTTGCAATTCTCTCTCAATAATAATATTGATGCTTTGGCTGAAAGTCATTAACCATCCCTATATGTCTTTATATGCCCTTAAACTAAAACCATGGAAGGAATAATTTTAGGTGGTGTCATATGAAGCTCATGTTTTTGGTGTCTTTTGTGCTTGATTGATTTCTTGGCAGCTAGGCTGACCAATGACTTCTTGATCTACGATATTACTTCTTAAACGAAGAAGAAAACAGTTGGACCACCAATTTAACTTTGTCAAATGATCCATGAATTGAGTTATTCTGTAAACTATTTTGTAGATGATGAAAATGATTGCTGAACCTTACAGAGTCCTTGATTTTAGGGAAGTTTTACTGTTTAAACTCAACTTTTTGGGATCCAATCTCAAGAAACCACATAGGCATAAGCAATAAAGACACGATTACATCTCCAATATCAAAAATACATAATTACATAATCACAATGATAAAAACTGTGCACATATAAATTTACATAGATGCAGTGGAACACGTGCACTATACTTTCTTTCATTGTTTTTAAAATTTTTAATATATTAGCCTTTTAGGATCATTCCACCCCACAAAACTGTAAAATGTATATGGATCCTAGGGTTGTGCAAATGAAGACTGAAGATGGAAGACTCTTCTCCTTTTTGGCTGTCTTTTACAAAGCTTGGTATTTCGGTTGAACTTGCGCATCTTTGTTAATTCCCACTAATTTGGGATTCAATCATATATGTACGTTTAACTCTTCATGATCTAATTTCTAATCAATATAACATGGTGGATTCCAAATAATAAAAAGTGTGGGCCAGCCACATAATTCATCTTTATGGCTGAGATAATGTATTGACTACAATGTTGAAAGATAGGATTTGTTTCTGACAGATAGAAAAGTGAACACTAGAGGTCTTAAGAAGTTGGTCCACAACAAGTAATTGGAGACTGGTAATAGCAACTCAGCCACCTAACATATTAAGACACAGTGAATTGGCATACAAATCACATGACACTTTTGGAAATTGGGGGCTGATTGTGTGGCATTTGTTGTGAACCTTTTAGCATTACATTGCAAAACTACGGCTACAAGTTGTACCTTTAAAGAGAAAATAGTTCTTTATGAACATGATGATTAAGATAAAGAGGAGCGAATTTCATGACTACCTTATATATAAGACTCATTACTCCTTGTCATCAAAATTCAACTCTATTAAACTATATAAGATTCGTAAGCGTACCTATCAATTTTTTTCTGTTAAGATAAATTTAACTCTTGATATTTTGGTTGGAGGTGCTTCATAGGTGTAATGCAAAAGCACTGTATATTTTCTTCCAAAGCTCCAATGAACATAGATCCTATCAAAGCTTAAAGAACTCAAATCACCTTGACTATATCATTGTGCATCTTCAACTAATGAAACTATTCTTATCTCTGAGGTTAAAGACCATTCTAATTTTTGTTTACAAATGAAATATTCGAAGGGGGAATAATCTAGGATGATTCCAACAATGAATCCCGTTAGTGTGTGATGCCCAATCAAAACTCAAAAGCAGGAAGAAACACTAATAACATAAAGAAGTGTTTTTGAAATTGGCCATAAATTCTATAAGGCTGCTAAAAGAAACTAGTAGAAGGAAGATTATCATGTGAATCTACGTTTGCAATGTTTTAACTTTCTCATTATAAAGTATTATGTGAATTCACTCTTTAGGTTTACGTTTGCAATGATACACTTTCAGACATCCCAAATGGGCACTAGACAGGACAGAATGGGCACGATGCACTAGGGGACAGACTAGTTCATGGGCACTTTCGGACAGCCGGAATGGGCACTGGGCACTCTGACTACTGAATAGGTGGGCACTGGGTTCGTTCCTACTTTCTGGGTGGGCACTGATGTGAATTCACTCTTTAGGTTTACATTTGCAATGATTTAACTTTCTCATTAATACTCTATAATTACAAAAAAAAAATTTATTATTGAAACGTTTTGACTTGTGTGCATTTCCTGTGTATCTATTTTTTACAAGCTCTTAGATCCTAGATGAATATTTGTCAATTAGACGAGCACTTTGACATCCACAATCATGATCTCCTTGGTTAAATCTATGATGTGTTACAAATTGGTGTGATAAAATTCATGGTTTATTTTGTTCGTATCTGAGTAGCTGATTGTCTTTCACTCAATTTTCTTGGACAAATACAACCCTTCAAAGAAATGATATGGCTTATTTTCGTAGATTTATTAATGTTTGTTTGTGGTGTGCATTTCCTGTGTATCTATTTTTTACAAGCTCTTAGATCCTAGATGAATATTTGTCAATTACACGAGCACTTTGACATCCACAATCATGATCTCCTTGGTTAAATCTATGATGTGTTACAAATTGGTGTGATAAAATTCATGGTTTATTTTGTTTGTCTCTGAGTAGCTGATTGTCTTTCACTCAATTTTCTTGGACAAATACAACCCTTCAAAGAAAGGATATGGCTTATTTTCGTAGATTTATTAATGTTTGTTTGTGCTCTCTCCATGTATGTTTAGAGATAAGTGTATTGAATAATGATTCTGACAAAGTTAAAAAAAAAGTATAATTCCACTAACCTATTTGTGCAATGATTCCTAGATATGATTTGGTCGATCTTACCCGACAGGCATTAGCAAAACTTGCGAATCAGATATTCTGCAATGCTCTAATAGCTTATAACCTGAACAATATTCAAGAAGTAACTACACAAAGTCAAAAATTTCTAGGGATCATTGCAGACTTGGACATACTTTTAGCTTCAAATGACGATTTTCTACTTGGGCCATGGCTAGAAAGTGCTAAGCAGCTAGCAATCAACCCAAGACAAATGAAGCAGGTAAGGAAAAAAAAATGCAAGCTTCCTTCAGGTGATAATTTAGAAAACATTTTGGTTGAATTATTCATATTGCACTTTTAGCGGATAACTGCTTGATAACCTCACAATAAAAAGGTTTACGCAATCTATATGCATGCTGAAAAAAACATTTCTTTGTTGCTCTGTATTATTTTGTATAGATGCTGATTTTTATAATGGACTTTATGCAGTATGAATGGAATGCGAGAACACAGGTGACAATGTGGTTTTATAATACCAAATCGAATCAAAGTAAACTACATGATTATGGTATAGTGTGACCATATTTCTTTCACAAGTATATCCAATTTGAGAGCCATTCTTGCATTTTTCTCTTCTTACGTGTTTCATCTTTACTTGCTCTTAGAGATATGCTTATGAATGCATACGTTGTGATTGCAAACTAATAAAGATTTGTTTGTTTTCTCTCAGCAAATAAATATTGGAGTGGACTCTTACGAGACTATTATTTACCACGAGCATCGATCTATTTTGACTATTTGGTAGAGAGTATGAAAGAGAACAAGTCTTTTCCGTTGGATATGTGGAGAATGGATTGGATAAAGTTTTCAAATAAATGGCAAGAAGGTACAGATGCCTATTCTGTCAAAGCTGAAGGAAATGCCCTAAACATTTCTCAAGCATTGTTTCAGAAGTACTTTAAGAGATAAAAGCTATGGTTGTTGTACATCATATGTTTTCCCTACTCTTTGTTGTTGCCGATTCTATAATTGCTTTGAAGTTTGAGTCAAAAGGTACACAACGTTTCAAGTGAAACCTGTACTATTGATACTCCCCTTTCAACATGGGAAAGTATTGCATTCATGCAGCTTCATTGTCATTGTTATGAATGTTCTTTGACAAAATGATGAATTTCTGGCCCCGCATGTGATTAAATCAATTGAATATGCACAGGTTTGAAAAACAGAAAAAATGTTTTTCCTTGAGGACTCTAAAAAATGCTGCTGCGTATTTCCCAACTACTCAGAAAATGGAGGCTTAGATACTTGCTGATATTCTTATATCATTACATGAATGAGAAAATAGTTGCTGCAGATGAAGGCCAGCAGGTGGTAAAAATTTAAAACTACTGCTGAGACAAAACTATAAAATATCACCATTCTCATAGGAATAACAGTCACACACAGCACCATAGTAGCAGTCCATCAAGTAAACATGTAAAATTCCTCAAATGAGCAAATTGTGGCACATAACACTAACTCAGAAAATCCTGCCGGATTAATTTTCCAAGACCATACACGGGTATATATGGTGATGGGCAAGTGATTAAAGCTGCCCAATAGATAAGGATAGACATCAAAACTACCACCCATACCTGGGTATGAGTTAAGATCAGTGCATCACCAATCTGCATGTCAATCAACTAAGATTTAATTGAGTTAGCTTCAGTAAAATCGTAGCTGCCCTTATCCAACCATGTGAGGAGGAAAATGAGGCCATTAACTAGAAGTGAACTAAATGATTGTTTAACTACCACAATCTTTGACTCAACTCAACAAAACAATTAAAATATGTTCAAGTTTATTTTTCTCATACTAATTCCTAAAAATAAAAGTGGAGAAAATTCCTAAAAATACAAAGATTGAACTTAGACTAACTAATTAATTCCTAAATCCCATATGTGTAGGAACATGATGAAGAAAATAACACACATGAAATAAAAACACTTAGGAGCAACTACTTTCAACACTCCCTCTTTGCGAGTAAAGTTTTTTCACATAAACCATGAAGTGTACAAAGCTTCTCAAAACTTTCCTTCGGAGAGTGGCTTGGTAAAAATGCTGGACAACTTGCTTTTGCAGGAGGAATATACTCCAAAGCAACCACATCCTTTTGCACTCAATCTCTTAAGAAATGGAGTCAAAGACCAATGTGATTACCTTGGTCATGAAAAATTGGATTCTCTAACGTTCTGATGCAGCTTTGTTTTTCACAATAGATAACTGTAGTCTCCAAAACCTCCTTGCATAGCTTTGAAATCAGCTTTCATAACCATCTTTTGCCTCACTAGTAGAAGAGGCTGAAACATACTTAGATTAAGCAGAGCTAAGTGCCAATACACTTTGCCTCTTGCTGAACCAAGAAATCATAGCTGAACCAAGGGAGAAGCACTAGCCAGAATTAGCCCTTCTGGTTGCCAGTGCCACCTCTCCTCCCCAACCACTGCCCACAAATCCAAGCAATACAAACTCATCATTAGACTCATACATTAGTCCAAATCCAATAGTAGCTTTGAGATACCTCATTATGTACTTTCCTGCTAGCCAATGTAATGATTCCCCTGGAAGGACCACAAGTTGGCTAAGAGTATGGACTGTATTGCATATATCTGTCCTTGATTTTACGGTTTACCAAATACATCAAGTAACTAATAAATTTTCTGTATTTGGTTCCATCAACAAGTCATGTGCCATCATCTAGAATGCTTTAAATTTGGAACCATAGGAGTAGAAACCGATTTACATCATCTTCAAGATTTCTAGGGCATACTTGCTTTGAAAAGAAATTGCCTACCTTCATGATTCCAAACTTCAAGACCCAATCAAATATGGAAAGGACCCAATTCCTTCATGCCAATCTCCATACTAAGCTCCCTCTTAACCCAAGTGATTAATTTGGGAGAGTTACTTGCTAATATAAGGTACAATGATCAAAACATCACCATTTTGGACAAGATAATATAGGTTAGGATCAGCTATTGTCCTCGAGAATCCCAATTAGGGAAGTTACTCATCAATTTAGGCATACCAAACCCAAGGAGATTGCTTAAGGCCATAGAGAGCCTTCTTGAGTCGGCAAACATGATCCTCTTTTTGAAAGATCTCGAAGTTCTGGTGCTTTTTTATGTAGATCAATTCCTCGCTCTTCCCAGGGAATGCCAGCTTAACATCAATCTGATGAAAACTCCAACCAAATAAAGTTGCAAGTGATAAAACAACCTAAGTTGATGCTTGAGCTTCAGTAGAGGTTTGGGTTCAACATATTGGGTTTTCCAATATGGCAAAAAAAAATTGGCCTTGGATACGGTCGTACAAAAAAAAATATAAAAATTATAGCCTAATATGACTCTTCTCAATGGAGCCAATAGCCATCCCACATGCTGAAAGGACCCATACAACTTACAAGTAATCATAATCGGATAAGTGAAAAGAATGCCTAGAAATTCAGCCTGAATGTGACTCCTAACAAAGTGAGTACACTTAGTAGTACAAAGCTGCTCAGCGAAAAACTCATGGACCGTCAAGTGTAGTTCTCATTCTTAACACATACTTTCATAATGCCCAGGTTGGGGGAGGAATCACATCTTTTACTAGGGATACTAGACAGAACAAGAATCAGCATCAGTTATCCTTTTTTAACAACAGTATGAGATGCAATTGTACATGTTAGACAAAGCTGAGTATAGGTTATTAGCAGATCATTTCACTAGCCTTTCATCTACTGAATCATTATTGCATGGCATTTTACAAAATTGCATTGTTTTCAGTGCAGATGCATCATCATGTAACTCAAATGTACTGGTGTGTTTTTTTTAATTTTTTATTATATTACTTTATGTCAAATTTTGACAAATTAAAAAACCTGATTTTATTTGCCGGTTCATTCCAAATTTGCCATGTAACTCAAATGTACCGGTGTTTTTTTTTTTAAATTTTATCATTACTTTGTCAGATTTTGACAAAAACAAAATATCTTCTTTTTACTTGCGGGTTCATTCCAAATTTGCCCTAGGATCTTCAACAAAAGAATCCCACTGAACTCGGGTCATCCAGGGCAAACCCACAAGTAGATATGGACCATACACAAACCCTAATCCAAGCAGAGGTAGCGAATTGATTTCCTAGAAAAAATCTCAAATACTTGTAAATAGAATTAAAAGCTTTATACATGGTTGTTTCCAAAAGAAGTTACACTAATGTTTTGCATTGTGAAAACATTGTCTCTTTTTATAGTAGAATTGGTTTTTGAATTAGAGCAATTCTCTGAATCCAAGCAGGGTTTTGAGGGACAACACTCTAAATGAGGATTTAGATGTGTTAAACAATATTCAAAATAGAAAAAATAATAGAACTAAAACACAATTTTATTGAAAAGTGTGTTATGTAAATGGTATACTCTCGAGGGAGATGTATGGTTGTTTATCTTCTACCATTTGATGCTAACTAATCATGAAAATCTGTGTACATAATATTATAAATCCATTAAGGCTTAAAGGTGGCTTAAAGAACCATTATGGAAGCTGAAACGGTTGAGCTTTCACATGTGACTCATCGCCTTGTGATGGTTGCACTAAATAACATCATATTGGGGCTTCGTCACCCCCATTTGGAGTGAAGGTGGCAATGGTTTTTTTGCGTTGCATTACATAGAATCTAATTTGTGTGGATGTTGGGTTGCATGGATGCCTATGTAATGTCCCCAAATGGAACAAATAAGCAAAATAGGGTTTTCCAACAAACCCTTATGAAAAACTAAAACAATTTAAAATTTGAACCCCCAAAACCAGCGAAGCCTAGTTGGCAAGAATGAGCAAATTCCAAGCCACAAGCACTCCAAAATAACACTGAAAATGTTGAATATAAAACTAAAATAAATACCTCTTTTATGGCAAGGTAGGAATGGCGATGAGGTTGAATTTACACCTGCAATAATTCTGATTTTTACAACTGTGTTTTCTTATTCAAATGTGCTTTGAAACCTTTGCAAAAACTCCCAAATATTTATGCAAAAATCATATAAAATATTAGGGCTTCCAATGAACACATTGAGGCTGCAATTTATCAAACTAACCCTTCCAATGAAGTCGCCACATTTGAAAACATATATAGAATAAAATATGAATGTTAAAACCCTCAATTTGCCCTCCACCAAGCCTTCCAAGTCTCCCAAAATAAGTTGCCAATGTTGGGAATTAATATAATAATTTTCAAAATATAAATTAGAAAATACATGATTATTCTTTCCAATTTTAGAACCCAAAAACACTCTTAAAATCTTCTTAGGTGCATCGCTCTAGTAGGAAAAATAATATAAATATTTTTTGAATTATTTACTTTGTAACTAGCTTTCAAATCATCCAAATTTAGCTTGCAAAATGATTAGAAAAATATAATAATATTATTTCTAATATTATTATCAAACTTTGACTTGTTTTCGAAGGAAGCTCAAACATGCCCTAAGGCACTTGCGCAGCGTTCAAAGGAAGTCGCCAAGCTTGGAGAGCCTCTTTGTTGTTCTACGGTGTTCGCCCCTTTTCTTTGACCTACAATTTCTATTTTTCAGCTCTGTAATGAGTTTGTTCAATCATCGAATGAAGGTGGTGTTCTAAAACACCTTTGTAAGTTTAATTGCATACAACCATGCAAATTTGAAGTACAATTACAGCACTTAAATAGAGTTGGTCTAAATGAAGGAAAATAGGTTTTCGTCTCCAACCCCTTAGCACACTTGAAGGTTTTCGTCATCAAGTTGTTGTAAACAAACTTGACATACTTGATCAACAATTTAATATTAAAAAATACATAATCTTTCAAATGAATTTTCAATTTCTTCTTATAATCATCCCCAAGGGTGGCACCCAAATTGGAAGGAGATGACTTTTTCAATCATAAACAATTTTACTTTTTAAATTACCTTTTTGAGGGGTTAGGCTTTCATGACCCTTAAAGGTCTCCCACTTAAATGAAAATTAGACCAAAAACACTTTTGCATAACTCAACTGAAAATTAGAATACTTAAGTACATTTTTCTTTTTTGCTCTTTGAATGGCCCTCTCATCGTTCCCCTCCCCTTGTTGTTCCCCTTTCTTTCATTCCCTTAGCCTTGGGGGGAACAAAACTAAGGTAAGTGTCTATAAGCAAGCTATGCTGAAAAGAGGGACATTACAGTACTCCCTACTCAAAATTGTTTGTTCTCAAGCAATTGCAAAAGCCATGAGGCTATCTCTACGTTCTTCATGATACAATCACCAATTGAAATTACTTCCCATTGAAAAGAAACTCCAACTTTAATTCCCAACTTCTTAAACTTGTACCTTGGAGGCTACACCCATGAGGTAAAGGTGTCATGAACACCTTTCAAGGACTCTTCATATCCTCAAAGAAATAACAGATGGCATATTGCTTTGCCTTTGATGAAGCCTCTCATGTTTGAGCCTCCAATGGGTATCAATGTGCCCGTAAAAGGTGTTTTCAAAACTTGAAAAGAAATAGCAATAAGATCACCTTGAAACATAATTTGAATGAAAGTAGCACATAGATGCAATCTCCCTTGAGCGTGTCTCAAAACATGTGGCATGCAACCTCCCCTTGACTTCCCTATATCCAATCCTTCATGCATAGGAGGAACATCATAGTAATCAAATAAAAACTTGAACATACATACAAGATAGGGTTTTACTTTCCTCATGCCTTCCCATTCTTTATCAAGCCAAAAATGTCTCATCATGAATATCTTTAGAACATATGACGGTTTACCTTCATAATGTTGTTGTACGTTCCCCTTAAAATCAGATATTTTTGAGTGATTAAATTCAAAATTTACTTTATCATAGATCCTCTCTATCATGGGTTGTAACATGCCTCGAAAGTGCAATTTTTTATCATCTTTGGTGGTTGGAATTGCCTCCTTGTCTCAGAAAATTTTAAGCAACAAAATTAGACTTCAACTCCGTTTTTCCATCTCTTTCCCTTGGCTACCATGTCTAAATTAAGTTGTCTTTGATGCCAAAAAAAGTCCATAAATAAGCCCAACTGATTCTAACATTTTTGGGAAAGTAAGAGGACCATCTTTTCTTGAAATTTAAACCTTGTGAACAGTTGCTTGCGATTTTAGCCCTCTCCAAAATCAAGAGGGGTTCCATGCCCTTCATAACACCCTCAATATTATTCTTGCAAAATGGAATAGGGTGCTACCCAAGGCAATTTTGGGACTGCCCTTGGAAATCAAGTTTCCTTTCAAGCCTTCCAAAACATGTATGACAAAAATTAGAATTTATCATGTTTACCAATTACCTTGTAAAGTGTTCTAACTTGGAATTAAGGGGTTGCATTTGATGTCTTGTGGCAACCTTATCTTCAATCCTCCTCGTGCTCATGAAACATCCTCCTATCATGCTATTTGATGAAGAAGGGGGCTCTTTATCACCCAAACCATGTAAAATGATCTCATTACCAACCACTTTGAATTTCAACTCCATGGTTTGATAGTTTTGAGTGTACTCACCAAGAGAGTGCAACCATTGAATACCAAGGACCATGTTGGTTTCCTCAATGCCAACCACATAAAAATCATCTTCTACCACATCTTTCCAAAGTGAGATTAAGCTTTGGAACCTTGGTAGTACAAGGGATGGTGAACCCATCCGCTAGTGTGACTTTAAACCCTTTGAACTCTAAGGGTTGTAGGCCACATGATGCCACAAGCCCTCTATCAATGAAGTTGTGAGTCCCCCCACTATCAATGAGTATAGTGACCGGAGTACGCTTCAATGATCTCTTCACTTTAAAGGGATGGTACCTAAGAGCTCCCGAAAGTGATGCCAAAGTGCCACTCAACTCCACTTGTCCTTCTATCTCCAATGTTTCCTTTTCATAGACGGTTGTCCCGAATTCTCTCTTCATTTTCCTCTTTGAAAAGTACCTCAATATAGTGTACTTGGCCCTTACCATGACAATTGTGCCCGTTTTCCCAAGGATCCTTACATGTGAAGCAAAGACCCTTCTTAATTCATTTCTTACATCATAGCTACTACGTGGTAGCTCCTTCTATTGCCCCAAACCCTGTTGGTTTGGTCCAATCAAAGGACCCTCATGATTGGCCTTTGGAGGCCCTATGTAGTTTCCCTTTGGCTGCCCCAAATCGCCACCTCTATGTTGCCCTGTAGGTGGGAAAAAAGTACCTTTCGGCTGCCCCAAAGGTGTGAATCTGCCCCTTGGAGTAGAAGACTCCAAATCATAGGCCTTCTGGATGGCCTCTCAGAGATGGTGGATCAAATGCCTTAACCAACCCCCATAAAGAATCAACCAAGCCCTCAATGAACAACACCGCCAATCTCCTATCTGATATGTCAATCACCATGATTGAAAGTCTCTGAAACTCTGTAACATAATCATCCACTGAGGCCTTTTGCCTCAATTGAGCTAAATCACAGAAATGAAGTTCTGAATCTACCTTGTCAAATCTCTCTATCAATCTCCCGTTGAACTCCTCATCGGAGTGTATGTGTTGGTGTCCCTGCGTGATCAAACTATGGTACCTTGTGGGTTGCTCCTTCTAAATGCAATGTGACAAATTTAATAGCCTCCTCCTCTGCGATAGGTCGAAGTAAAAAGGTGTCCACCTTTTTAATTTAATCCCTTGCCAAGCTCCTCTGTGACCCATCAAAAGTGGAAAGGGATAAGTTTTCCAACGCATGTTGGAGATCTCCCTGGATACCCCTGTGCTTCTAATCGATCCTAGGCCCACTATGTCCCCGTTTCCAAGCTGAAAACTTGGATAACGTTATAGCCTCTTTCACTGTAACGGATAAAGTAGCATACTCATCCATCTCCCTCTCCAACTCCTCATGTGGGTTAGGTAACCCCTCCCTCATTGGGGCAAGATCCTCCCTCTGAACAAATGTAGGTTAGGTAAGCCTATATGTGGATGTTCCATTCCTTGACGGGGGTATATGCGTATCTGGGCTATTCCATGAAGCACCATTATCTCCATTGAGTGGTTTTAAGCCACTCATATCACTGAGGGTACAAAGAAACCCCTCCATCACGACTGTCATCCGCTCTTAAGATTGAGAATATCTCTCAAACTTTCCCCAGCTATCCTATCTCTCCTATCCCTCTATGTCCCTTGATAATCCATGTCACCCAATAGTTGTTTTTGCTCTAATGGCATGACTAGTGGAAGTCCTGCTTTCCTCCTAATAATCCTTAGGTAATACTTGACCTCTTTATTACCGCTAATGTATCAACAACCCTCACACCACAATATAGCCAAGATATGGCTCTGATGCCACTGTAATGTCCCCAAATGGAACAAATAAGCAAAATAGGAGTTTTCCAATAAACCCTTATGAAAAATTGAAACAATCTAAAATCTGAACCCCCAAAACTGTCAAACCCTAACTAGAAGAAATGACCAAATCCTAAGCCACAAACACTCAAATAACCTTGAAAATACTGAACATAAAATAGAAATAAATACCTCTTTTATGGCAAGGTGGGAATGGTGATGATGCTGAATTTGCCCTTGTAATAATTCTAATTTTTACATCTATGTTTTCTTGCTCAAATTTGCTTTGAAATCCTTGCAAAAACTCTCAAATATTTATGCAAAAATCATATAAAATATTAGGGCTTCCAATGGACACATTAGAGCTGCAATTTATCAAACTAACCCTTCCAATGAAATCACCACACTTGGAAAAATATATAGAATAAAATATGAATGTTAAAACCCCCAACTTGCCCTTCAACAAGCACTTTGAGTCTCCCAAAACAAGTCGCCAATGTTGGGAAATTAATATAATAATTTCCAAAATATAAATCATAAAATATATGATTATTCTCTTCAATTTTAGAGCCCAAAATCACTCTAAAAACCTCCATAGGTGAATCCTCCACTACGAAAAATAACATAAATAATTTTTGAATTATTTACCTTGTAACTAGTGTTCAACTCACCCAAATTCAGCTTGAAAAATAATTAAAAAAATATAATAATAATATTTCCAATATTATTATCAAACTTTGACATGTTTTCCATCACTGACGCAAGCTCAAGCATACCCTCATGTACTCTCCCAACCCTCAAAGGAAGTCACCAAGCTTGGGGAGCCTCGTTGCTACCCTAGGGTGTTTGCCCCTCTTCTTTAACATGTAATTTGTATTTTTTCACCTCTCTAATCAGTTTGCTCAATCCTCAAATGAAGGTGGCGTTTTAAAACACCTTTGTAAGTCCAATTACATGTAACCATGTAAATCTGAAGTACAATTACAGCTCTTGAATAGAGTTGCCCTGAATGAAGGAATTAAGGTTTTCATCTCCAAACCCTTGGCACACTTAAAGGTTTTCATCTTTAAGTTATGGTGAACAAGTTTGACATACTTGATCAATAATTCAATATTAAAAATTGCATAATCTTTCAAATGAACCTTCAATTTCTTCTTATAACCATCCCCAAAGGTGGCGCCCAAATTGGAAGGAGGTGACTTTTTGAATCATAATCAATTTTACTTTTTGAATTGCTTTTTTGAGGGTTTAGCCTCCCATGACCCTTAAAGGTCCTCCACTTAAGTGAAAAATAGACCAAAAGCACTTTTACACAACTCAACTGAAAATTAGAATACTTGAGTACTTTTTCACCTTTTTGCTCTTTCAATGGCCCCCCTCATCATTTCCCTTTATTCTTTCCCTTAACCTTGCAAGAACAAAACCAAGCTAAGTGTTTATAAGCAAGCTATGCCAAAAAGGAGGACATTACAGCTTACCTACACAGATATTGAGTTTGCATGAATTTTGAGTTGTGAAGCATGTGTTCTACTATGGGGGATGCACAAGGTGTAGGGAACTTTACGAAGTTGTGTAGATGTCCAAGGCACTCAAGGTGAAAGCATGAAGTGGCACTCCTACGCTTAGATCAAGCAAATGTCTCATAATATTGTATACCTTCTCTTTGTGAAAATCCTTTTGCAACAAAAATTTCCTTGTACTTTCCAATGCTACCATCAGTTGCATGCTTTATATTGTAAATCCATCTACTATTAAGTATTTTTAGCCTTCAAGTTTAGGAACCCCATTAGAAACGTCATTTTGCTATTAAGTATTTTTTGCCTTCAAGTTTAGGAACCCCATTAGAAACGTCATTTTGCATGATGCCCTCATTTCCTTTTGCATGGATTCTTTCCAAACCTATTATTTTGTTGCCTCATCTTAATTTGAAGGCTATTTATCAATAATGTTAGATACGAGAGCAACATAAATGGAAAATCACTGAGGAGGATGAGTAATTCTTATAGAACTTTGAGGTGCATCTACCTTATAAGCCTCTTGTAGGGTGAAAGTGAGCCATTTAGGCTTATTAACATTATTAGGCTAAAATGATTTTTGAACATGGGGATCCAAAAACATCAACAAGTGGAGGTACATTAGATTCAGATAAATCAACAATAATGGGTTCTTTGGCTTTAGTAGACCAACCATCTTCTTTAAAGATCACATCTACAATAATAATAGTTTTCGTCTAGGGAAGAATTTAAACTCTATAACCTTTGGACCTGACGCTTAGCTTTACCCAACAAAGACTCTTTAATGCCATATGGATCCAACTTGGATCTCATCTCAACATGAACATGAATGTAAGCAAGACACCCAAACACGTAATTGTGAAACATAAGCCTTCTCACCTGAAAAAGCTTCTAGACAAGATTTATCTCTTAATTCACCATATGGACACTTGTTGAGAAGATAAATTGTTGTATTGCAAGCTTCATCCCCCAAAATCGTTGGAAGCTCCATGTCATGAATCATAAACTTAGCCATCTCTATGATAAAACAATCCTTACATTTTGCCACCCCATTTTGTTGTGGATTATATTTGATTGCCTAGTCTCTCCTAATACCCACAGGTCTACAATATTAGTTAAACTCCTTTGAGGTATATTCACTTCCATTGTAATATCTCAACACTTTAATTCTCCTCGTTTGGTTCTCAACGAAAACCTTGAACTAACAAAACTTAGCAAATACTTCTCATTTAGCTTTAATAAATAAAATCCATGTTTTCTAAAGAGTAGTGTGGAATTCCCTTAGACTATTTCTCACTATAAGGAAAGGATAATTTGACATGCTTACCTTAGGCACTTCCTTTACAAACTCCTAACATATGGAGTTCAATATTGGTTATACCTTTGACCATCTTTTGGAGAGGTTGAAAGGAAGTGCACCATAGTAGAGATAGCCCATTATCTTCCACCATAACTCTATCTACTTTAAATTAGAATGGGTAAGAGCATTAGTTATCATAATACCAGTCATGAGCTTGTACAACCCACCTTCTCTTATCCTTTCTTCCAATATCCTTGGCAGCTGGAGATTGTATGTTATGACCCCTATCAATTTTTTATTCTTTTTATTTTATTTTTTTTATTATTATTATTTTTTTAAATTTTTAAATCGTAATGATGTTATGATGAAAAGAACAATTTACTACATAAACAAAGTAAATCTTAATAATAACATTGGAGTTGTATTTTATTGATAAAAATATGCTAGAATACATCAATAAAGACATAATAATAGTGTGCAACTAACTAGAAATCAAGCACCTGGTGGAAGATATTTCCCGAATCATAATTGATGCTATTGTATAATGTTGTTCCAGTGGCCCAACAAATCAGATTGCCAATAAATTAAAGAAAACGCCTCTAGTCCAATGTAATATTTGGATGAAATTGCCCATAAGAAACCAAAAGGGTTTCGTCTTCTGATCTCTAGATCCAAGGGTTTTTGTCCTTGAATCTATATATGAGCTATGTCTGTTGTAGTTACTCACTCTAAGTCTAAACATATGTGAAATGAGCATAGATTCATCTTTTGGAGGTTGGGTAGCCTCTATTTATTCATTGGCATGCTCACAACCCTAGGTGCCTAGCCTTGGTGTCAAATAATAAAAATTATTTTTATTTGATATGACATTAATGTCTAATAATCAAGTACCACATAACATGGGACTAGTGTAATAATATTAAAATTCTCAAGTCAATAAACGCTGACTTCTTATCAATAAATCAACCATATCTTGAGAACTACTTACTAGAAAGCCCTGAGATAAAGCATTATGAATAGGTGACTCACACTCGTATCTAACAATACGTTGCATGACATGTTCCTATTCTCATAACCCTCCAAAATCCCCTAAGAAACAGGAACAAACTTTCCTCAAGGCACTTACAATGACATGTACACTTAAAAATCTCCAAAGGCATGAACAATGTCAACAGTAAAAAGGCCCCCATAGGGTAAATCCTCCATGAGGAAAATATGGTGAGGGTCCTACCTCCAATTGAGCTCCTAAAATTTAGAAAATGCCCTTAAAATATAGGAAATGGTCCAAACTCATAAAAATACCAAGGACAAATGAACTAAACCAAGTCTCGCTGGGATATATACTTATCTAGCAATCACCCCTCGCCTATCGAGAAGTATAGAAATGGGCTCCTAGGTCCCACACGTGTTGATTCATTACAAAGGGGACATTACAAGTCCACCCTTCTTGGAATTGCTTGCCCACAAGCAATGCAACGTTGGATGTATAGGTATCTTTGGCCCCTCCCAAGTAGCATTCTCTTTGAGTAGGCTCCTCCAGCGGACCAAATCCCCATGATGGTCATGTTCCTCAATCTCTTCTCTCATGTGTTAATAATGGCATTTGGAACCAATACAAGTTCTCCCTCATCATTTAGTGGGGGGGAATCAGATGATGGTGCAACATGTTGTCCAAGCACCTTTTTAAGGCAAGACACATGGAAAACACTATAAATCTAACTGCATACCGACAGCTCCAACTCATAGGTCACCTCTCCAATTCTCCTTAATACTTTGTATGGTCCATAGAAGCAAGGTTTGAGATTTTCAACCCCATTTCATTTTATGGAAGTTTTACTATTAGGCTGTAGGCATAGAAAGACCATATCTCCAACTTCAAATGACCTCTCAGTATGGTGTTGATTTGCATAAAAAAATTGTTGCTTTTGTGCCCATTGCAATGGTCTCTAAGTGACCTCAAAATGTCTTTGTTATACTTCACAAAGTCACTAATTGCCGATACACAACTATTAGTGAATACCAAATCAATGAAAGGTAGGTGCATCATATCCAAAGTGTGCCTTAAATGGTGTCATGTCCATAGTTCGAAATCTCATTCTCAACAATTTCTTGGTAGGGCAAAATTTGAAACGAGACTCGGATCTTGGCAATTTCTCGACAACTTTATCATTACTTTCAAAAACATATAAATTCATAAAATAAACTTTAATTAAAAGTAAAACATTGTTAAATGGCATAAGAAATGAATGTAGAGAACGTCATAAGTATATTTTATATTAATTTAAGTTAAATGACATGAGAAATTAATAATGCTTACCAAACCACAATATTTAGAGTTAACAGTTTTTAGCATTTGATTTATCAACGTGATGTTTTAAATTTTATGTTTAGCCCAGGTTACCTATTCGCTACAAATGTTAGTTGGAAAGTCTTTTTAAGAATTTCCAAATTTAGAATTTTAGCCATGGTTCCATTTTCCCGGACATATTTCAGTCTAATATTCGCATACATTTAAATTTCATCTATAAGTTATAATTGTAATAATTCAGTTTTAAGTTCAAATTTTTGTCTTGGCTTTCTTTTTAAAGCTATAAATGCTCTTTTCAGTTCGTTAAATAGCGATGACTAGTTTAGGATCACAACAATGGTGTAAGAGTTGCATATTTCACTTTTGTTTGATGTTCAACTTAGATTTGAATGCTTTAGATTTTAGATGTAGAGGTTTTCCAAGTGTAAGTATATTTATTTCAAGAATATAATGACACATAACTTTTAATGGGTTTTGCAGGTGTAAGTTGTAACAATCTAGTCAATGACATACTTTCCATGTTGCACCAAGAATTTCAAATCTGAAATGATAAACTAGAAAAAAAACTAAACAAATCTTAGGAAACAGTGATGGCTACGGTCCAACGTTGGCTAGAAATTGTGATAATTGACAACCTAGGAATAAATATAAGGAAACATGGGAGCAAACAGGAAAGAAACTATAGTGAAGCATACTAAAAATCCTCGAAAGCTCCTTGAAACTTGAGCAAAAGCCCTAGAAATCCTTTGAAAACATCAGACTTAACACAGTCAACCCTACTAAGAAAATGAGTAGAATTGTCAAGAAATTACCTAGAAATGCTAAGAAATTATTGAGAAATCAAAGGATCTAGTCTCGTGATAACCCTGCCATTTCTTCTTCTGCAATCATCTCGCAAGATTCACCGATATTTTGAATTATGGTCATGTCAATGGACATGTGGTGAGTGATATTATAAAAATGCTCTCCAAGGTGCAATCACTTAATCCACATTGTCTGCTAATTTGTAACATAGTTCCTTAAATACCCTTAGGTCTAATTATTAACTAATATGCCTACCCATTTGTTTAGGGGTGATAGCTAGTATTAGGAGTGAGTACAGTGCTAGTCAAATGAAATAATTCATGTCATGAGGTGTCGAGGAATATTTTTTCCATCACTAACAATGGTCTAGGGCAAGCCGTGTAGCCAAATAAACCTCTATGAAAAACAAGTCAACTACTTTTGGTGCTTTGAAATTAGTAGGGATGACAAAGAAATGGGCATACTTAACTAACTAATACACTAAAACAAAAATGCAGTCGTTGCCATTCGCTTTATGAAGACCTATGATAAAATCCATGGATATACTTTCCTATTTCTTGCTTGGGATGGGCAAGGGCTATAGTAATACTATTGGGGAAGTGTGTTCTGCTTTATTCTGTTGGGAAGTAATGCACTCTCTAACATGCCTAAGAACATCCTCCTTGAGGCCCTTCTAGGAAAACCTCTCTCTCAGTTGCCTATAAGTTTTGTAAAAGCCTAGGTGACTAGCTAGGGGTGCATCATGCACTCATAATTTTCTCCTTCATTTTGGACTCTGGTACAAGGAATAATATGTTCTTTTACAATATAGGGTCATCTACCACAACATACCTATCATCATTCACATTCCCATCCAACACACTAGTAGAAAAAGCATTCTTGGCATATTTGACCATGATAAAAGCCTTGCAATCAACAATAATAGAAGAAATAACATAGAAAATAGGCATAAGTAAAAGAGCATCAACAACCACATTTTTCTTACCTTTCATGCACTCAATGTCAAAATTATAAGCTTGAAGCTTACTTACCCACTTCTACTGCTAATCATTCAAATCACGTTGGCCAAGCAAATTTTTCAAACTATTGTGGTAAGTTCTTACCACAAATCTGCCAAAAACTAAGTATTGTCTTGTCATAAATAGAGAATCTCCTCTCCATAGATTTTAACTTTATGTTATCAAACACTATGGGATAACACTTTTGCATTAGCATAACTCTGATCCCTTCACTTGAATCATCACTCTCTAAGATAAATGGTAGTGAGAAATTAGGAATGGCAAGCACAAGGCATCGACACATCACTTGCTTGAGCTTCTCAAAATCTTTTTGAACTGCATCACTCCATATGAAGGCTCCTTTCTTTATCATTTCAATTAAGGCTATTGCCGACTATGAGAATCTCCTAATGAATCTCTGATAGTAACTACATAAGCCTAAGAAGCCTCTCAAATGGGTCAACATAGTAGGGGCTGGCCAATCCTAAATAGCCTAGATCTTATGTTGATCCACTTAAATGCCTTGAGCACTAATGATGTGGCCTAAATATAGGATATCTATAATTCCAAATTCACAGTTGGATTCTTTTGAAAATAATACATGTTGTTGCAATATCTCGAGGATTGTATCCAAGTGTCTCAAAGTGGTCCTCCCAAGTTTCACTATAGATCATGATATTGTCAAAGAATACTAACACAAATTTTCTCAACTGAACATTAAATACTTGGTGCATGGTTGATTGGAAAGTGGGTGGTGCATTCGTTAGTCCAAATGGCATGATCATGAACTCATAGTGTCCATAATGAACACCTGAAAGTTGGCTTGTGCATGTCCTCCTCTGGTACACGTATTTGGTGATAATCGAATCTCAAGTTTATTTTTGAAAAATAGATGGTCCATGCAACTCATTGATAAGTTCATCAATCCTAGAAATGGGATACCTATTCTTGATTATTTTCTTGTTCAAGGCTCAGTATTCTATTCTCTCCTTGTACCATCCTTCTTCTTTACAAGCACTATTGATGAAGCAAATGGACTAGGACTGGGTCTGATGTGACCCATCTCTAGAAGTCCTTTTACAGTGTTTTCTATTTCCTCTTATATATCTTTGGATGGCAGTAAGGGGTCATCATGATGGGCTTAGAGCCTAACTCCAACTCTATGATGTGTTGGAATCCTTTATCTAGTGGAAAACTTGTAGGCATATCATTGAAGACAACATTATGCTTGTCCAAGATAGTTTGAATGTCAACATGATACATGTGGTGCCCATCTAAAAGTACAATAGGCATACCTTTCATCAAAAAGCAACTTGCTACACATAAAGCTTGTCCCTTACGAAATATCCTCTTCATCACCTTGGCTATAACTATCTATGGTAAGTCATCTTGTTTTCACTTAAGTACCACTTCTCTCCCTTGTGACTTGAACTTATACTCTATGGATTGATAATTCTAGGAAAACTCTCCAAGGTAATTCAACCATTGTATACCTAGAACCATGTATGCTTCCCCCAACCCAATAATATAGAAGTCATCACGTATGGTATAATCACCCAAAGATAACTTGAGTTGCCGAATTACCTTGATGCATGGAATAATGAAAGCATTAGCGACAGTCACATTGAACCCCAAGAAGTCCTTTGCCTTCAATCTCCCCTTAGCCACAAGGCCTGCATCAATAAAATTGTGGGTAGCCCCAATATCAATGAGCAAAATAATCCTCTGTCTGGATAACTCTTCGTGATCTCTAAATGAATGATATTGTGGTGCCCCTGAAAGATCTACTATTGTACCTTTGCTAGCGTTGGTATTATCCCCTGCCAACTACTTGGATTATTGCTCAACAATCTACTTCTCTGTTGTCTAGTGTTGTTTGGATTCATTAGTTTCATTACAAACCACCTCCTCATCAAATACTACCTCAATGTAATGGGCTTAGGCCTTGCCAAGGCATCTATGACCCAACTCCCAATGCTCCTTGCACGTAAAACATGACTTTTTTCTTAAAAGTACATTCTTAGTTCACTCATCAATTTTTTTAGCCATAGTGGGGGCAATGGGTGAAAATGTAGTTTTTTGAGGGTATGAATTAAACATGTTGCCTTGTTGTCCTCCTTTTCAAAAAATCCCTCTCTACTTCCTGATAGTAGGTTCTCTAGACTAAGACAAAAAATTACTCCTAAGCATAGAAGGCTCAAGTGTTAATACCCTCTTAATATTACCCTATAGTGATGAGGGTCCAAAGGCCTTGACTAGACCTTTGAGGGGCTCAAATAAACCCTCGATAAAGAGAAACATAATTCTCCTTTCTTTTCATCGGTACCATGACCGCAACTCATTGAAATTCAACAGGATGTGACTCCACTGAAGTTTGTTGTCTGATTCTAGCAATATCCCTCATTCCGTTCAAAGCGGTCCAAAAACCTTAGGATGAAGTCATCAAATGTTTGTACAAGGTTGTGCCCCTGGTGCCTCCAGCAATAGGCAACACCCTCCAAATGCAATGTAGCGAACTGTATGGCATCCTCTTCCACCTTAAGGCTAGTGTAAAGTGTGTCTATAACTTTTACAACCATGTCTGAGTGGATATTTTCTCACTACCATTGAAATTTTGAGCATTAAGTTTAATCACTTTAAATTACAATTTTTTCCTATCATCATTTTGGTTGCTGCCATGGGCTCTACCTCCTTGATACTTCTTCCCAAGTATTTCCAGGTAATTGACAAAAATTATTGTAATAACTTTCTCAAGTTCGATAGTGTTTTCCTAATGGTGTGTCATCATGTGGATGACCGGTGTGTTGTGTGTGTCAATGAGCTCAATGTGCGAGCGAGATGTCTTGTGATTATTTGACCTAGTTGTGTTAACTTAGAATTAGGTTCATTGCGACTCCTGTAGGACCGACTTGGACTGTGTGTTCATTTAATGCTAACAACTATTTGTTTTATCACTTTTTTTTGTGACGGTATGCCTTCTAGGGGATTTTGTGTCGATATGTTATTTTTGACTAGTCTATCCATAAAACCAAATTATGTTAACCTAAATAGTTTGTTGAATCATGAAGTGGTCACATCAAACTAAATGGACCTGATTATTTGATTTATATCTTCTTGTTGTTTCGACAACTATATCTATTTTTTTTAAAATATGAGTCTTCATGATACTATGTGACCAAGCCCATGTAATATTCCATAATGGGTGTAAATAAAATTTTATATTAACTCGTAGTTATATAAATATTTGTACAAATTGTTATTGTGTAGATACACTGATTAAATAAATAAATTTACTTAATTGAAATAAATAAATAATTTGTTTTAGATTTTATCATTTCAATATTTATACATATTGGTATGATCATATTTATATATGGATATATTGATATCAATTAAAATAACGTTACTAGTTTCATATTAAACTCAATAAATTCAGTTACTTGATTCTTCGGTGTAATAATTCATCTAATCAAATAAAGATAAAATAATGACAACCCTATTTATTAATAATGATGATGATGATGATGATGATGATGATGATGATGATGATGATGATGATGATGATGATGATGATGATGATGATGATGATGGGAGAGTGAAATCCTAACCCTAAAAAAAAATGATAAAATAATACTTTTCTTTCGTCAACCAAAAAACAAGGAGAGGATCATTTGAAAGATTGACCAAAGAAGAAGATCAGATGGGGGAGAAAGGAATGAAGCAAGGAGCTGAACTGATCAAGGAAGGGGTTTTCTTTCTTCCTATATATAAATTGAAACCCTAAGTCTTTAAGAATCCCAAATCCCCTTATTCATTTCTATTTTACCCCTGATTGTGGAATAATGGATTCATTGTTTTGTTTTGTTTTTTAAAATGAGAAAAAATAAATAAAACACACATATATAATTTACACAAAAAATGAATGCAGATTTCATTTTGTTGAAACTTTGTTTATTTAAATATATGTATATAAAAAAATGTTATAAAAAATATATAAACTAAAATATATTATAACAAATTTATATAATAATTTGGAGGGAAGGGGTTGGGGCGATGGTTGTGTCGTCCTAGCCCCCTCCTATAATAAGGAAGGGAGGGGGGACATCTAGTCGGCCAACCCCAAGCCCTATGTGGAGGTCAGGACAACGGCCATGGCCGCGGCTAAGGCCTTAGGCCCGACCGCCAACCAAACCATTTCGTAGGGTTTCAAAAAAAAATTATTATTTATATTTATATACAGAATGTTATCTAAAAAAATATATGCATGATTAATATGAAATTATAAAATGAAAGGAAAAAAAAAAGAGGTTATTAAAAATAAAAATAAAACAAAAAAAAATGAATAAATAATTAGAAAGAATAAATATATAAAACAAAAATAAAATAATAGATCAATAATGGTTTAAGATAATTATATTTATTTTTAAATTTAAAAAAGGTTATTTAAACATAATAAAATATTATATTATATAATATTCGAATAATAATAATAATAATAAGCTTTTTTTATGTTATTAAATTGTATATTAGATATATATGTAAAATAATATTTGATTCTTTTTTTGGTCAATATCATATTTAATGGGTCGGGGGGTGTAGTCGGTTGGTCGGGTACTTCCGTTGCGGCTCTTCCCATCAGTGTTCAAGTCCCCCACCGACCCCGTAGTACCGGTATTAGTCGTGTCTAGCCAGCGACGCCGGTCACGTTAAAAAGTTTACCCGGCTTTCAATAAAGTGAAAAAAAAAATATCATATTTAATATTATTTATGCATTATATATATATAATTTTAGATAATTTTGTAATATATTAATAGATAATTACATATATAATACATGTTTACATATTTGTATTTTTGAAATATTTGTAAAGTCTATATTCATAACTCTATTATCAATTTCGTTTCATTAATATTGTAGGACTTAGATTTGAATGTATATAAAAATGTAAAATTAAAGTAGGAAAAAAAAAACATTTTTATTTGGAGTGGAGATTTGATGTGGAAGCATGCTTGTATTTATATAATGGTAGATACTTAGTCGATATGAGGTTATATTATGGTACTGAGACACCTATCCAATTTGGTGTAAAGAATACAAGAATGGTTCTTCCCTTATTATCGTTAGGTATAAATTTAACCTGTAAAGAATTTAGAAATTTTATTTTGATTGCTAACTACACAAGTACATCAAGTTTAGTAATAATATCTTGTGTGTAGTTGTGACGGTTTAGTTCACTTGAGAGAACCTTGATAACGATGTTAAAATTGAGCCTCACCCTAATAAATATATAAATAATTTGATATTACATTTTACAATCCAAGTAAAATAGCGAACAATCTTAGTATTATTCCTATCAACATCATACCGGATGGAAGTTTAGAAAGCAACTAATTATACAAAGTATAGGATTGTCAGTTTTGTTCAATTTGACCTGATGGGATTGTGTAGTAATATATATTGATAAATTATTATTAGTGTAATAATAATTACAGTTATTAGATGTCGGAGTAGATTTGGGTGTTGGTAAGTTGTATGTTGTGTTGATGTTTTTGTATATTTATTTTTCTCTTTCGATAGCTATTAGAATTGTCATATGTAGATTGTTGTTAGTCACTAAATTTCAATATTTAATTTGTTATTAATTTGGAAAGCTAAGTATTTAGGAGGTATAAATCTCTTCATCAGCTTATGTTGACCCCTTCTTTTTGACTATTTTTATAGTGCAGGTTGGTGAGATTCTAGAGGTAGATAAAGTATAGCAATATAATATTTCTATGTTGAATTAGTAGCGTCTTGTATGTTGTTTGATTTGAGTTTGAATAAATATGATTATATGTTATTATTCAAATGAGACATTTGTAATGTTCTATTCTTAGAGATTGTCAATAACATTGAGTTGACTTACCTTTGAAAGATCCATGTTAGAACTTATGTACTTGATAGCTATATGTTGGTTGTATTATTTAAAGAATTTGATGTATAATAATATTTCTTAGCATAAATTGTTAATGATTTGCCTATAAAAATTAATACATTGCCAATAGATATAAGCTAGTACTTGACTAATTAGAGTTACTTCCAGTAGTAATTTGAAAACTATTATACCTATAAGTCGATAACCTTGTTGAATAAGATCATTAAATATTATTAGGTCAAAAGTAATAATCATTTGGATTAACCAATGTTGTAATATTTGAGATTCATATTTGGATGTTAGCATTAGTGTTAAAAACATACAATTTGATTAGTATAATAACATTAAGAACATAATATGGCAAGAAAATAGTGATAATTAGAAACTTCAAATATAGTGAATTTAATTTATCTTGGTGAAATTATTGATTAATCTTAAATATGAAGAATTAGTCATACAAATAGCATTGAGTCAAACACATTCAATTAAAATTAATTAGTAAATTTAATAGACTCTAACCTTGAGTGACTCAACATAAGTAATATGATTCACATAGCTTAATTATTGTAAAAACACAACTGAATAGGTTGATCGTAACAAGCCTTGAGACATCCTTTGTAATCTCATTAGAAGAGTGAAATAAAATTTGAGACTTAATTTCCTATCTTGAAAAGCACATGGATAGATATGTTATTCTCTAGGATTGTATGTCGATAGTTGGATGACTGCATGCATTTTTATAAGGTTCAGTGTAGGTTTACACTAAGAATTTCTTGTTCGAAAAATCAATTAAATCAGCTCAAAAATGAGATCAAATTAATAATTGATTTTGAGTATTATTTTTAAATGGAAACTAATAAGCTCTATATTTATCATTTGTGAATCAAGTTCTATAATCGTAAATTTTCTACCTCATTCTGATAATCCTTAATGGACTCGGTTCTATAGACATTTGACAATTTTCTACCCCTGATTCTATTTCTTACACTACAAAGTCGATTCAAAATTGAGCTGTCTATGACTGAGTTTGTATACTTTTGAAAAGTTATTAGTCTTAAAGAGAAATCAAAGCTTGTTAATGTTTTCTTTCACCTTTAAATCTATATAAAAGCCTTTAGTTTCAGATTTTATGTCCATTTGTTATTTTTGGTAATCCCATTTCAAATCAAATTTATTTAATTTTTTTTGTTATTTTTCATTTTAGTCTACAAGATCGCTCCGAAAAGGGTGTCACATTAATCACTCAACTTAATGTTTATTAAATCTAGAAATTAAAATCTTTTACTTCGAGTTTTTTATTCATGTTTAACTTTTCATATTTGTCTTTTAACTCTGTTTGATATTTTTGGTCAATGCTCCTTGAACCATGTACATTATTAGTAGTTTCTTTAGACAATTACATTTATATTGTTAATTTCAGTTTGGTTTAGACTTTTCATTTTATGTTGTTATTATATTAGGTCTATTTAAAGACTCATCTGGGAATTGTCCTTAGCTTGAATAATTGATTTACAATTTTTATTTAAATTATAATATTTTTAAGATATTTTATCCAAAATCATTTTGTGAGACCATAATGTGTTTTTGCTTTCATGGTTTTCAGTATAACACTCCCATAATTAACTCTTCATTTTTGTCTTTATCGTTATCTCATTTTGTGATATTGTTCATGTTAATATATCTAATATATGATAATAGTTTCTTTGTTTAACATTTGGGCTCGTGAAAAACATGATCCAATTTTACTAAGTTTAATTAATCTTCTTTGTTATGGATTCTGATTTGTGGACCTTCGGTGTTGATCTGTAATTATTCAATCTATTTAGACATGTGTCTTATCTTTTAGTGTGTTTCTTTTTGTCGTAAGAGGTTGAAGCATAGCTCTAATGTGTTGTGATTGAAAAATATTTTAAAATTTAACTTTGTTGTAAGTGTTGTTTACCAGTTGTTGTACTTTCTATAACCATGTGATTATTGATTTTTTTGTATTTGTTAGTGGTACTATGTTTGAGTGAAGTGTTAAAAAAATTGGTGTGATTGTGTGCACCTGAGATGTAAATTTTGGACATTACATTTTGGTATCAGAGCATAATTAAACACTGAGAACTCTGGAGTGTTGTTGTTTCAGTTTATGCATTTTGCAACTTTGCTCATGGATGTACAAGTAGAATGTCATGGTGACGATGTACATATTTCCATACATGGATTATATTGGGAATCACTAAATTTTAGTTTTCAAATCCATTTTATTGGTAGATGGAAGCATTTTATAGAGAGAACCTCTTGTTATTTGTTTGTTATCGTGAGGGAGTATCTAGTCACCATGGACCATTAGACCTTGAAGTGAATTAAATGATGCAATGATGAACTTCTTTGATTGATTATTTTTCTCTCGTGTCTCATTAATGAGTGTTTATGTTGGTCATTTTTCATTAATCCTTGGTAGAAAATAATTATTTATGGAGAAAATTTTGTATGAATATTTGTTTGTGAATAATAAATATCTACTTTAATCTATTTTACATATAATTATTATGTATTAGTTGTTTTTAATGAATATGATTCTAATAAAGAAATGCATATATAGATAACAATATGATAAAATTGATAGTTTTAAATCAAACTATTAACAAAGTTAGCTTTAATGTAGTATGCTTTAGTTAGTGTTTTGTTGTTCGACTTTGTTAAGCATAAGCCACGATGTTATAAAGAGGCCTTGTTCTATTATGTTATAGTTATGAAATTTAGTTAACCCTATTGCTTTGTTAACTTTGTGCACATTGTTTGTTATATAACCCAATAGTACCTAGTATGATTTGGATGCTTACGTTTAAAACAAGTGTTGTAAGTTCTAATCTTGTCCTTGATTTATTTAGTTTGAACCTTGTGGGTAACCATAAGTGATTCAAGAGTAAGTGTGCGAGTAAGGTCTTAATATTTTGCTTTCATTTTTCCCCTCTTCATTATGAAGAATGAATGTACCTTCCTACTTATGAAATAATTAGTAAGTCATTTAGTTTTTTCTTGAGATGACCATTGTGTTGCAACTACGGTTCACTTGGGTGTTCATTTTAGCATGAAATGGTGGTAGTGAATGCGAGTATAGTTTTTATAATATATATGATTACTCTACTTTGGATAATGATATTTGCCTTTGAATCAGTTGTGATAGTGCAACTATTGAGATCTTTGCATTATTGATATTACATGGGAGTTATCAATACATATTATTGATTTATATTAGAACAAGACAACTAGAATTGAATATGGTATTTTCTGGAAAAGCATTTGAGCTATGTGTAACAATCAAAAATGATATATTATTTGATAAGAGACTTATATATCGGTTGATTCAAAGACTGTATGACAATTGGCATATTTTGTGGGGTACTTTTGGCACTAGGTGCTAAGCATGAGGTTTACACTTGATCTATTTTTATACAGTTATATCATCACTTGTTATCGGGTGACATAGAGAAGATTACTGTTGTTCTTATTTCTCCTACCTCTGGGAGGTAGTTGAGTTTTATTGTATTACCTCTGGGAGGTAATCATATTACTCTTTTGGAAGGTATACGGAGGATGATGTGATATTTTCTCCTACCTCATGGAGGTAGTCAAGTTGTTTATATTCTCTCACCTCTGGTAGGTGATTGAGTTTTATTGATTCTTTTTCCCCTTGGATGACTTTTTACAGTCACATAGTTATAGTAATGTGATGTTTTTAATTTTTTTTTGAAAACCAACACTAGTCCTTGAACTTGTATTTACATTTTATTGTTCTTTTAGAGTTTTAAACATTTATTAGTTGTCTTACTAAACTTGAAGTAAATAGATTTACATTTGATTTCAATTGCAATTTAAATTTAATTTTGTTTATTTTGATGACTTGATAATTGTGACTTGGACTTGTTTTGATGAATGACACTAACTTTTTGAATTTAAATTGCAATTTTATGATTTCATTAACTTATTAACTCTTAAATTTATTATTTTGACATTTAAATATTCAAATTATTATTGTATTTTAGTTTTTGACAAATGTTGGTTGATGTGTTTTCTAAATATATGTTATAATGTGTAGTGTACATTGTTTAGGGGAGAAGAAGTAGATTTTAAAAGCTATTGGGTCGAGATGGGACCCTATTTTTAATAGGTTCATGACACCATCTTTTCTAACCACCGGCCATGGTGTTGATCATTCTATATAATATGGCCATTTATTTGAGAGGTCTAAGGAGTCTGGGAGGTCTAAGGAAGGAATAAGGAGGTTTTGAAAGGTCTAAGAAGGTAAGATGTTGTTGATGATGTAGTTGATGGGGATTATTATTCCTTGCACACTAGAGTGTTTTTTATATTATTCCAACATTATATGTTTTTATATGACTTAGTAGACATTTTCATTATTGTTTGATGAACATTGGATACAATATTATCATATGGGGATCAATAATTATACTCTTGTTAGTGATGTTGACAGATCTTAACATCAGTTGGTAGTGAATATAATATATAGAAATTCTTTGGAGTTATGATATTTTATTTAGTAGAAACAATATGGCAGTATGTTTTGGTCAGCAGTTGGTTCAGTATTGCATAACTAAGTGGTATTACATTAATTATATTAGTTTCATATTTTGACACTATCTTCTTTACTCCTATTGTTCTATGGGATGACACAAGGTTTATTTGGTGATTATCACTTTTTGTGATTGTTTGTAAAGTAGTTATTTGTATGTTGAAATATTTTGAGGGTTCGCTTAGTAGTGGATTGTTATGATTCGGTAATGTGGTGGACTCCACTACATGTTCCTATTTTGGAAGCATTTAGGACAATGCCTTTTTTAAGGGGGGTGAATGCAATACCCTTCTCAAGTTAGACAATATTTTTTTGATGACATGTCATCATGTGAATGACTAGTGTGTGGAGTGTGTCATTGAGCTCGACGTACGAGCGAGATGGTTTGTGATTTTTTGACCTAGTTGTGGTAACTTAGAATCAGGTTCATTGTGATTCTTGTAAGATCGTCTTGGACTATGTGTTCATTTAATGCTAACAACTATTTGTTTTATCATTTTTTTGTGATGTTATGCCTTATAGGGTTTTTTGTGTCGATATGTTACTTTTGACTAATCTATCCATAGGACCAGATTGTGTTAAATTAAATAGTTTGTTGAACTATCAAGCGGTCGCATCAAACTAAATGGTCCCAATTATTTGATGTATATCTTCTTGTTGCTTCAACAACTATATCTATTTTTTTAAAACGAGAGTCATAATGCTACTATGTTTGTGACCGAGCCCAGATAATATTCCATCATGCACATAAATAGAATTTTATATTAACTCGTAGTTATATAACTATTTGTATATTAAAACAGTACTATGTAGATAAATTGATTAAATAAATAAATAATTTGTTTCAAATTTTATCATTTCAATATTTATATGTATTGGTATGATCGTATTTATATAAGGATATATTAATATTATTTAAAATAATATTATTAGTTTTATATTAAACTCAATAATTCAATTACCTGATCTTTCGGTATAATAATTAATCTAATCAAGTAAAGATAAAATAATGACAAACCCATTTATGAATGGTAATAATAGAAAAAAAGAAAAAGGAGGGAGAGTGATCCTAACCCTAAAAAAATGATAAAATAATGTATTTCTTTCATTTAAAAGTCAACCAAAAAAGAGTAGAGGGTCATTTGAAAGATTGGCCAAAAAAAAAAGACCAGATGGGGGAGGAATGAATGAAACAAGGAGCTCAACAAATGAAGGCAAGGGGTTTTCTTTCCTCTTATATTTCTAAGTTTTCCAAGCTAGTGAATAGGATTAAGTTTTCCAAGCTAGTGAATAGGATTAATATTGAATGGGATGTAATGTTTGTGTTATTTATATATATATATAATCAAACCTTAAGTCCTTAAGAATCCCGAATCCCTTGATTCATCTCTATTTTATCTTTCATTTTGGGATAACGGATTTTTTATTTTATTTTTAAAAAGAATAATAATAAAGGAAGAAATAAATACAACAAAATCATATATATATAATTTACAAAAATAAATGCACCCAAATTCATTATGTTGAAAGTTTATTTATTTAAATATATGTATATAAAAAAAATGTTATAAAAAAAATATAAACTAAAATATATTATAAAAAATTTATATAACAATTTGGGGACGGATATATATATATATATATATATATATATATATATATATAAATATAAATATATAATTTACAAAAATAAATGCACCCAAATTCATTATGTTGAAAATTTATTTATTTAAATATATGTATATAAAAAAAATGTTATAAAAAAAATATAAACTAAAATATATTATAACAAATTTATATAACAATTTGGGGGCGGTGGTTGTGTCATCCCAACCCCATCTCATAATAAAGAAAGAAGAGGGGACAACCAACCAGCCAACCAACTGCCCTATGTGGAGGTCAGTATGGCGACCATAACCATAACCAGGGCCTTAGGCTTGGCCACTAGCCAAACCCTCTTATAGGGTTTCTATATATATATAATGTTATCCCCCAAAAAAAGGCATGATTCATATGAAGTTATAAAATGAAAGGAAAAAAAAGAGGTTAATAAGTATATATGTATATATAGGTTTAAGATGATTATATTTATTTTAAAATAAAAAAGGGGTTATTAAAACATAATAGAATATTATATTGTGTGATATTCAAATAATAATAATAATAATATATTAAAAATTAAACATTTTTTTTACGTTATTAAATTGTATATATAAAATAATATTTGAATTTTTTTGGGGTCAATATCATATTTAATATTATTTATGTAGATAGATAATTAAAATAATATTTTACGTGTTTTTAGATGATTTTATAATATATTAAAAGATAATTACGCATATAATACATATCTACATATTTGCATTTCTGAAATATTTGTAGAGCCTATATTCATAAGTCTATTATCAATTTTTTTTATTAACATAGTCACGACTTAGATTTGAAGGTATATATAAATGTAAACTTAAAGTAGTAAAAAAAAAAAAAAACCCTTTTTATGTGGAGTGGAGATTTGATGCGGAAGCATGCTTGTATTTATATAATGGTGGATACTTAGTTGATATGACGTTATATTATAGTATGAAACACCTATCCACTTTGATGTAAAGAATACGAGAATGGTTCTTCCCTTATTACCATTTGGTATAAATTTAATCCATAAGGAATTTAGAAGTTTTATTCTAATTGCTAACTACACAAGTACATAAAGTTTAATAATAATATCTTGTGTGTAGTTGTGATGGTTTAGTTCGTTAAAATTGGGCCTCACTCTAATAAATATATAAATGATTTGATACTACATTTTACAATCCAAGAAATATTGTGAACAATCTTAGTATTATTCCTATCGACATTATCCCTAATGTAAGTTGAGAAAGCAACTAGTTATATAAAGTATGAGATTGTCAGTCTTGTTCATTTTGACCTAATGGGATTGTGTAGTACTATGTATTGGTAAATTATTATTAGTGTAATAATAATTACATCTATTAGATGTTGGAGTAGATTTAAGTGTTAGTAAGCTATATATTGTGTTGATGTTAATTATATATTTATTTTTCTTTTTGGGTAGCTTATAAAATAATCTTATGTAAGTTGTTGTTAGTCACTAAATTTTAATATTTAATTTGTTATTAATTTAGAAAAACTAAGTATTTAGGAGGCATAAATATCTTGTTCAGCGTAAGTTGACCCATTCTTTTTTACTATTTTCATAGTGCAGGTCGGCAAGATTCTAGAGACAAATAAAGTATAGTGATATAATATGTATATGTTGAATCAGTAGCATCTTGTATGTTGTTCTATTTGAGTTTGAGTAGATGATGATTATACGTTATTATTCATATAAGACATTTGTAAAGTTATGTTCTTAGAGATTGTCAATAACCTGAGTTGACTTACTTTTGAAAGATCCATGATAGAACTTATACACTTGATGTCTATACATTGTATTATTTAAAGAATTCGATGTATGACAATACTCTTTAGTATAAATTGTCAATATTTTATTTGTAATAATTAAAGCATTGTCAATAAGATATACGCTAGTGTTTGACTAATTAGAGTTACTTCCAGTAGTGATTTAGAAACTATTAAACATGTAAGTTAAGAACCTTGTTAAATAAGATCATTAAATATTATTAAGTTAAAAGTAATAATCATTTGGATTAACTAATGTTGTAATATCTGAGATTCATATTTGAATGTTAGCATTAGTATTAAGAACACACACTTTGAACAGTATAATAACGTTAAGAACATAATATGACAAGAAAACATTGATAATTATAAACTTAAAATATAGCGAGTTTAACTTATCTTGGTATTGTGAAATTATTGATTAATCTTAAATATAAAAAATTAGTCATATACATAGTATTGGGTCAAACACATTCAGTTGAAATTAATAAGTAAAATTAATAGATTCTAATCTAGATTATTACTGAGTGACTTGACGTAAGTAATATGATTCACATAGCTTAATTGTTCTAGAAACTCAACTGGACAGGTTGACTATGACGAGCCTTGAGGCATCCCTTGTAATCTTGTTAGAAGAGTGAAATAAAATTTGATACTTAATTTCCTATCTTGAAAAATACATGGATATATATGTCATCTTCTGAGAGTGTATGTCGATAGTTGGATGACTGCATGTACTTTTATGAGGTTCAGTGCAAGTTTACACTAATAATTTTCTATTTTGAAAATCAATTAAATCGACTTAGAAATAAAATCAAATTAATTCTTGAACTTGATTATTTTTTGAAATGGAAACTTGTAAGCTCTATATTTATCATTTACGAATCATGTTCTATAGCCGTAAATTTTCTACCCCACTCTACTAATCCTTGGTGGACTCAGTTCTAGGGATATTTGGTAGTTTTTTGCGCTTGATTCTATTTTTTAGTCTATGAAGTTGATTCAAAATTGAGTTGTCAAAAATAATTAGTAGAGTCTTAAATAGAAACTAGATCTTATTATTGTTTTATTTCACCTTTAAATTTATATAGGAGCTTTTAGTTTCATATTTTTTGTCCATTTTTTAATTTTTAGTGACCCTATTCCAAATCAAATTTATTCAAAAAAATTTATTGTTTCTGATTTTAGTCTACAAAATCGCTCTGAAAAAGGTGTTGCATTAATCAGTTAGCTTAATGTTTCTTAAGTATAAAAATTAAAACTTTTTACTTTAAGTTTCTTATTCATGTTTAACTTTTTATATTTGTATTTTAACTATGTTTGATATATTTAGTCAGTCTTCCTTGGACCATGTTCTTTAATAGTTTTCTAAGAGAATTAGATTTATGTTGTTAATTCTAGTATAGCTTAGAAGTTTTATTTTATGTTATTATGATATTAGGTCTATTTTATAACTCATCTGAGTTATCTTTAGCTTGAATAATTGATTTAGAACTTCAGTTTAAATTATAATATTTCTAAGATATTTTATCCGAAGTCATTATGTGAGGCTATGATGTGTTTGTGCTTTCGTGGTTTTCAACATTACACTCCCACAATTAACTATTCATTTTTTTCTTTGTCGTGATCTCGTTCTATGATGTTTTTCATGTTAATATATCCAATATATGATAGTAGTTTTTTTGTTTAACATTTGGGCTCGTGAAAAACGTGATCCAATTTCATCAAGTTTAATTAATCTTCCTTGTTATGGAGTCTGATGTGTGGACCTTCAATGTTGACTTTTAGTTATTCAATCTATTTAGACATGCATCTTATCCTTTAGTGTGTTTTCTTTTATCATAAAAGATTGAGGCACAACTCTAGTATGTTGTGATTGAAAAATATTTTAGAATTTAACCATGTTGTTGTAAGTGTTGCTTACAAGTTATTGTACCTTCTATAACCATATGATTATTGATTCTTCTATATTTGTTAGTGGTAGTATGTTTGAGTGAAGTGTCAAAAAAAAATTAGTGTGGTTGTGTGTGCTTGAAATGTAAATTTTGGACATTATATTTTGGTATCAGAGCACAGTTAAACACTAAGAGCTCTAGAATGTTGGTGTTTCATTTTATGCATTCTATAATGTATGGGTATACAATTGAAATGACATGGTGAGGATATGCATATTTTCATACATAAATTATATTGAGAATTATTAAATTTTAGTAATCAGATTCATTTTATTAGTGGAAGTATTTTGTAGAGAGAACCCCTTGATATTTGTTTGCTATCATGGAGAAGTATCTAGCCACCATGGACCATTAGACTCTGAAGTGAATAAAATGATGTAATGATTAACTTTTTTCGTTGATTCTTTTGATTTTATGTTTCGTTAATGAATATTTATGTTGGTCAGTTTTCACTATTCCTTGGTAGAAAATAATTATTTATGGAGAAAATTTTGAATGAATATATATATATATATATATATATATATATATATATATATATATATATATATATATATATATATATATATATATATATATATATATATATAAAATTGATTGTTTTAAATCAAACTATTAATAGATTTAGCTTTAATCTAGTATGCTCTATTTAGTGTTATGTTTTTCAGCATAGTTAAGCATAAACCCCGATGTTATAAAGAGGCTTTGTTCTATTATGTTATAGTTATCAAATTTAGTTAACCCTAGTGAGTTGTTAACTTTGTGCATGTTTTTTATTATATAACCTAATGGTACTTTGTATGATTTTGAATGTTTACGTTTGAAACAAGAGTGTTGTAAGTTCTAATCTTGTCCTTGAGTTATGTAGTTTGAACTTTGTATGTAACCATAAGTGATTCAAGAGTGAGTGCGTAGATAAGGTCTTGATAGTTTGCTTTCGGGTCTCCCCTCTTCATTATGAAGAATGAATATACCTTCCTACATATGAGAGAATTAGTAAGCCATTTAGTTATCTCTTGAGATGACCATTGTGTTTTGATTACAATCTACATGGGTGTTCATTTTAGCATGGAATAGTGGTGGTGAATGTGAGTATAGTTTTTCTAATATATATGATTACTCTACTTTGGACAATGATATATCCCTTTGAATCAATTATGATAGTGCAACTACTGATATCTTTGCATTAGTGATATTACATGGAAGTTATCAACATAGTATTGATTTATATTAGAACAAGACAACTATAATTAAACATATTATTTTTCGAAAAAGCATTTGAGTTATGTGTAACAAGCGAAAGTGATGTATTATTTGATGAGAGACTTATATATCGGTTGATTCAGAGACTTTAAGACAGTTGGCATATTTTGTGGGTGTTTTTGGCATTGGGTGCCAGGCGTGAGGTTCACACAGTCTATTTTTATACAGTTACATCAACACTTGTATTGAGAGGCATAGGGAGGATTACTGTTGTTCTTATTTCTCCTATTTATGGGAGGTAGTCAAGTCTTGTTTTATTACCTCTAGGAGATAATCATATTGCTTTTTTGAGAGGTATATAAAGGATGATGTGATACTTTTTCCTACCTTATGGAGATAATCAAGTTGCTTATATTCTCTCACCTCTAGGAAGTGATTGAATTTTATTGATTCCTTTTCCCCTTGGGTGAATTTTTATAGTCACATAGTTCAAGTAATGTAATGTTTTCAATTTTTTTTTTTAGAATCAGCACCAGTCCTTGAACTTGTATTTACATTTTATTATTCTTTTAGAGTTTTAAACATTTATTAGTTGTCTTATTAAACTTGAAGTAAATAGATTTACATTTGATTGCAATTTGAATTTAATTTTTTTTATTTTGATGAATTGATAATTGTGACTTGGATTTGTTTTAATTAATGGCACCAACTTTTTGAATTTAAATTGTGATTTTTTGATTTCATTGACTTGTCGACTCTTAAATTTATTATTTTAGCATTTGAATATGCAAATTATTATAGTATTTTATTTTTTGACAAATGTTGGTTCATTTATTTTCTATATATATGTTATATTGTGCAGGGTGCACTGTGTGGGGGAGAAAAGTAGCTTTTAAAAGCTATTGGGTTGAGATGAAAGCCTATTTGTAATAGGTTCATGACACCATCTTTTCAAACTATCGGACATGGTGGTTTTATATATATATATATATATATATATATATATATATATATATATATATTATGACCATTTATTTGGGAGGTCTAAGTAGTTTTGGGAGGTCTAAGGAGGCGATATTTTGTTGATGATGCAATTGATGGGGACTATTATTCCTTACACATTAGAGTGTTCTTGATATTATTCCAACATTATATACTTTTTTTTTATGACTGGTAGACATTTTCATTATTTCTTGATGCATAGTAGATATGATATTATTGAATGGAGATCAGTAATTATACTCTTGTTAGCGATGTTAATAGTTGGTAGAGAATATGATATATGAAAATTCTTCAGAGTTATGATATTTCATTTAATAGGAACAACGTGGAAATATGGTTTGGTTAGAATTTGGTTTAGTATTGCATAGCTAAGTGGAATTACAATAATTATATTAGCTTCATGTTTTGACACTATCTTCTTTACTCCTATTGTTCTATGGGATGACACAAGGTTTATTTGGAATATGAACTTATGTTTTGGCATATCAAAGTATTGATAACAACATTTTGGTGATTATCATTTTTTATGATTATTTGTAAAGTATTTATATGAATGTTGAAATATTTTGAGGGTTCACTCGGTAGTGGATTATTATAATTTGGTAACGTGGTGGATTCCACTACATGTTTCTATTTTGGAAGCATCAAGGATGATGCCTTTTTTAAGAGGGATTAATGTAATACCCTTCTCAAGTTCGATAATGTTTTCCCGATAAGGTGTCATCATGTGGATGATCAGTATGTAGAGTGTGTCATTGAGCTTGACATGCAAGCAAGATGTCTTGTGATTATTTGACCTAATTATGGTAACTTAAAATCAAGTTTATTATGACTCTTGTAGGATTGCCTTAGACTGTGTGCTCATTTAACGTCAAAATCTATTTATTTTATCATTTTTTTAATGGCGTTATGTCTTCTAGAGGTTTTTGTGTCGATATGCTATTTTTGACTAGTCTATTCATAGGACGAGATTGTGTTAACTTAAACAGTTTGTTGATCCATCAAGCAGTTGTGTCAAACTAAATTGGCCCTGATTATTTGATTTATATCTTCTTGTTGTTTTAAAAACTATATCTATATTTTTGAAAAGGGGAGTCTTAAAGCTACTATGTTTGTGACTGAGCCCAAGTAATATTCCATAATGGGCATAAATAGAATTTTATATTGACTCATAGTTATATAAATATTTGTATATTGAATATTGTGTAGATAAAATGCTTAAATACATAAATTTACTTAATTAAAATAAATAAATAATTTGTTTCATATTTTGTCATTTTAGTATTTATACATATTGATAAGATCGTATTTATATATTGATATAAATTAAAATAACATTATTAATTTCACATTAAACTTAATAAATTCAGTGACCCAATCTTTCAGTGTAATAATTAATCCAATCAAGTAAAAATAAAATATTGACAAACCCATTTATGAATGATGATGATGGTGGGAATGAAACCCTAAAAAAAATGATAAAATAATACATCTTTTTCAATTAAAAGTCAACAAAAAAGAAAAAGAAAAAGAGGAGAGGATCATTTGAAAGATTGACCAAAGAAGAAGATAAGATGGGGAGGAAGAAATGAAGCGAGGAGCTCAACAGATCAGGCAAGGGGTTTTCTTTCTTCTTATATTTCTAAGTTTTCTAAACTAGTGAATAGATTTAATATTAAATGAATGTAATGTTTGTGTTTTTAAAAATAGATTGTTTTGTTTAAAAACAAAATGTATATATAAAAAAAAATTTAAACCCTAAGTCCTTAAGAATCCCAAATCCCCTTATTCATTTCTATTTTACCCTTAATTCTGGAATAATAGATTCCTTGTTTTGTTTAAAAAAATTAAAGAAAGAAATAAGTAAAACAAAATAAAATACACATACATATATAATTTAACCCAAAAAAAAATAAAAAAATGAACGCAGATTTCACTTTGTTGAAAAATTGTTTATTTAAATATATGTATATAAAAAAAATATTATAAAAAATATATAAACTAAAATATATTATAACAAATTTATATAATAATTTGGATGAAGGGTGGGGATGGGGCGAGGGGGAACTAGGGGGTGAGGGACCGCCCATAATAAGGAAGGGAGGGGGACAGTCAAGTCGTCAGCCATGGGCCACTGGCCAAACCCCTTTATAAGGTTTCAAAAAATAATTAATATATATATTTATAAATATAATGTTACACAGACACACATAAAATATGATTTGTATGAAGTTATAAAATGAAAGGGAAAATTGAGGTTAATAAAAATAAAAATAAAACAAAAAGAAATGAATAAATATTAATAAAAAATAAAATAAATAGATCAATAATGGTTTAAGATGATTATAGTTATTTTAAAATTAAAAAAAGGTTATTAAAATATAATAGAATATTATATTATGTAATAATTAAAAATAATAATAATAGTATATTGAAGATTAAACTTTTTTTTATGTTATTAAATTGTAGATTATATATATATATATATATTTTGCAATATTTTGGTTTTGGTCAATATCATATTTAATATTATTTCTAGATAAAATATTTAATATATATGTAAATGAAATAATATTTTATGTTATTTTTCATTAATTACATATGTATTATTAAATACGAGTTTAAAATTGAGTTTCATATCTATATGTATATAGATAAGTAAAATAATATTTTATATGATTTTAGATAATTTTATAATATATTAATGGATAATTATGCATATAATACATGTCTACATATTCACATTTCTGAAATAATTGTAAAGCCTATATTCATAGGTCTATTATCAATTCCACTTCATTAACATTGTTAGGACTTGGATTTGAAGGTATATATAAATGTAAAATTAAAGTAGTAAAAAAAAAAAATTATGCAGAGTGGAGATTTGATATGGAAGCATGCTTATATTTATATAATGGTGGATACTTAACTGATCTATGAGATTATATTATGGTACTGAAACACCTATCCACTTTGGTGTAAATAATATGAGAATGGTTCTTCCTTTATTACCGTTAGGTATAAATTCAACCCGAAAAGAATTTAGAAGTTTTATTCTGATTGCTAACTATACAAGTATATAAAGTTTAGTCATAATATTTTGTATGTAGTTGTGACAATGTAGTTCACTTGAGAGAACCTTGATAACAATGTTAAAATTGGGCTTCACCTTAATAAATATAAAAATGATTTGATACTATATTTTATAATCCGATAAATATTGCAAACAATCTTAGTATTATTCCTATCAACATCATACCTGATGGGAGTTTAGAAAACAACTAGTTATACAAAGTATAGGATAATCAATTTTGTTCACTTTGACCTGATGGGATTGTGTAGTAATATGTAATGGTAAGTTATTATTAATGTAATAATAATTGCAGTTATTAGATGTCAGAGTAGATTTCAGTGCTAGTAAGCAGTATGTCACGTCAAAGTTATATATATATATATCTTTTGAGAATCTTATAGAATTGTCATATGTAATTTATTGTTAGTCACTATATTTTAATATTTAATTTTTTATTAATTTGGAAAAACAAGTATTTAAGGGGTATAATTCTCTTACTCAGTGTGAGTTGGCTCCTTCTATTTAACTATTTTCATAGTGCAGGTTGACAAAATTTTAGAGGTAGATAAAGTATAATGATATAATATTTCTATATTGAATCAATAGCATCTTGTATGTTGTTTGATTTGAGTTTGAGTAGATGTTGATTATACGTTATTGTTCAAATGAGATATTTATAAAGTTATGTTCTTAGATATTGCCAATAACTTGAGTTGACTTACCTTTGAAAGATCCATGTTAGAACTTATGCACTTGATAGTTATATGCTTGTTATATTATTTAAAGAATTTGATGTATAATAATATTATTTAATATAATTGTCAACGATTTGTCTGTAATAATTAATGCATTGTCAATAGATGTAAGCTAGTGTTTGACTAATTATAGTTACTTTTAGTAGTGATTTGAAAATTATTACCCTTGTAAGTTGAGAACCTTGTTGAATAAGATCATTAAATATTATTAGGTAAAAAGTAATAATCATTTGGATTAACTAATATTGTAATATCTAAGATTCATATTTGGATGTTAGCATTAGTGTTAAGAACACATAATTTGGATGGTATAATAACGTTAAGAACATAATATGATAAGAAAATATTGGTAATTATAAACTTGAAATATAATGATTTTAACTTGCCTGGTATTGTGAAGTTATTGATTAATCTTAAATATGAAGAATTAGTCATACAAATAGCATTAAGTCAAACACATTCAATTAGAATTAATGAGTAAAGTTAATAGACACTAACCAAGAATATTAATGAGTGATTTAATGTAAGCAATATGATTCACATAGCTTCATCATTGTAGAAATCCAAATGGATAAGTTGACGATGGCAAGCCTCAAGGCATCCCTTATAATATCATTAGAAGAGTGAAATAAAATTTAAAATTTAATTTTCTATCTTGAAAAATACATAGATAGATATGTGATCCTCTAGAATTGTATGTCAATAGTTGGACGATTGCATGCATTTTTATAAGGTTCAGTGCAAGTTTATACTAAAAATTTTCTGCTCAAAAAATCAATTAAATCGGTTTAGAAATGGGATAAACTTAATACCTAAATTTTTTAAAACATAAATTTGTAAACTCTATAGTTATAATTTGTAAATCTAGTTCTAGAATCACAAATTTTCTACCCCACCATGATAATCTTTGGTGGATCCAGTTCTAAGGACATTTGACAATTTTTTGCACCTGATTCTATTTCTCATCTTATGAAGTCAATTCAAAAGTGAGTTGCCTAAAATAGTTAGTAGAGTCTTAAAGAGAAACCAAAACTTTTTAATGTTTTCTTTCACCTTTAAATTTATATATGAGCTTTTAGTTTTAGATTTTATGTCTATGTACTATTTTTAGTGATCCCATTCTAAATCAAATTTATTCAAAAAAAATTTATTGTTTCTGATTTTAGTCTACGAGGTCGCTCCAAAAAGGTTGTCACATTAATCGCTCGGCTTAATGTTTCTTAAATCTAAAAATTAAAACCTTTTACTTTGAGTTTCTTATTCACATTTAACATTTCATATTTATCTTTTAACTCTGATATTTTTGGTCAGTCCTCCTTGAACCATGTTTGTTAGTAGTTTTTTAGGAGAATTAGAATTCTGTTGTTAATTCTAGTTTGATTTAGACTTTTCATTTTATGTTTTTATTACATTATATTTATTTTATGACTCATCTAAGTTGTCCTTAGCTTGAATAATTGATTTACAACTTCGATTTAAATTATAATATTTCTGAGATATTTTATCCAAAGTCATTTTGTGAGGCCATAGTGTATTTGTGCTTTCCTGGTTTTCAACATTACACTTCCATAATTAACTCTTTGCTTTTTCCTTTGTTGTGATCTTGTCCTGTGATATTTTTCATGTTAATATATTTAGTATGTAATAGTAATTTTTTTGTTTAACATTTAAGCTCGTGAAAAACATGATCTAGTTTCAACAAGATTAATTAATCTTCTTTATTATGGAGTCTAATTTGTAGATTTCGATGTTGGTTTGTAGTTATTCAATTTATTTAGATATGTGCCTTATCTTTTAGTGTGTTTTCTTTTATCACAAGAGGGTGAAGCATAGCTCTAGTGTGTTGTGATTGAAAAAAAATTTAGAATTTAACCCTGTTGTTATAAGTGTTGCTTACTATTTGTTGTACCTTCTATAATCATGTGATTATTGATTCTTTTGTATTTATTAGTGGTATTGTGTTTGAGTGAAGTGTCAATAAAATAAAAAAAAATAGTGTAATTGTATGTGCATTAGATATAAATTTTGGGCATTACATTTTGATATTAGAACATGGTTAAACACTGGGAGCTTTAGAGTGTTAGTGTTTTGCTTTATGCATTCTACAACTTTGCTTATAGGCGTACAAGTGTAATGACATGGTGAGAATGTACATATTTATGTACATAGATTATATTGGGAATCACTAGATTTTAATTGTTAAATTCATTCTATTGGTGGATAGAAACATTCTGTAGAGAGAACCCCTTGTTATTTGTTTGCTATCGTGGGGGAGTATCTAGGCACCATGGACCATTAGACCCTAAAGTGAATAAAATGATGTAATGATGAAATTTTTTAGTTGATTAGTTTGCTCTTGTGTCTTGTTAATGAGTGTTTATGTTGGTCAGTTTTCATAATTCCTTGGTAGAAAATAATTATTTATGAAAACAAAATTGTATGAATATATGTTTGTGCATGGTAAATACCTGATTTAATCTATTTTTTGTATACTTCTAATTATTATGTATTAGTACATTGAGTGAATATGATTCTAATAATAGAATGCATATATAAATAACAATATGATAAAATTGATTATTTTAAATCAAACTATTAACAAAGTTAGCTTTAATCTAGTATGCTCTAGTTAGTGTTATGTTGTTCGACTTAGTTAAGCATAAGCCACGATGTTATAAAGAGGCCTTGTTCTATTCATAGTTATACTTATGAAATTTAGTTAACCCTAGTACGTTGTTAACTTTGTGTATGTTGTTTGTTATATAACTTAATGGTATTTAATATGATTTGGATGCTTATATTTGAAACAAGAGTGTTGTAAGTTCTAATCTTGTCTTTGAGTTATGTAGTTTGAACCTTGTGTGTAACCACAAGTGATTCAAGAGTAAGTGTGTGGGTAAGGTATTGATAGTTTGCTTTCATTTTAACCTATTTATTATGAAGAGTGAATGTACCTTCCTACCTATGAGATAATTAGTAAGCCATTTAGTTTTCTCTTGAGATGACCTTTGTGTTGTGATTACGGTTCACTTGGGTGTTCTTTTTAGCATGAAATAATGGTGGTGAATACGATTATAATTTTTCTAATATATATGATTACTCTACTTTGGACAATGATATATCCCTTTAAATCAATTGTGATAATGCAACTACCAATATCTTTACATTAATGATATTACATGGGAGTTATCAACACATATTATTGATTTATATTAGAATAAGACAACTAGAATTGAACATAGTGTTTATTGAAAAAGCATTTGAGTTATGTGTAACAATCAAAAGTGACATATTACTTGATGAGAGACTTATATATTGGCTAATTCAGAGACTTTGATACAATTGACATATTTTGTGGGGTACTTTTGGCATTGGGTGCTAGGCATGAGGTTTGTACTTGGTCTATTTTTATATAGTTATATCAGCACTTGTCATTAAGAGGCATAGGGAGGATTATTGTTCTTATTTCTCTTACCTTTAGGAGGTAGTCGAGTCTTACTTTATTACCTCTAGGAGGTAATTATATTGCTCTTTTGGGAGGTACACAGAAGATGATGTGATGTTTTCTCCTACCTTATAGAGATATTCAAGTTGCTTATGCTCTCTCACCTCTAAGAGGTGATTGAGTTTTATTGATTCCTTTTCTTCTTGGGTGACTTTTTATAGTCACATAGTTCGATTAATGTGATGTTTTTAATTTTTTTTTAGAACCAAAACTAATCCTTGAACTTGTATTTACATTTTATTATTTTGTTAGAGTTTTGAACATTTATTAGTTATCTTATTAAACTTGAAGTAAATGGTTTTACATTTGATTGCAGTTTGAATTTAATTTTATTTATTTTGATGACTTGATAATTGTGACTTGGACTTATTTTGATTAATGGCACAATCTTTTTAAATTTAAATTGTAATTTTCTGATTTATTTTTTAATTTCATTGACTATAGACTCTTAAATTTATTATTTTGACATTTAAATATTCAAATTATTATGGTATTTTAGTTTTTGACTAATGTTGGTTCAAGTGTTTTCTATATATATGTTATATTGTGTAGTGTGGAGGAGAAGAAGTAGCTTTTAAAAATTATTGGGTTAAGATGGAACATGTTTGGAACAGGGTTATGACACCATCCTTCCCAACCACTAGAGATGGTGTTGATCATTATACATATGTATGTATATATTATGGACATTTATTTGGGAGGTCGAAGGAGGTCTAAAAATGTCAGGAGCTCTACGGAGGGAATATAGTGGTTTTGCGAGGTCTAAGTAGTTTTGGGAGATCTAAGGAGGCGAGATGTTATTGATGATACAACTGATGGGGACTATTATTCCTTGAAAATTAGAGTGTTCTTGATATTATTAAAACATTATATGATTTTTATATGAATTGGTAGACATTTTCATTATTGCTTGATGCATAGTGGATACAATATTATCATATTGGGATCAATGATTAACTCTTGTTAGCGATATTGATAGCTCAAAACATTAGTTGGTAGCAAATATGATATATAGAAATTATTCAGAGTTATGATATTTTTTCAGTAGGAACAACATGGTAGTATGTTTTGGTTAGTAGTTGGTTTAGTATGGCATAGTTAAGTGGTATTAAAGTAAATATATTAGTTTCATGTTTTGACACTATCTTCTTTACTCCTATTATTCTATGAGATGGCACAAGATTTATTTGGAATAAGAACTTATGTTCTAGCATATCAAAGTATTGATAACAAAATTTTGGTGATTATCACTTTTTTTGACTATTTGTAAAGTAGTTATGTAAATAATGAAATATTTTGAGGGTTCACTCAGTAGTGGATTGTTATGATTAGATAACTTGGTGGACTCCACTACATGTTTTTCTTTTAGAAGCATCGAAGATGATGCCTTTTTAAAGGGGGGTGAAAGTAATACCCTTCTCAAGTTTGATAGTGTTTCCTGATGATGTGTTATCATGTGGATGACTAGTGTGTCGAGTGTGTCATTGAGCTTGACATGCGAGTGAGATGTTTTGTGATTTTTTGATCTAGTTGTAGGAACTTAGAATCAGGTTCATTATGACTCTTGTAGGACCACCTTAGACTGTGTGTTCATTTAATGTTAATAACTATTTATTTTATTTCTTTTTTTCATGACGTTATGCATTCTAGGGGTTTTTTGTGTCGATATGTTACTTTTGACTAGTCTATCCATAGAAACAGATTGTGTTAACTTCAACAATTCATTGAACCATCAAGCGGCCACATCAAACGAAATTGGTCCCAATTATTTGATTTATATCTTCTTGTTATTTTGAACTATATCTATTTTTTTTAAATCAATAGTCTTAATGCTATTATGTTTGTGTTCGAGCCCATGTAATATTCCATAATGGGCATAAATAGAATTTTATATTAACTCATAGTTATATAAGTATTTGTATATTAAAATGGTACTATGTAAATAAACTGATTAAATAAATAAACTTACTTAATTGAAATAAATAAATAATTTGTTTTAGATTTTATCATTTTAGTATTTATACATATTGGTATGATCATATTTATATATGATAATATTGATATTAGTTAAGATAACATTATTAGTTTAGTATTAAACTCAATAAATTTAGTTACCTAATCCTTTGGTGTAATAATCTAATCAAGTAAAAATAAAATAATGATAAACCCTTTGATGTAAAAATAAAATAATGACAAATACTTCAGTGTAATAATTTTATTATTTATTTATTTTTAATTTTTTTAATTTTTAATTTTTAATTTTTTTAATTTATTTTTGAAATGAATTATCCCATTATTCTTGCTATTCTCGCTCTTCCCACCCATGATAGAAGTTCTCCTATGTTTGATGATTCTGGATAGAAGGTCATAACACTCATGGTAGAAACTCTCTCGTGTCTAGTGATTCTAAGTAGAAGGTCATTGCAATACAGAAGACTAACATTGCTTACCTTCCTATTCATGGTAGAAGCTCTCATGTGTCTGATGATTCTAGATAGAAGATCATTGCTACATGAAATACTGACTCTGCTTCCCTTCATGCTCATGGTAAAATCTCTCATGTGTCTGGTGATTCTGAGTAGAAGGTCATCATTAAGCAAAATACTAACACTGCTTCCTTTCTTACTCATGGCAGAAGCTCCCTTGTGTCTAGAAATTATGGGTAGAAAGTTATCGTCATGTGGAATATGGTGGACCCTATGTAGAAGATTGTTTTAGAAGGCACAAAGCATGCAGTTGACTCAAATTAGATCTATAAGTAAAATTTGAAGTTGAAGGAAGCTTCTACTAGATTTGATGATGCAAATGGTTCCCTTGCTCAGGCAACCATGGAATAACTAAATATTTTGAAATATTTTCCTCCACCCCCATCCTAGCCAAAGGTAGATCCCATGTTGCCATCAGAGTCATGTATATCATGGACTAGAAGCTATGATAGACCCTTGAAAGCATATATCCTTTGTTGAGGTAGTATCTCATAAGACAAATCCAAAAGAAAATCCCACACTTCTCAAACCTGCATATTTTGACCCTATTATTATCTTTGATGAAGAAGAGATCATATAAGTGATCGGATCAAAATAATTCTTCTAAGCCAAATTCTCATCTATAGATTCATGGATTATTGGCAAAAACTTAAAGAGCTGCATGCTTGGATCTTGAAGCATTGGTAACCCCTCCTAATAGGTACTCTTGATATTTACCCTTATGCAAAAAGTTTATTTATTATTATCTTTTGTAATATTAAGGGCAAGGAAGAGATTCAAAACAATTTCTGGTGCTTGAATCACCATCCCCTAGTCATCAAACCATGGTCCCTTACCTTTAATCCCCTCACAAAACCACTTAATATAAAACCTATTTAGGTTTGTTTGCCTTGTCTTCCTCTTTAGTTTTAGACTGAATCAAGTCTAAAGTCTATTAGTAATTCACTGGGTAATTACCTATAAATTTATCTAGATGCTGATCATTTTTATCACATTACTTTTGTCAAAATGTTGGTGAATATTGATGCTTCTAAGAATTTTCCTAAAAATATCACTTTACAAGTTCGGGATTGCTCTTGGTCCCAACCACTGTATTAAGAAGGTTTACTATTTCATTGTCGTATTTATTTTAATATAGGGTATTTAACCAAAAAATATAGCTCTCTCAAGAAAAAAAAGAGTGAATTCTTTTGGTGGAAAGACTGCAACCTTGACCATCTACAAGTGGATGTTGAAGAAGATTCTGATGGTTCTAATAGCGATTCTACATCACCTTTGGAAGATCCTCAACCCTCTATTCTAAATGAAAACCTTAAAAGTCCCCCTCATTCTAAAAATGTTATGATGAAAGATCTAATCTCTCTAAGAAAAGCCACAATCATGGTAGTCCCCTTCACTCTAGTCTCCTCCTCCAAGAAAAACCTAGGAATGGAATTATCTAGGGCAGAAACATCTAAGGACCTAGCAGCAGAAGATAAATCCTAGCCCTATGTTGTTGTAGAAGATAAATAAGGTTCAAAAAAAGAAAAAAAGGTATGAAATTAGTGTTATAATCCTCTTGTATGACCTTCCACTTAGGGGGAAACCAGGTAGAAACTCTTTTCTCAAAGGGACTCTAAATAGAACTATAGAAGACAGTTGTTGAAGATAGAAATAAAATGAAAGATCATTGAAAATATATGGAAAGTGGTTGGTCAGAACTACTTCTAGTTTATATTGTTAGTTGTGTTTGTCATGTTGTTGTTATGCTTTCTCCATTGCTACTAGTAGAGGCATCCCATTTGTGTGTAAATGATTCATCTTTTTCTCCTTTGTATTAAGTTTTGGGATCTTCAAAACCCTTAACCTTTACCCTATCAAATAAAAATAATAATGACAAACCCATTTATGAGTAATAACAACAACAACAACAACAATAATAATAGGGAGAGTGAAACCCTAACCCTAAAATAAAATGATAAAATAATACATCTCTTTCATTTAAAAGTCAACCAAAAAAGAGGAGAGGGTCATTTGAAAGATTGGCCAAAGAAGAAGATCAGATGGGGGAGGTAGGAATGAAGGAAGGAGCTCAACAGATCAGGAAAGGGGTTTTCTTTCTTCCTATATTTCTAAGTTTTTCAAACTAGTGAATAGGTTTAATATTGAATAGATGTAATGTTTATGTTCTTGAAAATAGATTGTTTTGTTTATATATATATATATATATATATACAAAAAAATTCAAACCCTAAGTCCTTAAGAATCCTGAATCCCTCGATTCATATTTATTTTACCCTTAGATTCTGGAATAATAGATTCCTTGTTTTGTTTTAAAAAAAATTAAGGGAAGAAATAAATTAAAAAATTAAAATACACACACATATAATTTATAAAAAAAATGAACACAGATTTCATTTTGTTGAAATTTTGTTTATTTAAATATATATGTACATATGGAATAATTTTATTAAAAAAATATAAAATAAAATATATTATAACAAATTTATATAATAATTTGGGGAGTGGGGGGGGGGGGCGGGGGGAGACGGGGGCTATGCCATCCCAACCCCCTCCCATAATAGGGAAGGGAGTGGGGATGCCTAGGCAGCCAACCCCAAACTTGTGTGGAGGTTAGGCTAATAGCCATGGCCGCAACCATGGCCTTAGGCCTGTCTGCCAGCCAAACCCTTTTGTAGGTTTGTGTGTGTGTGTGTGTGTGTGTGTGTGAGAGAGAGAGAGAGAGAGAGAGAGAGAGAGAGAGAGAGAGAGAGAGAGAGAGAGAGAGAGATGCATGATTTGTGTGGGGTTATAAAATGAAAGGAAATAAAAGAGGTTAATAAAAATAAAAATAAAAATAAAAATAAAACAAAAATAAATGAATAAATAATTAAAGAACAAATATATAAAACAAAAATAAAATAGATAGATCAATAATAATAATAATTTAAGATGATTATATTTATTTTAAAATTTTAAAAAGGGTTATTAAAGTTTACCAGGCTTTAAAATAAAAAATAATATATATATATATATATATATATATATATATATATATATATATATATATATATATATATATATGAAATAATATTTTATGCTATTTCTCTTTAATAACATGTGTGTTATTAAACATGAGTCTAAAATCAAATTATATATATATATGAAATAATATTTTATGCTATTTCTCTTTAATAACATGGGTGTTATTAAAGATGAGTCTAAAATCAAATTATATATATATATATATATATATATATATATATATATATATATATAAATATATATAATTTGATTTTAGACTCATGTTTAATAACACACATGTTATTAAAGAGAAATAGCATAAAATATTATTTCATATATATGAAATAATATTTTATATGAAATAATATTTTATGCTATTTCTCTTTAATAACATGTGTGTTATTAAACATGAGTCTAAAATCAAATTATATATATATATATATATATATATATATATATATATATATATATATATATATATGAAATAATAATTTATGCTATTTCTCTTTAATTACATGCGTATTATTAAACATGAGTCTAAAATCAAATTTCATAACTATATGTATATATATCAGTAAAATATATTTTATATGAATTTAGATAATTTTATAATATATTATTAGATAATTACACATATTAAACATGTCTACATATTTGCATTTTTGAAATATTTTTAAAGCTTATATTCATAGGTTTATTATCAATTCCACTTCATCAACATTGTCAGGACGTAGATTTGAAGGCATATATAAATGTAAAATTAATGTAGTAAAAAAAAATCTCTTTTTATGTGAAGTGGAGATTTGATGTGGAAGCATTGCTTGTATTTATATAATGGTGGATACTTAGTCGATATGAGGTTATATTATGGTATTGAAATGCCTATCCACTTTAATGTAAAGAATAAGAGAATGGTTCTTCCCTTATTACCATTAGGTATAAATTTAACCTGTAAGGAATTTAGAAGTTTTACTCTAATTGCTAACTACACAAGTGCATAAAGTTTAGTAATAATATCTTATGTGTAGTTGTGATGGTTTAGTTCGCTTGAGGGAATCTCGATAACAATGTTAAAACTGGGTCTCACCCTAATAAATATATAAATGATTTGATACAACATTTTACCATTCAAGAATTATTGAGAATAATCTTAGTATTATTCGTATAGACATCATACCTGATGGACGTCAAAAAATAACTAGTTATACAAAGTATTGTCAATCTTGTTTGCTTTAACCTGATGGAATTTTGTAGTAATATGTATTGATAAGTTATTATTAGTATAATAATAATTACAGTTATTAGATGTCAAAGTAGATTTGGGTGCTAGTAAACTATATGTCATGTTGATGTTAATTGTATATTTATTTTTCTCTTTGAGTAGCTTATAGAATTATCATATGTAGGTTGTTTGTAGTCACTAAATTTCAATATTTCATTTGTTATTAATTTGGAAAAACTAAGTATTTAAGGGGCAAAAATATCTTGCTCAATATAAACTGATCCTTTCTATTTGACTATTTTTGTAGTGCAAGTTGGCGACACTTTAGAGGCATATTAGGTATAGTGATATAATATTTTTATGTTGAATCAATAGCTTTTTGTATGTTATTCAATTTTAATTTGAGTAGATGTTGATTATATGTTGTTGTTCAAATGAGATATTTATAAATTTCTATTCTTAGATATTATCAATAACTTGAGTTGACTTACCTTTGAAAATCCATGCTAGAAAGTATACACTTGATAGCTATATGGTTGTATTATTCAAAGAATTTGATATATAATAATATTCCTTAATATAAATTATCAATGATTTGTTTGTAACAATTAATGCATTGTCAACAAGATGTAAGCTAGTGTTTGACTAATTAGAGTTACTTTCAGTAGAATTTGGATATTATTACACCTATAAGTTGAGAATCTTGTTGAATAAGATCATTAAATATTATTAGGTGAAAAGTAATTATTATTTAAATTAACCAATCTTGTAATATCTGAGATTCATATTTGGATGTTAGCGTTAGTGTTAAGAACATACAATTTGAATAGTATAATAGTGTTAAGAACATAATATGAGAAGAAAATATTGATAATTATAGACTTGAAATATAGTGAGTTTGACTTACATTGATATTATGAAATTATTGATTAATCTTAAATATGAATAATGAGTCATATAAATAATATTGGGTCAAACACATTCAGTAAAGTTAATAGACTCTAACCTAGAGTATTATTGAGTGATTTAATGTAAGAAATATGATTCACATGGCTTAATCATTGTAGAAACCCAAATGGATAGGTTGACTGTGGTGAGCCTTGAGTCATCCCTTGTAATCTTGTTAGAAGAGTGAAATAAATTTTGAGATTTAATTTTATATCCTTAAAATCACATGGATAGATATATGATCCTTTGGGATTATATGTCGATAGTTGGATGATTGCATGCACTTTTATAAGGTTCAGTGCAAGTTTACAAGAATTTTTTGTTCAAAAAATCAATTAAATCGGCTCATAAATGGGATCAAATTAATACTCGAACTAGATTTTTTTTTGAAATAAAACTTTTTAAGCTCTATATTTATCATTTTTAATTCAGGTTCTATAACCATAAATTTTTTACCTCACTCTAATAATCTTTGGTGGACCTAGTTTTGGGGTAATTTGGCAGTTTTTTGCACTTGATTCCATTTCTTAGCCAATGAAGTTGATTTAAAATTGAGTTGTATAAAATAGTTAGTAGAGTCTTAGAGAGAAACCAGAGCTTGTTAATATTTCTTTTCACCTTTAAATTTGTATAAGATCCTTTAGTTTCAGATTTTTTGTTCATTTACTATTTTTAATGACCCCATTCTAAATCAAATTTATTCAAAAATTTATGTTGTTTCTAATTTTAGTTGACGAGGTCACTCCAAAAAAGGTGTTGCATTAATCACTTAGATTAATGTTTACTCAATCTAAAAACTAAAACCTTTTACCCTGAGTTTCTTATTCATTTTTAATTTTTCTTATTTGTCTTTTAACTCTATTTGGTATTTCTGATCAGTCCTCCTTAGACCATGTTCACAAGTAGTTTCTTAGGAGAATTAGATTTTTGTTGTTAATTTTAGTTTAATTTGGGGTTTTTATTTTACATTGTTATTATATTAGGTCTATTTTATGACTCATCTGAGTTTTCCTTAGCTTGAATAATTGATTTACAACTTCGGTTTAAATTGTAATATTTTTGATGTATTTTATCCAAAATCATTTTGTGAAGCCATGGTGTGTTTGTGCTTTCATGGTTTTCCACATTACACTGCCATAATTAACCCTTTGATTTTTCCTTTGTTGTGATCTCATTCTATGATGTTTTTCATATTAATATATCTAATATGTGATAGTAGTTTTTGTTGAACATTTTTTTCCCACATACCAATTTTTGCCTAAGTGTGAGAAGATAGACTTTCAAGTAGGAAATGGCAAGTATTTAGAAGACTTCAGACTTTTGATAGCCCATGAATTAAATGGTTTTATAAGTTTCAGAGTTACAAAGCTCCAAATTAGTAAGTAACAAGGTTTTAAAGACCCAAAATGGTCTTGAACAGAAGGCTTCAAGTTATCTCATTGGGAAGTCTTTGGGTTTTCCAAAGGAGACAACTTCAGGTTTCCTAGGCAGCACAACTTATTTCACTTCATGAGAAATTAGTAATGATAAGTCTGAAGTAAGTAAGTAGTGGGGCTTGGAAAGCCTGATTTAGTCTGGGTTGTGTATTTTGGGTTCTTCAAGGAGCACTACTTAATTACTTCATAAGTTATGAGCAGTCAAAAACCTGAAATAAGTAATGAGACATCAAAAGCTGGATTTGGTCTTAGAAGTGCTTCTCAGGTTCTCAAAAAGACAATCCAAGGCAAAAAGTCCAAAGAAATAACTTCAAGAAAGTGGCAGAGAAAAGGCCCGAGGAAATTGTTGAGGGAAGATAGTCTACGAAAATGGGTCATGAAAAGCAAAAAAGATGAGGAACGTTAAAGTCAAATGATTAGAAAATTCGAAGGGCTAATCGATGAAGGATAAGTGGCACAAGGGCATCCAACTAGTAAAATACTGACAGTTCATGAAAGTCCAGGCTTAACAGATCAATGGATAAGAAAAGGTCAAGTTTTCAAAGGGTCTTAGTGGGATTTTGACGGCCAATCAATAGAAAAGGATAAGGATTTTGGCTTTTAACTCTGATGATGTGGTCAATAGCCTACACACAGGATGCATAAGTGAAATGAACATGCCATTGTTAATGCAGGGATAAACTCAATTATGCCAAGTAGAGACATCTAGCTACCCACAACATGGCTTCTCAATATCCACCAAAGAGAGACTTGAATGCGAGAGGGATTCAATAATATTTTATGATAATCTCGGGCAACACATTTCATGGTTAAGGCAGTGGTGATGGCAGTAGTCAAAAGTCATCAATGACTCAATTACTTCTTCCCTCTTCTCATCTTCTCACATGGCCCTTTCTCTCTCTCCCCCTTTCTCTATAAATATCTCATGATTTGCCATTGTAACTCCCCATTCCCAAATTTTTAGATTTTTTTATCATCTTGTTGGGAGACAGATGCCCATTGAGACATTTTCAAAAGTGTGCTCCTTCAACTAGGCTAAACCCTATCAAAGTATTGTAAGAACTACCCCTTGAATGTAATGAGACTCAATTTCCTTGCCTATTATTCTATCTTCAATTAGTGCTTTAGTATGCTTATTGCTTGGTGGGTTTATGAATCCATTTATTCCTAGTCTATTAACCTATTTCTTACCTCTTTGAAGTATTATCAAGTTTTGGAGGTTTGAATTAGTGTTTTGACTGAACCTCTTCCATCGTGTGTTATCTTAACCTTGAGATCATGCAAGCCCAAGTCTCCTCATGACTGTTCTATTATGAGTTCAAGCATAGATGAGTGTCCATTTATTTCTAGTGCATCCCCTGATTAACCATCTTGGGAGCCCTTATATCCCTTCTAACACTTTTTCCTATGAAGTTTCATTTCAACATTAGTTTTAGGTGATCCACCAAGAGAAACTAGCCTCTTTAAAAATCCTAGAGGCTCAACCTCACCATAGGACACCCACATCCTAAGGTTGTTCCCATGTTTATAGCCAAAAGTGGGAGAGCCTAAAAAACTCTCCCATGAGGGGTGTAATTCCATGCTATAATAGTTTTGGCATGCCCAATCAGACCAAGGTCCAAAGCAGTGAAAGGATTTTTGATGTTATTATTTTACATATCAGCCTTTGGAGGCATTCAACAAACATCAATGGTGACTTTGAGCATCTATTAGCTAGTTTAAGCAGCCCAAGTTCCTGATCATTGTTATTTGCTTTTGAAAGCAAGTATTAACGCCATTGGTGAATCCCAATCAAAGCTCTTGGTTATGAGCAAGCTAAGTTTATCTCTTTGAAGTTTTAATTAGCTCCTACTTGACTTATGAGGATAACATGAACATCTATGGTGAATATTCCTATTATTCACCTCCTTATTATCAACCCCAATATGATCGTCATGATGCATATGAGCTCAATAAACCCTACCAATATTTATATCAAGGATATGATGAACCTTGAAAAGTTAATCATGGTCCATATATGCAAGAGTATTGACCTAATCATCCATATGAATAAGCCCATCAAAATACTACTCCTCATCAATGCTATCATGAGCTATCTATACCAACAATTAGGCAAACTTTAGTGAGCCTTGACAAGCATGCACTAGAGTTGTGCTCATAAAAGTGTTATGGCAAAAATGTCCCTACTCATTAGATCTATTATATAAGGGATTCATTACAGCAAATGAAATCACAATGGGCACCTATTGAGAGAGAAAATTGGAACAACCTCACTAGTGACATGATAGATATATGCAGTTACATTCAGAGTGTTGAGGACAAGCTGGAGAGACTTGAGGAAGAACATAGACAACCCCACCAACCTTTGGCGCCTATGTATGCACCTCCATAAACTTCTTGTGTCATTAATTCCTCCTCAAGAGGCCATTTCAAGTACACCTTTGATCTTCCAAGTTCATCATATGTTTTGTAGTTTTTTCCTACTTGGAAATCCATCCAAGGGGGCTGTCAAAAAAACTAAGTACTTGTTGTGGATCAACATGTTGTTTGGGCCCTAGACTTCATACCTCTTTAGGAGCCCTCTTGCGTTCTTGAACAAATTAAGGAGGATCTATTTCAAGATAATATAGAAAAGTAAATCAGATAGTTGGAGCTGAAGGCAAGGAAAGAAGAAAGGCATAATCAACAAATGAAAGTAGAACCACTACCTTTCCCATCTTGGAGCCAAGTCATGTAGCTAGGTAAATCCAAGGTCATTCAACCCCCATCCCTCCCTCCTCAAGAGCCTTTATCTTTTCCATCTTGGAAATCCATATAGAGTAGTGGGCCAAAGGAGGAGGTGGTGTTTCCTAAAATCAGACCAAAAACCTTGCAACCTCCATTCTTTTCCCCTGAAAAGCCTAGAGCCTTTCCTTCATGGAGAGCCATTCAAGAAACAAAGAATCAGGAAGATGAGGTGAGGGTGATCCAAGTAGAGTAGCTTCAGGAACAAAATTAGGAACCTATGATAGCTTCCCTAAACCTTTCTCACCTTGTTGAGCATTTTCAAGAGCCTATTATACCACTCTTTAAAAAAGAGCCTCTCCTCTATGAGGAAAACCAAAGAGATGCATCTAAAGAGGTTGAGGAGGATATCACGAGAAACTACAAGGAATAAATCACCATAGGGTCCCCCCTTGGTCTGTAAAAGATCATATCAACCTTCTTGAATGAAGGAGAACATATTGAAGACTCTTTTGTAGTATTACATGAAGTAGACTGCACTATTGAGGATGTAAAACTACCACCTTATGTTAAGAATGAAGGGGTCAAGGCTATCAATTCCCTAGATGAGCTATCAAATGATAAAAGGGATAAGGAAATGAATGAAGTAGATGATCAAACTAATGAACTTATAGAGCAGCCAAAGGTTCCCAATCAGTTGGAGGGCTCATTTGAGGACTTGTTTGAGATTTTGGGAGCTTGTTGTGTTTTTGGCCAAGGAAACTATGGTCTAGTTGCAGCCAAAGATAGCAACTTTGTCAAGCAAATCATGGGGGAAGAAGTGTGTATTTTTCCAACTTTGCCACCCCAAGAGTGCATTGCTGATATGGACTTATTTTAGATCTTCAAAATAGGGTATCAACTCCTTGATGAGCCTAAAAAATATGAAATAAAAGACAAGTCCAGTGTTTTTGAGGAAGCCATAGAAATAAAAGAGGTTTGCCTTGTTGAACCACCATTAGAGGTTGTAGTTAAGGAGACATATGAAGAGTTTGGGACTATCTAGATTCACATAGCTAACCTTTTGGAACTTCTTAGTTCTCATTGAGCTTAATGATGAAGAAGCTGATGGTTGTAACAAAGAAGAGGTAGGCATCAAGGCTAAGGGTCAAGCAGTTGTATGCCTTATTTAATCCCCTATCTCATAATGCAAGAAAAGTATCAAACTTTATTTTTGATCTAGGAGGAAAGGTTACATATAGTTTTAAGATGTATATATTAGATTAGTTTTGTTCAATTTCCTCCAAGTGTTGTTTCAGGCACATTTTTTTGTTGTTTTTTTGTTTTGTTCTAGGCTATTTTCTTTTCATTTGGTGCCTTGGGCACTTTGTTTTGTGTTGTCCTCATTACTTCAAGAGTGAGTTCCAAAAAGGGTCAGCCTTGTATCCAATTTTAGACTAGCCCAATTGTAGAGGCTGATGACTCCATGCCCAATGGACTAGGCAAAGGCAAGTGATTGGGTTCTCAAGCATAGTAGGCATGCTTCCCTATGAGTCACCAGAAATGTTGGCCAGTTTTTGGCCCACATACAAATTTTTTCCTAAGTGTGAGAAGATAGACTTTCAAGTAGGAAATGACAAGTCTTTAGAAGACTTCAGACTTTCAGTATTCCATGACTTAAATTGTTTTATAATTTACAGAGTTACAAAGCTCTGAAGTAGTAAGTAACAAGGTGTTAAAGACCTGAAATGGTCTTGAACAGAAGGCTTCAGGTTATCTCATTGGGAATTCTTCAAGTTTTCTAAAGGAGACAACTTCAAGTTTCTTGGGTAGCATAACTTATTTCACTTCATGAGTAATTAGTAATGATAAATCTGAAGTAAGTAGTGGGGCTTGGAGACCCTGATTTGGTCTAGGCAGTGTATTTTGGGCTCTCCAAAGAGCACTACTTAATTACTTCATAAGTTATGAGTAGTCAAAAACCCAAAATAAGTAATGAGACATCAAAACCCTAATTTGGTCTTAGAAGTGTTTCTCAGGTTCTCAAAAAGACAAGCCAAGGGAAAAAGTTTGCATAAATAACTTCAGGAAAGTGGTAGCGAAAAGGCTTGAGGAAATTGTTGAGGGAAGATAGTCCATGGAAAAAGGGCCAAGGAAAGCAAAAAAGTTGAAGAACGTTAAAGTCAAATGGTTAGCAAATCCAAAGGGATAATCAATCAAGGACAAGTGGCACAAGGGCATCCAACTAGTAAAAGACTGATGGTTCATGGGAGTCCAAGCTCAGTAGATCAACGGATAAGAAAAGATCAAGTTTTTAAAGGGTCTTGGTGGGATTTTGATAGCCAATCAGCAAAAAAGGATGAGGATTTTACCTTTTGACTCTGATGATGTGGTCAATAGCCTATACACAAGATGCATAGGTAAAAGGAACATGCCATTTTTAATGCAGGGATCAACTCAATCACACCAAGCAGAGACATTTAGCACCTATGACATGGCTTCTCAATATCCACCAAAGAGAGACTTGAATGAAAGAAAGATTTGAGAAGATTTTATGGCTATCCTGGGCAACACATTTAATGGTCAAGGTAGTGGTGATGGTAGTAGTCAACTATCATCAATGACTCAACAACTTCTTCCCTCTTCCCATCTTTCTCTCACGAGGGGTAAAATTCCATGCTATAACAGTTTCTTTATTTAAAATTTAGGCTCATGAAAAATGTGATCCAGTTTCACCAAGTTTAATAAATCATCCTTATTATGGAGTCTAATTTATGGACCTTCAGTATTGGCTTGTAGTTATTCAATTTGTTTAGACATGTGTCTTATCCTTTAGTGTGTTTACTTTTATAGTAAGAGGTTGAGACATAGCTCTAGTGTGTTGTGATCAATTAAATATTTTAGAATTTAACCTTGTGGTTATAAGTGTTGTTTACTAGTTGTTGTACCTTTTATTTTTGTATTTGTTAGTGGTAGTGTGTTGGAGTGAAGTGTCAAAAAAATGGTGTGGTTGTGTCTGCTTGAGATGTAAATTTTGGGTATTACAATTATTGTAGTCCTGAAGTCTTTTGATTTTGTTTGATACTCCATAAATATTACATATAACTCATATAAAGTAACTATTTTTGAATATGATCCTTTGGTCCTTTGTATAAACATGGACTTAATAGGATTTAGAATGGGACTTGTTTGACTAATCATTGGTCATCTATGTGAAGTTGAGATTCCCCCTATTTGAAATGTATTAGTAGGGTTTGGATTTAACATTTGTGTCTTTAGTTCTATCAGTATTTCATGACCCTCTAAATCCTTATTAAGGTATTCTAAAATAGAGCTACCCTTTCCTTATCCATCAGAGTTCCTTCATATTTGTCCATGGTTCATAGGTTGGTAGGAAATTGGATTTGATACCACTGTTATGAACTCTATATATTTTATTTTATTTTAATCAAAATAATGCCAATAGAAAAAGAATAATGTGTTGCATAAACAAAGTAAACCCTAATAATAATATTGGATCTATATTTTATTGGTAATAATCTATTGGAATACATCAATAGATAAATAATAATAGTGTGCAACTAATTAGAAATCAAGCACCTGGTAAAACATCTTTCCGAAATCAAAATTGACATTGTTGTATAATTTTGTTCCAGTCACCTCACAAATCAGATTGCTAATAAAAGAATGTTTTTAATCCAATGTAATATATGGATGAGATTACCCATAAAAACTCGGAAGGGTTTCATCCTATAATATCTAGATCTATGGGTTTTCATACCTAAATCTATAGATGAGTTCTCCTTATTATAGCTACCCACTCCAAGTCTAAAAATATGTGAAATGAGCATAATTTCCTCCTATCAAGGTGAGGCAACCTCTATTTATTTATTGACATGCTCCCAACCTTAAGCACCTAGAATTAGTGTCAAATAATAAAGATTATTTTTATTTGATATGACACTAATATCATTTAATAATCAAGTAGCCCATAATATGACACTAGTATAATAATATTAAAATGCCTAATTAGTTAATAAACCCTAACCTCTCATCAATAAATCAATTGTAGCTTAGGAACTACTTGCTATAAATCCCTGAGATAAAGTATTATGAACAACTAACTCACACATGTATCTAATAATATGTTGCATGACATGGTCCTATTCTTGTAGCCTCCAAAAGTCCCTAAAAAATAGGAACAATTTTTCCCTAGGTCACTTATAACAGACACATACACTTAAAAATCTCCGAAGGCATGGAAAATGTCAACAATAAAAATGCCACCTAGGGTAAAGACCCCATGATAAGACTAATGATGAGGTTCCTACCTCCAACCGACCTTCTAAAATCTAGGAAATGCCCCTAAAATATAGGAAATGGTCTAAAAATCATAAAATTAATTAGGGACAAATGAACAATGTTCGAAGTAGAACATGGCTACCTAAATTGTAGTGTAATTGGTGGACACATATGCAACTTACACTATTTTTTCTATTGTATACCTTTTTCTATGAATTTGGCCCTTATAAGCATGACAATAGGCTTCAGAGTGTGAAGATTATTTCATATGGATGTAGTGAAAGGTTGGAATATGAAGTGACAATAATTTGTAAAACTCTTCATATATTGCCTAGTTGTATTATATAATGATTTCGATGTGATAGAGATTCATATATGTTTTTGCAATGGTTTCCATTACTTGTCTTTTATGATTGTTCTATGTGCAGTGATGCTCTATTTTTTACATTTGTTAGTCATATAAATCTTATCAATTTTTTTGAATCGAATAAGCTTGTATTTTATACTAATTTATCCCTATTTTAATTAATTAATGGATAAGTTAAATCTGATCTATAGTGTTTTGTATTCTTTTATCATGTATAACACTAGTTATCCCTATATTATCATGTTCTGATAGGTTTTTTAGGAACCACTGCTAACAATGGTGCAATGAGTGTGGAACTTCTATGTTAAATATGTTGAGATGGTTGTTGGGGCAAAGAGATTTGGAAAGATGACTAGATGAAAGAGTTTGCAACTTTGCATAAGAAGAAAACATAATTAGAAAGATTGTGAAACAAGTTATTCAAGAGCATATATATGGAGAAAGTTATGATTTTTTAGTATGTATTACTAAGATTTTTAGCTACATGGTTGTCCAAATTGGATTATTATTATTTTCAGTCAAGATGGGAAGAGTTTATAATTTGAACAGAAGAATAGTTAGATAGCTTATGAACTCTAGATACTGATTGGACTCGTGTAGTAAATCATTGGTCCAAGACTACCATCGATGGTTACATCACATAATTTATTGTACAAGGGTATTTGGCTTTTGAAGCTATGCAAAACTTATTTATGAGAGTAATCTAAGGAAAGTTCCTTTTGCAACTACTTGCTGTGATCAAGATGTTGGTTGTTAGAAAGGCCATAGTGTCTATCCCTACCAACATAAAGTAGTTACTTTGGTCATTATGTAGGTGTGTACAATGTAAGATTGAATGATGCAGAGTTGAGCAAATGAACTTGAACCTAAACCCAAAATATGGAAAATGTAGAGATCTAAAGTGAGAAGAAAATTATGGGATTGGAAAGAGAATTATGACAACAAAGAAGATGAAATAAATTAGATAATCCAAATTTAACTACAAATAAGAGTAGGAGTAAAATAAAGGATGTTGAATAAAGGGTATCCCAGAGAGGCTATACAAGTTACAGAAATTGGAAAATGTGGAGATTATGTAGAGCAAGGAATGGAAGGGCCTAAGAAGGAAGAACATAGAAATTGGAATAGAGAGGATATGGATTAGAGTAAAGTGAAAGAAGAAATTAGGATAACAGTAAAATAGTTAGAAGATAGGAGTAGATCACAGTTATAAGGAAGAATATTGTTTGGTCTAGGAAAGGAATATTCTCTGGAGGAAGTTATATACAATCATAGAAGTATCATAGGTTCAAGATCACAAATAGAATAATTTAAAGACAAATCATTCATTTCAAGATTATGCATCCCCAAAGATTCATTTATTTTTAGAAAGAATAAATCAAAGTGTAGAGGAAGGGATAGATAGAAAGTGGTTAGAATCATTTATAGATAATTTTAGTAAACTTAGTGCATAAATTAAGAAATCAATAGACAAGAAGAGGTTAGAAAGGGTTGGATTCACTTTGAAAACTAATTTTAGGACACACATAAAGACCAGTGTGAAAAATCCCATAGTTGCAATTGTCAGTGTACCAAACATGGCATTAAATGCATGAATATTTATTGCTTTAACTCCATATGATGGGAGTTTTGACCCTAAACAAAATTTATTAACCTATGATATGATATGGCAGGTTAAGGAAGTGACAATTGAAGATGTGCATAAATGAGAACTCATAGGTTTTGGAAGCAAAATGACTAAGAGGGGGAGGTGAATTAGTCTTCAAAACTTTCTTATACAATCTTACTTTAGCAATCATAGATCATTTAGACAAGCAAGTACATCTTAGCAAGGATATACATTAATTCACAAAAGCATGGAACATTTGAACATAATATGTACATGGGAAACCCTCAAGGGTAATAAAACCTATTAATGATGCAAATGGAATACATTACTATAATTCAAACACTAACTTTAGTGAAACATCAACTTCACATGGGACACCAACCCTAACTAGCTAAGCACCAACTCAGTTAGGCTTAAGCAATCACCCACTTGTAAGGTGGCGCAAACCCCCTAGATGACTCAAAATAAACTCAACCACCTAAAACATTTGATCACCTTTAAAACATTATGTTTCTCATACAAAATATGATGATCTCCTTCTTCATCTCTTCACACACTTTTATCCCTCTCAAACTGGTCTCTAGCCTTCTTCACTCAACTAGTCCTCTTCTTAACTTGATTAGGTCATATGACCTTGATCCTCACACACAAAACCCATGTAAAATGTTCATCACTGATCCTTTATCCCCTTATGATGGTCTACAAGACCTCCTTGTGCTCTATAATATGCTTTCTTATTCACTTTCTTTTTCACACACATCAAATAGGCCTAAAAATGCCTAGTATTTATACAAGTTTCTTGTTCAAATCCTTCTTAGTTAGTTAAACACCCTTACCCTCTTAGGTCAGCCCAAGGTATATTTTAGTGGTGAATATTCATTAATTCACAAATATCATATTTTTTGGATTTTGGTTTTAGGGTTGGTAAATGGGATTAGATCACCAAAATTTTAGGGATATAAATAATTTAGGGGTCGGCTCACCAACCTTTACAATAATATATAAGATGACACTCTAATTAACCACATATATAGTATAACAACCCCTCGATATCAAATAAGCTAACAAGCAGAACCAAAATTGGAGGTCCACATTATCAAATTATAGTGTTGAATAGAGGAATCGAATGACAATGCCAAATGGAAGAATTGAATGATAGTGCTAAACGATAGTGTCGAAAGATAGTGTTGAATGATAGTGCTAAAAAGTAGGAAGAAAATTCCAAAACCTAAATATTATTACATATTTGGATTCCTCTCGAAGAGTTATGCCATTTTAAAAAAATCATCATAATCTGAATCCATATGCAAAAGTTATGGCCTCCAAAAATTATCATTTGGTTGTGTCATTTGGTTATGTCATATGGTTTGGTGATACGGTTTTAACTGAATGACACAAAAAAATGGTTGAAACCATATGACCAAACTAAATGATACAACTGACTACCAACTTCTAAAATCCATAACTTTTGCATATGGACTAGGATTGCAATGATGTTTTTCTAAAATTGTGTATCTCTTCGAGAGAAATCTAAATATGTAATAATATTTAGGTTTTGGAATTATTTTGGATTTGTTATTTGTTAAAATTAAGATTTAAAGTCATTCATTTTATCCATTCAATCCAACCTATATATTCACCATCGTCTATAGAGTATTTTCCATAGCTATGAATCAAATTTTCCTAGATTCACCAAAAATTTACAATATGTTTTCCAATAGGGCCTCTTAAAATATACGATCAATCATAAAGCTTAGGTCCTTATTTTAAAAACCAATACTTTTAATTTAGAGCTAAAGCCCTTACCCATATACCATGGATATATTAGGTTTCCATGTAAATGTTACACATGCCAATGAGTACTTGAGAATTCTTCTCAGGCTGAGAATCCTTCATTCTATGCACACAAGAAACCTTAAAACCACTTTTCATGACTTTTCTTAAAAATTTTATCCTAAAACTTGGTAAACACACTTGAAACAACATGAAATACCTCTATCAATGCACATAAACTCATACTTGCCTTTAAAATTGATCTTGATACCCCATCTATCCACCATCTCTATCTTTGCTCTCTAGGCTTTTGACCTACAAGTCACATTAGGCCTTAAAAATGACCTTTTATCCATTGTCCACACACTCTCCACTTCAATCACATGTTCAATAATCTTCTCACATGATCTAACACTACTTTTTATCCTTCCTAGGTCTTGGCAACACCTCATGACCCCTTATTAGGTTACATAGAGTCTAAAACTCGTCTACTTGCATGCTAGATCTATAAGACTTACCCATGTGAGCTTACTCTAAAAAAATCATGAGTGATCTAGTGTATTTTATGCATGCTTAAACATCTTTAAACACCTAGTCATGCCTATGTGTATCCATATCTCTAGGACACCAACCTTATACCTTATCACAAGGTTTCTTCATGCAGTGACCAAGGACATGACTAGGCTTTTCAAGCTCTTAAATCTTGAAAAATGACATTGAGACATAATTTTATGATTCTAAACCTTGATCATGTGCCTTTCATGATTTTTATACAATATCATAACTCTACACACCTATTAATTTTCATCATGTACATGCTTGTTATGACTAGGCTTCTCAAGACACCTAATACTCAAAACATGCTTACCTTGACCTGATCATCAAAACTCTTTGTGACAATACTGACAATCATTAAGCTGACATAAATCATGAAATTAACCTTAGAATAATTATTAAGTTGACTACAAATTATTTTTTAATAGATAAATAATAGGTTGCCTTCAAATTCTCTCTTTCCACATGGATTTCTTGTCACATACCACTTCACCATGCATCTTTACTAGATGTACCTTGAAATTAATGACATCAATCTTGAAATTGACATAAATGACATCAAATTGGACTTGAAATCAATGAAAATATTCTCAAAAAACTCCCCCTTTATCATTTATGACAAATCATTCTTCAAACTGATCACTCTCATCTCCCCTAGTCTGGTCAATCTCCCTTATTGGACTTTTTCCCCCTTTGACATTAATGACAAAGGGTTATGCATAGATTGCCATATGGAACCATACCTTTTTGCTATAGGATCTCATCACATAGATTATGAAGTATTAAATTAACATGTTCCCCCTTACTTCATGCTTACCTTCTTCAAAATAACTTAGATTACAAGACCACTTATCAATGTAGATCAAACTTAGTCACAAACCTAAATTGTTCCCCCTCAAATAAAGCATTTACCATGATTCTACAAAATGAATAGTGTCTCCATGGAGCCTAATGGAGTCACCTCTTTATATAGATCACTAAAACATTACAAGTTCAAGATATTCCTATATCTCCATGCTCTCATCTAACTAAATGTCCTTCAATACCCTTTTAGGCTTGATTTACATTATATGTTTGATCTCTTCATCATCCTTTTGATCATCAATATGGGATGACAACAATAATTCCTAACTTGATTAAACATTTGAAGCATTCTCTATCATATAAAATAGTCCACTTGAGATTGTAGAGTGATCATGAGTCATCTTCATTATATTTGGTTTCCAAACATTCATTTGTCTTCTTTCTAGCACTCTAGAGGCTTCAAACCTCCTATTTTGACTTGACGACCTTCTAACCTTGTTAGGACAGAATTTTGCAATGTGTCCTACATCATGAAAAATGTAAAAAACCACCTTATACATACCTCTTGAATGGTGTGAGCTATGACTCCTTCCATAGTCCCATGATTACTCATTCGTGGAGGGTCTTCTACATTATCTTACTTTATGACTAAACCGATTGCATACAAAATAGTAACTATTGAATGAATTGGCATACCTTAGAGCATTGGGTTGTTTGATAGGTCTTTTCATGTTGACCTTGTCTTTGACAATGTTCTCCTTGACTTGAGGTGCCTACTTTTGGTCTTCTTTGAAACTAATACTTGTCTTGTCACTTGCAGACTTTTGACTAGTCAAAATATCATCTAAGGCCTTAGTGTTCTTTTCAAACTTCACAAAGGTCATCACCTTTCTAGATGTTTGATTCAAATTAGCTTTCAAGGATTGTATTTTAGTTTCATACATGATGCATTTTTCCTCTTTAGCCTTTATAATTTCTTTGACTACCTCCATTTGTGCCTCAACTTGATTGATGATCTCATCATACTTCTTGGAAGTGTTACTCAACCTTTCCTTAAATAAGCCAATATGCTCTTCATTGTCCTTTAATTATTTTAGTTTATGATTATTTTCCCTTTCAAACATTAATTCCTCTAGGGCATTTACCAATTCTGCCTCAAGATCTACTTCAGCTTCTTCATCTGTTTCCACATCAACCATAATGCCTTTCTCACTTGAATAACTCTCATTGTTTGGTTCTATTGCCATAAACAAAGTTTCATTATTGTCATGTTTAGGTTTATGACTACCATAATCACTATCAGATGAAATTGAGTCACTTACATCAGAAGAGTTGTCTTCTTTAGTATAAAATCTTATTTTGTTCTTGAGAGTTCCTTTTTTGATTTCATACTTCTTGAACTCCTTCTTGTTGTTATCAAGTTTATAGGTCTTCTTATCATCTCCATGATGTTCATCATGTTCATCATTATGCTCATATTTATCTTGTTAGGACACTTGGATGCAAATTGACCAATCTTACCACAGTTGAAACATTTGAATGACAACTTACTTTTGTACTTACCAGATCCAAACCTCAAATTACTTGCAAACATGGTTATCAGTTGATCATCATCAACATCTGAGAATTTCTATCTTTGATCTTATATTTTGATTTCTTCTCAACTTTTAAGTTTGATTCCTTCTTGGGAGGTCTTCCTTCATTAGTTTTCATCTCATAGGTAGTCAAAATGTCATGAATTCCATCCATCTCTAACTTGTCTAAATCTTGTATCTCTTCTACTGTAGACACCTTAGAGTCAAACTTAGGAGTTAGTGACATCAATAATTTTTTAACAACTGTATATTTTTACACCTGTTCTCCTAATCCTATAATGACATTGATAACTTCATCAACCCTCAATAGGTAAGATGCAATGGTTTCATCTTCATTCATCTTTAGGCTTTTTAATTATCTTTAGTGGGTCTACAACTTGTCCATCTTAACCTTGGTGTCTCCTTCACAGATAGTATTTAGTTTGTCCCATATCTCTTTAGCTGATTCATAATTCATTACCTTCACAAGATCTATTTTTGATAGGCCATAAAGAATGACATTTATTACCTTAGAGTTGTTTTCACTAGCCTGCTTATCTGTTGCATCTATTGGTGTAATAGGAGGAGCAATATAACCATCCATAATTGACTACCAAATATCATGTCCTTATGAAATCAAATATATATTCATCTTTAAATTACAAAAGGCATAATTTGATCCATTAAAAAATAAAGCTTTGCTAGTAGAGAAACCACCTTGAACTTGCTGACTAGCCATCCTTACTTCTAGGATCTCCTTTAGGATTTTAGACCTACTTCAAAGGACCAAGATCCAATACCAAATGTTTTAATAAAAATGACTGAGAGGGGGGGTGAATTAGTCTTAATTTTTTTTTAATACAATCTTACTTAAGGAAGCAATCATAGATCATTTAGAAAAGCAAGTACATCTTGGCAAGCATAAGCATAAATTAATAAGAGCATGAAACATATGAATAAAATATGTATGTGAGAAACCCTAAAAGGTTAAAAAAAACCATTGATTATGCAAATATACTATAGTCCTATAAGATAAACACAAAACTTATAGAAGCACCAACTTCACATGGAGCACCAACCCTAACTAGCTAAGCACCAACTCAGCTAGGTTTTAACAAGTACCCACTTTCAAGGAGGCACCAACCCCCTAGATGAATAAACACCACATTATTCACCTAAAAAATTAGATCGCCTTTATAACACTATGTTTCTCATAAAACACATTAAAATATCTTTCTTCAATTTTTCACACACTTTTATCCCTCTCAAATTGGCCTTTAGCCTTCTTTGCTCAACTAGTCCTCTTCTTGACTTGATTAGTTCATATGACCTTGATACTCACCCAAAAAACCTCTATAAAATGTTCATAAATAATAAAATATTCCATTTTTATGGTTTAAAATACTTCCATTTAATCTACAATATGGTTTCTTATTCACTTTCTTCTCCACACACATCAAATAGGCCTAAAAATGCCTAATATTTATATAAGTTTCTTATTCAAATCCTTTTTAGTAGGTAAAACACCATTACCCTCTTATTTAATCCATTAAATTAATATTATGACATCTCATATACATGTATCAAACATGATTTGATTCCCTTTAGGTTTGATCTTTCTCAAATAGGCCTTATCTCTCCTTTAGGTCTCATGGAGACCTAATTCTATTGGGCCTACTTAACACACGTTTCCCTTTGATATTATTAGAGAACATTCAAATACTTTAAACAATAGGTAAAAATCATATTCCATGCCAATATACCCTTTATAATATCATCTAGGCTTTAAATCACTTTTTAGCTTAAACCACTACTTGGAGCACATTATTAGTACTGTTCATGTTAGGTCTGTGCATACCCAAAGAATTTGTCTTAAATAAGTGAATTATAGACAAAACTTTGACAAAAAAACATAAAAAACAATATATATATATATATATATATATATATATATATATATATATATATATATATATATATATATATATATTACCTTAGAGTCATCACCATATGCATTATACTTCATAAATAAGGGTAAAAAGACTCAAACCCTTCTTTGCAAGTAGCTCACTAAGAATTGCCAACTAGCCTAAAAACATAGTCATGGAAGCTTGAAATATAAACCTAAAGGGACACATAAAAATAATTAAAAATAATAAAAATGATATTATAAAATACTTATAATATATTTCAATAAAAAATATAATAATCTCTAATAGAAACTATTGGTCTTGTAGACCTATCTGTTGACCTTCTCTCTCATAGTCCTTACTTGACCAAACAAGCCATTTTGGATTTGATGTTTTAACCTCTTAAAATAAATATAAGACATTATAAAAATCATTTATAGGTCATTAAATTCAAAAAAAACACACCATGTCCATTACATACTTCAACTTATAGTAAAGGGCCTTCAACTCATCACTTCAACTTGCTTGCCTAGATCTGCCAGTTTATCTTCAAACACAGTCATGGTGATAAAGACCTTCAACACCTGTGTAGATATTTTAAAATAATATTGATGTATGTGAATGATCTTATGAGATAATTAGGTAACTCTCATATTTAAATATACCATGGTCAAGTGATAATACTAATTTTTTAGACTAATCTCATAACCTTACACCTTTTATGTCTTATCTGCACAATACATGTCAACTTATAAGCAACAAATTCATTATATAGACCAATTTAGAAAACATATATCCAACATGATAATATATTAAATTTATTTAAAAACTTCTCCATGCACCTGTATTCATCCCTATTTGATCTGGGCAATAATTCAGGTGACAATTCGGGTGACGGTTCTACCTCAATTGATGATAAAACTTTTGAGAGCCATAAATTTTGCACCATAGATCCAATTGACTCCATATTTGAACCATTGGAAAGATAATAATGAGGATAACATGGTTAGATGGCACATATACTTTATTGGTGGTTTTTAACCCCCAAAAAACTAATGAAAGTGCTCCAAATTTCAATTTTAGTAGTGTAGTCTAAAAATAGTAAGTTTCTAAAAATAGTAATTCTTCAAATTCTATATTATTTTAAATCAGGGAATTAAAATCACTTAATCTCCCTCAATATTGGTGACCTTCCACATCCTCATCCTACTTCAAAAATGTGTATAAATTAATATGTAACCCAAAATGGAAATCAAACATCTCTTCTCAGAGATAAGCATATGATTGTATTGCAATCTTGAGTAATAAAACATCTCTTCTCAAAGAATTCATTGTTACTATGTTGTTTTTGTGATCTTAAAATATATGTCAATCAAAAATTTTAAGTTTTGTAACTATGGTATCAGATCATTTTGTCTTGAGAGTGTATGATCCTGAGGATGAGGTCAAGCTACAAGAAGCTTAGGTGGAAAACAATAGAACTTCCAAACTATCCACCTATTCGCTCCAAATGAATTCAAATGGAAGATGAAACCAAGACATATGATCCCTTCAAGGAAATAGTGAATGAATCCCTCCAATGGCCAAAATCATAGATGCTACAATAATTCACCCAAATTCTCCAACAAATCTCGATGGAAAATTTTGGCTCTTCATCTGCACTCCTTAGATCCTCATCTATGGAATGTCCTTTCAGTGCTCCAACACCTTTCAAGGTTCAGGTAAATTTTGATATACCTACATTTGAAGGAAAAATCAATGTTGATGTAGTATAAAATTGGTTGGAATAATTGTCTTCCTATTTTTCTATAAATAAATTCACCGATGGAGAAAAGATCACTTTGACTCTTTTGAAAGCATCATTGCTCATGAAAAATTGGTGAGAAGTGTACAAAAAGAGGTTCAGTATAGATGACATTGGAATTTAAGTGGAACCTACCTGGGATGATTTCATGGAAGTGATAAAAGAAGAATAATCTCCCATTGGAGCATATGATGATCTGTACATATAGTGGCAATAACCTTGCCAAGGTTAAGACCAATTTGTTCAAAATTACACTGATATTTTTCATTCTCTATCTATAAGATCGGGCATCCAAGAAAGTGAGAAATAGAAGACTCTCAAATATCATGGTGGACTACAATGGTACATATGGGAAATAGAACTCTTTAATTTGGAAACCCTCAATGAGGCATACAAATTCACAGTGAAGATTAAACAAAAGCATGGAAGAAAGAATATGAAGAGTCAGCCTTCAAAATGGAAAAGTGACAAGGAAGGTCACACACAAGGCCAAAATTGGAAGAAAAAGGAGTTTCAAGATAAGAAACCCTAGAAGGGGAAGACTAGAAAATAGTGTGATTACCCCAAAAATGGAACTCACTCTAAAGAAGAATGTCGAGCCATCAAGTCATTGCTTTCTGAGTCACAATACTTGACATCTACTACTCTGTCTCATACACAACCTAAAGTCAAAGAAGATGAAGAAGATATTGTAGATGATGAGCTTGATACCATCATTACTTCATCACATACCCAAGAGGAAAGGCTAGATGATAAGATAAGGTTGTTTCATTTCAAATTATGTGTAAAAGGTAAACCTCTGCATTTCATTCTTGATAGTGGGAGTCAAAATAATTTAATCTCTATTAAAGTTGTGAAAAGTCTAAATCTATCCATGAAGCCTCACCCAAATCCATATAATATTGGATGGTTGAGCCTAGGGAGAGACCTTTGTGTCACCCATTAGTGTCTTCTTTCATATGCAATATAACCTTTCCAAGATGAAGCCTTGTGTGATGTGGTCAATCTAGATGTTTGTGATGTACTCCTTAGTCAACCATTCATGTATGATCAACATGACATCTATGAATCATGAACCCAAAGAATCACCCTCACTCTTGGAATGTGGTGTTATAGGGTACTAGAGGTACCACATCTATCTCCCTAATTAGTGCCAAGTAATGCAAAAGATTGATGGAGAAGACATAACATTCATTCTCATGGTGGTCAAACCACAGAATCCAAGAAGGCTGATGTTGTAGTCCTGACTACATAATCAACACAATAATAAAAGTAGATGGAAAAAATCATAGGAGAATATGATGACTTATTCAAGTCACCCATGGGAGTTCCACTTCACTACTAGGTAAAACATTCTATCGATTTGATCCCAAGATCACCTTTGCATAACAATCTTGTATATCACAGATCAATTTTGGAGAATGATGAGATAAAAAGATAGATTTAGAAATTGATTCAAAAGGGTCACATTAGGCCAAGATCTTCACCCTGTGGCAGCTTGATTGTCTTGGCACCAAAGAAACATGGAACATGGAGGCTTTGCATTGACTATTGAGCCCTAAATAAAATCACTGTGAAGAATCGCTACCCTCTCCATAGGATTGATGACCTGTTAGACCAACTCCATGGTGTAAATTTATTTACCAAAATTGATCTCAAATTTGTCTATCACTAAATTCCCATCGATCCCACTGATGTTTGGAAGACTGCATTCAAATCTAAGGAGGGGATCTTTGAATGGTTGGTTATGCCTTTTGGCTTAACTAAAACACCTACAACCTTCATGAGGATGATGGCTGACATCCTTTGATCCTTCACCAACTCGTTCATGGTTTTATACCTAGATGACATACTCATCTATAGTATAACATGGGAGGAACATCTGCAACATGTTCGTAAGGTGCTTCAAACTCTTTAAATGCACGAGTTATATGCAAATCTCAACAAATACACATTTGAGATGAAAACAATTCAGTACCTGGGGTACGTTGTGAATAAGGAAGGGGTCCATGTTGATTTAGTGAAGATTCAAGTTATTTGAGAATGGCCTACACCAAGGACCCTCACAAAACTTTGTAGCTTCTTAGGTCTTGCAAACTTCTATCGCAAGTTTGTTCTTGGATTCTCACATGTTGCTTGACCACCAACCCATGTGACTAAAAGAGGAGCTAAAGCTACATTTTAGTGGTGAAAAATACAAAAAAGAGAATTTAATAATTTGAAGAATAGGCTTTACTCAGCCCCTATTCTTTCCTTACCATATTTGCATCAACCTCTCGAGTTGATGACAGATGCATCTAAATATGCTATGGGCGCTGTCATCATGCAACATGGCCATCCTATTGCATATCATAATAAAACTTTCACTGATACATTTAGGAAATAATTGACATATGAGAAGAAGATCTATGCCATTATGCAAACCTAAAAATAATAGAAACACTACATCTTGGGGAAAGAGATGGTCATCCACACTGACCATAGACCATTAAAATTCATCCAGACGTAGAGAAAACTATGAAATGAGAGTAACTAAAAGTGGGACACATATCTATATCAATTTTATCTAATAATCAAACACAAAAAGGGTAACTCAAATATGGCTGTAGATTGTCTAATCTACCCACCAATCACTACACTCACAATAGTTCTTGACCTGTACGGACATGAGACTACTACTTGGGGTGCTCTGTATGAAGTAGATCCTGCCTTTACTGATATATATCAGGTACTTAAAGAAGGTAAACATGTTTTTGATTTATATTCTTAAGATAATTTCCTCTTTCATATGGGGCACATCTTTGTTCTAGTTATAGAGTAATAGAAGATGATATGGGAAGCACATTTTAGTAGGATAGCTAGACACTTTGGTGTAGAAAAGACATTGGAGTTTTTCAGAAACACTTCTACTTCCCTCATATGTGAAAGGATGTGGAAAGGTACCTCAAATTTTACACCCCATGTCTGATAGCCAATCCAACAAATAAGAATCAAGGATTTTACATGCCATTACCAGAACCAACCAGGCTTTGGGAATCTATCTCAATGGGTTTTTTCTCAGATTTACCCACTTCAAAACATGGTAAGAACTGTATTTTTATTTTAGTTGATCATTTTTCAAAAATAGATATCATGATTCCTTGTAAAAAAATATATCTATTGAAGAAAATGCTCAACTATATTTGAGTCATGTAATGTTCCATTTTGGTCTCCCCAAGTCCATTGTCTTAGATAGAGATAGCAGGTTCCTGAGCATCTTCTGGTCCACTCTATGCAAGATGATGGATACCAAGCTGATGAAGTCCATAGCCTTCCATACATATAATGATGCTCAGATAGAAGTGGTGTACTACTTGATTATTCACATGATTCATATGTATCACTCCAAACATCCATGCACATGGGATGAGGGACTTCTTTTCATACAACATGGATACAATCGAGCCATGCATATATTGAACAAGCACAATCCATTCCAAGTATGTTTTGAGTTATAACCCATGGCACCAATTGATATATCCATTCCATTATCCACCATGGAATACACACCTCATGGGAGATCTAAGGCAGCAAAAACAACAAAGTTCATTGAACAAATGCAACACATCTAACAACAAGTTCATGACATCTTAGAGAAGATGAATCATAAGTATAAGCAATGCCATGACAAGCATAGGATTGCACACCATTTTACTATGGATGACAAGGTTTTTTTGAGACTTCAAAAAGAATGACTTACAGGCCCACATAGAAAATTTTGGCCTCTACGATATGGTCCCTACACCATCATCAGAAAAGTTAGAGAAAATGCTTTTGAGTGGAACTTACCAGCCTACCTTGGTCTGCATCCAATATTCAACATGGAGCTCCTCAAACCATATCATCCACCTTTGTTTGACACTTTATTCATAGAATAATAACAAAAAATTGATGATCTTGATCCATAGAATTTTTTTCTAGTGGAGGAGGATCAGATTGTGGACACCTGGATGAAGACAACAAGAGGACATTCTATTCCACTTTATCAGGTGATTAAAAGGGACCAAATTAGCCACCAAGGTGAGTGGCTCATAGAGAATAAAATTAAGACACAAATTCCACACCTAATGATTAATATTGATGCAATGGTGACCATTACTTCTCAAGGAGGGAGGAATGATCTGGGCAAAAATTCAGGTGACAATTCGGGCAATGGTTCTACCCTAATTGAAACAGAACTTCTGGGAACCATAACTTTTGCACCATAGCTCTAATTGACTCCCCATTTAAACCATTAGAAAGCTAAGAACAAGGAGAACATAATGAGATGACATAGAGCTTTGCTCAATGGTTTTTGACCCCCAAAAATCTAATGTAAGTGCCCTAAATTTCAATTTTAGTAGTGTAGTCTAAAAATAATAAGTTTCTAAAAATAATAATTCCTCAAATTTTGTATTGTTTTAAATCATGGAATTCAAACCACTTAATATTATTCAAGATTTGTGACCTTCCACATCCTCCGCTTACCTTCAAAATGTGTATAAATGAAGATGTAATTTGAAATAAAAATTAGACATCTCTTTTTAGAGATAAACATATGGTTGTATTACAATCTTGAGTAATAAAACATCTCTTCTTAGAAAATTCATTATTATTGTGTTATTTTCATGCTCTTAAAATATTTGTCAATAAAAAATTTTGGGTTTTGGATTAATGGTATCATAGCAATTTATCTTGAGAGTGTATGATCCTAAGGATGAGGTCAGGCTACAAGAAGCTTGGGTGGAAAACAATAGAACTTCTAAACTATCCACCTATTCACTCCAAATGACTTCAAATGGCGGATGACATAGAGACATCCAATCCCTTTAAGGAAATGGTGAATGAAGCCCTCTAATGGAAACAAGCATAGATACTATAATAATTCACTCACATTCTCTAACAAACCCTGATGGAAAATTCTAGCTCCTCATTTGCACTTCCTGGATCCTCATCCATGGAACATCTTGTCAGTGCCCCAACACCCTTCAAGGTTTAGGTGAATTTTTATTACCCTATATTTGAAGGCAAAATCAATGCTGATGTAGTATAAAATTGGTAAGATCAATTGTCTTTCTACTTTTTTGTAAATAAATTCACCGATGGAGAAAATATCACTTTTGCTCTTTTGAAAGCATCATTGCCCATGAAAAATTGGTGGGAAATGTACAAAAAGAGGTTTGGTATAGATGATATTGTCCTTGAGGTGGAACCTACCTGGGATGATTTCATGGAAGTGATAAAAGAATAATACTATCCCATTAGAGCATATGATGATCTGTACATACAGTGGCAACAACTTCATCAAGGTAAGGACCAATCTGTTCAAGATTGCACTGATATTTTTTATTCTCTATCTAAAATATTGGGCATCCAAGAAAGTGAGTAACATAAGACTCTCAAATATAGTGGTGGACTACAATGGTACATATGGGGGGAAATGGAACTCTTTAATTTGGAAACCCTTGATGAGGCATACAAGTTCATAGTGAAGATTGAGTAGAATCATAAAAGAAAGAATATAAAGAGTCAACCTTTAAAATGGAAAAGTGATAAGGTCAAACACGAGGCCAAAATTTGAAGAAAAAAGAGTTTCAAGATAAGAAACCCCAGAAGGGGAAGACTAGAAAATAGTGTGATTACCACAAAACTAGAACTCACTTTAAATAAGAATGTCGAGCCATCAAGTCATTGCTTTCTAAGTCACAATACTCAACATCTATTGCTCTGTCTCATACACAACCGACAGTCGAAGATGACAAAGAAGAGATTGTATATGTTGATCCCCATACCATTGTTGCTTCATCATAGACCCATGAGGAAAGGCCAGATGACAAGGAAAGGTTGTTTCACTCTAAATTATGGGTAATAGGTAAGCCTCTAAATTTCATTCTTGATAGTGGGAGTCAAAAGAATTTAATCTCTGCTAAAGTTGTGAAAAGTGTAAATCTATCCATGAAGCCTCACTCAAAGCCATACTATATTGGATGGTTGAGCCCAGGGCGAGACCTCCATGTCACCCATCAGTGTCTTCTTTCATATGCAATAAAACCTTTCCAAGATGAAGTCTTGTGTGATGTGGTCAATCTAGATGTTTGTGATGTAATCCTTGGTTAGCCATTCATGTATGATCGACATGGCATCTATGAATCATGAACCCAAAGAATCAACCTCACTCTTGGAATGCAATGCTATAGGGTACCAAAGGTACCACCTCCCACAACTATCTCCCTAATTAGTGCCAAAAAATGTAAGAGATTGGTGGAGGAGACAAAGCAATTCATTCTCATGGTGGTCAAACCATAGAAATCCAAGAAAGCTGATGTTGCAGTCCTGACTACACAATCAACACAACAATATAAGTAGATGAGACAAATCATAGGAGAATATGATAACTTATTCAAGTCACCCATGAGAGTTCCACTTCACTACCAAGTAAAACATTCTATCGATTTGATCCCAAGATCACCTTTGCCTAACAATATCCTGTATTATAGATCAATTTTGGAGAATGATGAGATAAAAAGATAGATTCAAGAATTGATTCAAAGGGGTCACATTAGGCCAAGCTCTTCACCCTGTGGTAGCTCAATTATCCTGGCACCAAATAAAGATAGAACATGGAGGCTTTGTATTGACTATCAAGCCCTAAATAAAATCACTATGAAGAATCACTACAGCCTCCCTATGATTGATGAGCTACTGGACCAACTCTATGGTGAGAATTTCTTCACTAAAATTGAACTCAAATCTAGCTATCACTAAATTCCCATCAATCCCACCGATGTATGGAAGACTAAATTCAAATCTAAATAGGGGATCTTCAAATGGTTAGTTATGCCTTTTGGCTTAACTAACACACTGGCAGCCTTCATGAGAATGATGGATAACATCTTGTGACCCTTCACAAATTCAATCATGGTTGTCTACCTAGATGACATACTCATCTATAGCAGAACATGGGAGGAACATTTGTAACATGTTTGTAAGGTGCTTCAAACTCTTTAGGAGTACAAGTTGTATGAAAATCTCAACAAATGCACATTTGGAATGAAAATAATTTAGTACTTGGGGTACATTGTGAATGACGAAAGGGTCCATGTCAATCTAGAGAAGATTCAGGGTATTCAAGAATGGCCTACACCAAGGACCCTCACAAAACTTCACAACTTATTGGTTCTTGCAAATTTTTATCATAGGTTTGTTCTTGGATTATCACATGTTACTTGGCCACTAACCCATATGACTAAAGGAGGATCTAAAGATGAATTTTAGTGAGGCAAAATACAACAAAGGAAATTTGAGAATTTAAAGAATAGAGTTTGCTCAGCCCCTATTCTTGCCTTGTCAGATTTGAATTAACCTTTTGAGTTGATGATAAATGCATCTGAATATGCCATAGGAGCTATCATCATGTAACATGGCCATACTATTACATATCATAATGAAAATTTCACTGATATAGTAAGGAATACCTAAAATATGACAAAGAGCTCTATGCCATTATGTAAGCTTGCAAACAATGGAAAAACTACATCTTGGGGAAAGAGATGGTCATCCATGCTGACCACAAACCATTAGAATTCATCTAGATGTAGAATAAACTATGAAATGAGAGGCACCAAAAGTGGGCCACATATCTATAACAATTCTATCTGATAATCAAACACAAACAGGGGAGCTCAAATACAGTCATAAATGATCTGAGCTGCCCACAAACTACTACACTCACAATAGTTCTTGACCTGTATGGACATGAGACTGCCACTTAGGGTGCTTTGTATGAAGTATATCCTACCTTTGCTAATACATATTAGGTGCTTCTAGAAGGTAAACATGTTTCTGATTTTTATATGCAAGATAATGTCCTCTGTCATATGGGGCACATCTATGTTCTAGTTGTAGAGCAACACTAGATGATATGGGAAACACATTTTAGTAGCACAGATGGACACTTTGGTGTAGAAAAAACATTAGTAGTTATTCAAAAACACTTCTACTAGCTTTGTATGTGAAAGGATGTGGAAAGGTACCTCATGTGTGATAGCCAAGCCAACAAATAAGAAGCAAGGATTATACATGCCATTACTAGAACCAACCAAGCCTTGGGAATTTGTCTCAATGGATTTTTTATTAGGTTTACCCACTTTAAAACATGGCAAGGACTATATTTTTGTTGTAGTTGAACATTTTTCAAAAATGGCTATCATGATTGCTTGTAAGAAAAATATATCTTCTAAAAAAACTGCTCAACTATATTTTAGTCATGTATAACTCCATTTTAGTCTCCCCAAGTCCATTGTCTTAGATTGAAATAGCAGGTTCCTGAGCATCTTCTGGTCCACTCTATGCAAGATGATGGATACCAAGTTGATGAAGTCCATAGCCTTCCATCCACATACTTATGTTCAAACAAAAGTGGTGAAATGTTTGATTGTTCACATGATTTGGATGTATCACTCCAAACATCCACACACATGGGATGAGGGACTTCTTTTCATACAACATGGATACAATCAGGGTCTACACAGCTCGACCAAACATAATCCATTCTAATTATACTTCAGGTTCTAACCCATGGCATCAATTGATATAGCCATTCCATTCTCCACCATGGAATACACACCTCATGGGATATCTAAGGTAGCAAAATCAATAAAGTTCATTGAATAAATGCAACACATTCAATAACAAGTTCATGACATCTTGGAGAAGATGAATCAAAAGTATAAGCAATGCCATGACAAACATAGGATTTCACACCATTTTTTTATAGGTGACAAGTTTGGTTGTGACTTCAAAGAGAATGACTTGTAGGCCCACATAGAAAACTTTAAGCTCTACAATATGGTACCTACACCATCACCAAATAAGTTGGAGAAAATACTTTTAATTTGAACCTACTAGCCTACCTTGGTCTGCATCTAATATTTAATGTGGAACTCCTCAAACCATATCATCCACCTCTATTAGACACTTAAGTCATAGTAGAACAACTAGACATTGATGATCTTGACCCACAAAGTTTTTCTCCAGTGGAGGAGGATCTGATTGTGGACACCTAGATGAAGACAACAAGAGGATGCTCTATTCCACTTTATCAGGTGGTCAAAAGGGACCAACTTTGCCACCAAGGTGAGTGGCTCATAGAGAATAAAATTAAGACATAACATCCACACCTGATGAGGAATATTGCTTCTCAAGGAGGGAGGAATGATTCGGGCAATAATTTAGGCGATAATTCGGGTGATGGTTCTACCTCAATTGATGATGAAACTTCTGAGAGCCATAACTTTTGCACCATAGCTCCGATTGACTCCCTATTTAAACTGTTGAAAAGCCAAGAATGAGGAGAACATGGTAATATGGAATAGATTTTTTTAGTGGTTTTTAACCCCCAAAAATTTAATGGAAGTTCTCTAAATTTCAATTTTAGCAGTGCAGTCTAAAAATAGTAAATTTCTAAAAATAGTAATTCCTTGAATTCTGTATTATTTTAAATCATGGAAGTCAAACCACTTAATATCCCTCAAGATTGGTGACCTTCCAAATCCTTTTCCTACCTTCAAAATGTGTATGAATGAATATGTAACCCAAAATAGAAATTAAACATCTTTTCCCAGAGATAAGCATATGGTTGTATTGCAATCTTGAGTAATAAAACATCTCTTCTAAGAGAATTCATTATTACTACGTTATTTTTGTGCTCTTGAAATATTTGTTAATCAAAACTTCTAAGTTTTGGATCAGTGGTATCATAGTAGTTTGTCTTGAGAGTATGATCCGAAGGATGAGGTTAGGCTACAAGAAGCTTGGGTGGAAAACAATAGAGTTTCCAAACTATCCACCTATTCGCTCTAAATGACTTCAAATAGTAGATGACACCGAGACATCTAATCCCTTATAGGAAATGGTGAATGAAGCCCTCCAATGATAATAAACATAGATGCTACAATAATTCACCCAAATTCTCCAACAAATCTCGATGAAAAATTTTGGCTCCTCATTTGCACTTCCTAGATCTTCTTCTATGGAACATCCTTTTAGTGCCCCAACACCCTTCAAGGTTTAGGTGAGATTTGATATCCCTACATTTGAAGGCAAAATCAATGCTGATGTAGTAAAAAATTAGTTGGATCAATTGTCTTCCTTCTTTTCTATAAATAAATTCACCGATGGAGAAAAGATCACTTTGGCTCTTTTGAAAGCATCATTGCCCATGAAAAATTGGTGAGAAGTGTCCAAAAAGAGGTTCAATATAGATGACATTAGCCTTGAAGTAGAAACTACATGGGATGATTTCATGGAAGTGGTAAAGGAAGAATACTATCCCATTAGAGCATATGATGATCTGTACATATAGTGGCAATAACTTTACGAAGGTAAGGACCAATTTGTTCAAGATTACACTGATATTTTTTTATTTTTTGTCTACAAGATTGGGTATCCAAGAAAGTGAGAAACATAAGACTCTCAAATATCGTGGTGGACTATAATGGTACATATAGGGGGAAATATAACTCTTTAATTTGGTAATCCTTGATGAGGCATACAAGTTTGCAGTAAAGATTGAGCAAAATCATGGAAGAAAGAATACAAAGAGTTAGACTTCAAAATAGAAAAGTGACAAAGAAGGTCAAATATGAGGCAAAAATTAGAAGCAAAAGGAGTTTCATGATAAGAAACCCTAAAAAGGGAAGACTAGAAAATGGTGTGATTACCATAAAACTGGAACTCACTCCAACGAAGAATGTCGATCCATCAAGTCATTGCTTTTTGAGTCACAATACTTGACATCTACTACTCTATCTCATACACAATCTACAATCAAAGAGAATGAATAAGAGATTGTAGATGCTGAGCCTGATACCATCATTGCTTCATCACAGACCCACTTCAAAATATGGCAAGGACTATATTTTTTGTTGTAGTTGATCATTTTTCAAAAATGGCTATCATGATTACTTGTAAGAAAAATATATCTATTGAAGAAACTGTTCAACTATATTTTAGTCATGTATGGCTCCATTTTCATCTCACCAAGTCCATTATCTCAGATAGAGATAGTAAGTTTTTAAGCATCTTTTGGTCCACTCTATGGAAGATGATAGATACCAAGCTGATGAAGTCCATAGCCTTCCATCATAGATTGATGGTCAGTTAGAAGTGGTGAAACACTTGATTGTTCACATGATTCTGATGTATCACTCCAAAAATCCACACATATGGGATGAGGGACTTTTTTTTCATACAACATGGATACAATTAGGCCCTGTACAACTTGACCAAGTATAGTCCATTTTAAGTATACTTTGGGTTCCAACCCATGGCACCAATTGATATAGCTGTTCCATTCTCCACCATGGAATACACACCTCATGGGAGATCTGAGGTAGCAAAAGTAATAAAGTTCACTAAACAAATGCAACACATCCAACAGTAAGTTCATGACATCTTGAAGAAGATGAATCGGAAGTGTAAACAATGCCATGACAAACATAGGATTGCACACCATTTTACTTTGGGTGACAAGGTTTGATTTCAACTTCAAAAGGAATGACTTATAGGTCCACATAGAAAAATTCATCCTCTATGATATGGTACCTACACCATCACCAAAAAAGTTAGAGAAAATGCTTTTGAGTTGAACCTACCAACCTACCTTGGTCTGCATCTAATATTCAATGTGGAGTTCTTCAAACCATATCATCCACCTCTGTTGGACACTTCAGTCATAGTTGAACAACTAGACATTGATGATCTTGATCCATAGAGTTTTTCTCCAGTGGAGGTTTAGATTGTGGACACCTAGATGAAGATAGCAAGAGGATGCTCTATTTTGCTTTATCAGGTGGTCAAAAGGGGCCAGCTTAGCCACCAAGGTGACTAGATTATAGAGAATCAAATTAAGACACAACTGCAACACCTAATGAGGAATATTTATGCAATGGAGACCATTGCTTCTCAAGGAGGGAGGAATGATCTGGGCAATAATTTAGGTGATGATTCTACCCCAATTGATGATTAAACTTCTGGGAGCCATAAATTTTTCACCATAGCTCTAATTGAATCCGCATTTGAACCATTGGAAAGCTAAGAATGAGGAGAACATAGTGATATGGCATGAATCTTTTATCAATGGTTTTTTACCCCTATAAACCCAATGGAATTTCCTGAAAATTTAATTTTAGTAATGTAGTCTAAAAATAGTAAGTTTTTAAAAATAGTAATTCCTTGAATTTTGTATTATTTTAAATCAAGGAATTTAAACCACTTAATCTACCTCAATATTGGTGACCTTACACATCCTCCTCCTACCTTAAAAATGTGTATAAATGAAGATGTAACCTAAAATAGAAATCAGACATCTCTTCCCAGAGATAAACATATGGTTCTATTGTAATCTTGAGTAATAAAACATCTCATCTTAGAGAATTCATTATTATTATATTATTTTCATGCTCTTGAAATATTTGTCAATCAAAACTTTTGAGTTTTGGATCACTATTCCATGAAAACACTTCCCTCGTTAACTTCTCACTTATGCCTAGTTTTCTCAGTGTTTGCACCATTACGCCTTTTAACAATAGGTCAAATCATATGACTTGTTTAGCTCACTTGAGGACTAAAAAATGTATAAAAACCACCATGAATAATAAATGAAAGTCTCAAACTTTAAATTTAATTCATTTATCAACTTTGACTTGGTTAACTCTGATTGCTATAATAAATCTTTGAGAAACAATACTTTTCCTATAGGGTTTACTCACTCACCTGACAAACCAATCACACCTAGATGTCTTTGAGAGAGTTAAATACAACCTAAAATCACTTAAATATATATTAAATTTCATTATAGTCTATTTTTATTAATATATTTCTCATCAAGTCAATGTTAGGGTTTTAGAGAGGGTTAAAACCATCTTACAATCTTAACGATCAATCATAAAGCTTAGGCCCTTACTCCAGAACTAATACTTATAATTTTGATCTAGGAACCTTACCCATATACCATGAATATATTAGGTTACCATGCATAGGTTACACATGGCAATGAGTACTTGAAGTTCTTCTTGGGTTGAGAATCTTTCATTCTGTGCACACAAGAAACCTCATTTCTTAAAAAATTTGACCTAAAACTTAGTCAACACACCTAAAAAACCGTGAAATACCTCTATAAATTCACACATAATCATAATTGCCATGAAAAGTGATCATGATACCCCAACTAGACACCATATCTCTCTTTGTTCTTTAGGGTTTTGAACTATAAGTCACATTAGGCCTTAAAAATGACCTTCTAACCATTGTACACACACTCTCTACTTCAATAACATGATCAATAAACTTATCACATTCTATAACACTACTTCTCATCCTTTATAGTCTTGAAAATACTTCATGACCCCTTATTAGGTCAGGCAGAGTTTAGAACTAGTCTAGTTGCATGCTAGATCTATAGGACTTACCCCTATAGGATTAATCTAAGACACTCATGAGTGATTTAGTGTCTTGTATACATGATTAATCATACTCAAACATCCACTCATGCATGTTTGTATCCATATCACCAGGACACCAAACTCATACCTTCTCACAAGGTCTATTCATGCAGTGAGCAAGGACAAGACTAAGATTTCCAAGCTCTTGAAGCTTGAAAATTGATCTTGAAACATAATTTTATGATTATACACCTTTATCACATGACTTTAATGTTGTTTATAAAATATCATACCTCTACACACACCTCTTCATGCTCATCATGCACATGGTTGTTATGACTAGACTTCTCAAGACACTTAGTACTCAAAACATGCTTACCTTGACCTGATCATCAAAGCTCTTTGTGAAAACACTGACAGTCATCAAGCTGACCTGAATCATGAAATTTTCCTGAAAATAATCATTAGATTACCTTTAAATTCTCTCTCAATAGATATATAATAGGCTGCTTTTAATTTCTTTCTTGCCACATGGCTTCCTTGTCACATACCACTTCACCATGCATCTTTACTAGATGTACCTTGACATTAATGACATTAATATTGACCTTGACATCAACCTTATCCTTAAAATTAATGACATCACATCTTAACAATAGGATCTTTAACAGGTTGAGCCCTGGAGTTCATTTATAAAATTAATGTTCATTCCCTAAGTCTTCAACAAGTTAAGGATTAGTTAATTGTAGAATTTAAGATGAAGTGTTCGATTTATATCATTAAATATATTAAGGAGATTAGGAAATAAAGTTGAGAATCAGTATGGGACTATGATCATAGATTTTTAGAAGTAATAAACAAGATTTATTTTATCATGGAAGATAAGGATAAGGTTGCTTGGTTTGTAGAAGCACTATAATCAAGAATTAGATTTGTTATAATGTAGTCACAATTTTTGACTAACATTGATGTTCAAGTAGATGCACTCTAAGTATAATAGATTGAAGAATATGGGGATGTTCCATAAGCTAGTTCTAAAATTGAGATGAAGATATATACTTTTCTCAAAAATATGAATGAGTTTTATGAGAACAATAAGCCCAATCTAATTCTATGGTGTATGAAGTGTGGTAAGGAAAGACATCATATGAATGACTATCATAAATCAAAACTAAATTCTATGATGTTAGGTTGTGGAGCTAAAAGCTTCACTGCATGCAGACATGGAGGAGGTTGCTGAGTTTCAGGTACACTAGCGTCGGTCAGGGCAATCGACGTTGGTTAGGGGTAAACAGGAGGGCAATTGACATCAGTAGAAGTAGACTGACGTCAGTCACCTCCAGTGAGACATGGACTGACATCGGTCGCCTGTGCGGTTCCAAAACTACTCATTGCACAAACAGTTAGTTTGTTGAACTGATTGTTTGCATGTAAAAAGTTATTTTTGGTCTTGAGTTACGTGTCTAATTATTGTCAATTAGAAGTATAAGTTATTTTTTAGTAGGAGATCTATTTATAGACCCATTGGCATGTATTGTAAAGTGTGCTAGTGAAGAGAGCAATGTGTGTTCCTCCTAGTTCCACAGAAGAGCAAATAGAAGAAGGCAATGTAGATCCTTTCAATTGTAAGATCATTTGAATTGCAGGTTGTTGCAAGTTCATGGTAGATCTACAAGTGTAAGTAAGATCATTTGAGTTGCAAGTTTATGAGAGATCTACTTGAAGTACTTTGAGTACTTGTGTACTGACAGGGTTATTACTGACTGGTTGGAGGTGAACACCAACTCTGTGTTTGAGTTGTGTGTTGGGACCATTTTTGGTAGGAGAGTGAACTCTTGATTGAGAATTACTGGGAGCCCTTGAGGTTTGGAAAGCCTCATAGAGGTGAAAAAAGAAGTGGCATCTTCTTTATTGTATTTTCTTTCTGGATGAGTATTAATACAAGATTGTGTATTGTCTCTCATATTCTATGTATTTGTGAATTCTAGTTACTTGTTCATTTTGGTATAATTCCATGTTTAGTTGCTAATACAAGGTAATCATATGTGCTCTTATTGAGGAGCAAGTTCCTGACAAGTAGAATCAGAGCTGTTGTTGTTCTAGATTCCCCATCAACTAGTATCAGAGCTTTTAGTTGAGTTACTAACAGGTGTTTCAGATCTGGTTAGTGTTTGTTGATTATAGGTCACTCACAAGGGTTTTTGTTTGAGTGGGAGTATAGCAATGGCAGAAGAAAGCAAGTTACGAATGGAGAAGTTTAATGGCAAGAACTATCAATTATGGAGGATGTAGATAGAAGATTATTTGTATCAGAAAGATTTTTACTTACCGTTGGGTGGGGTTGCATGCAAGCCCACAGATATGAAGGATGAAGGATGGAACATTCTTGATCGGAAGGCTCTAGGATCTATAAGGTTGAGCCTTGCATTGTCTGTGGTTTCCAACTTATCACAGGCTAAGACAACGATAGAGTTGATATAATCTTTGGCAAATTTATATTAAAAATCCTCAGCTTCGAATAAGGTATTTCTTATGAAGCAATTATTTAATTTGTAAATATTGGATGGTGGATTTGTACATAGTCATCTTAGTGATTTCCATGGTTTGGTAAACTAGTTAAGTTTAGTCAATATTGTTTTTGATGATAAAATTAAGGCTCTCTTAATCTTATACTCATTACTTAAAAGTTGGGAGAGTTTGGTAATGACAGTTAGCAATACTGCGTCTGCTTCAAAAATATTAAAAGTGGATGATGTTGTGAGTGTAATCTTGAATGAAAAAATTCATAGGAAAAGCACAGGTGAATCATCAGGGAATGCTTTGAGTGTGGAAAGCAGGGGAAGGCAAAGAAAGAAGATCAAGCATAGGAGATCAAGGTCCAAGATAGACAGGAGATCCAAGTCCAAGTATGGCAGAATAACCTGCTGAAATTGTGAAAAGCAAGGGCACTTAAAGAGAGATTATTGGTTGGGTGAAGATCAGCATGAAGGACATGAAGAAGCAGATGTTGCAAATTTTGTTGCATAGGATGCTCTGGTATGTTCTTTGGATAAAGTAAAATCTTGGGTTTTAGATTCTAGTGCCTCTTTTCATGCATCTCTAAATAGGGAATTTTTTCATGAATATGTCTAAGGAGACTTTGGAGAAATTTATTTAGGGGATGGTAAGCCTTGTCAGATAGTTGGGAAAGGGAAAGTGAAGCTGAAATTACAGACAGGAAACACATGGGTGTTGATGGAGGTCATGCATATCTCAATCTTGAAGCAGAATTTGATTTCTGTTTAAAAGTTGTGTGATGAGGGTTGCACAATAACTCTCACAATGGACTCTTGGAAGGTCACCAAGGGTGCACTTATTGTAGTAAGAGATAAGAAAGTAGGTACACTTTATCTATCTACTTGTATTACTGATTCTCTTTTTGATTTATCTACTTCAATTGTAGATTCGAAGATGTGGCTTAATAGGCTTGGTCACATGAATAAGAAGGAGGTGCATGTTCTTGAGTCAAAGGGTATGCTTTATAATTTGAAAAGCATAGATCGAGATTTCTGTATGCAAAAGAAGAAAGTGACATTTTTTGAGAAATCTGATGTTCGTGACAAGAACATGAAAGCCTTGGTTTTCAAGGAGAAGGTGACAGACAGAGATCAGCACAAGGGGCTAAATTTTTTTGAGCAGAGCAAAGTTGATTTGGATAGGGTTTTGATCCAAAAGGAGCTCGCAGGTAGAAGTCATCACTCACAAGTAAAACACAGAGACCGACGTCAGTTAGAAAACCATCATCGACATCTAGATAGGGATCGACATCGGCTATGTGCAGCCTGACGTCGGCTATGTGCAGCCTAACGTCGGTGACTCTGGATAGATAAACATCGGTGTCAGTAAGGGAGAATTGATGTCGGTGATGAGGCAGTTACATGGAACCAACGTCGGTCTGGTGTAGATTAAGATGTGATCGGCATCAGTCACTGAGATAGATTTTGGGCAGACAACAAGCTGTCAAGGAGTCTCAAGCGCCCATATGGAGGACTTAAAGGGTAAGTAAGCCTCAAATTTGTCATTTTCCTTCTTTACACTACTTTTTGCTTATTGATGGTCAAGAACTAAGAAGTTATTAAAGAAGCAGAGCAGGTAGATCTAGGAAACAGTGAGAGCTTAGCATGGATGAAGGATGTGATTCCTTGGAGAAGAACCAAATGAGAGTTTTTGGGTGGAGCTGCCAGCTGGAAGAAAGCACTGAGAGATGAATAGATGTTCAGGATAAAAAAGAGCGGGAATGGATACGTGAAACGAAAGGCCAAGGCCATGGTATATGGTCTTAAGTAAGCTGCAGGATAATGGAGGTTTGACCATTGTGTTTCTCTTTACCAGGTTGGATAATATTAGCTACATTATCCTGTTACTGTATTGTGTGCTTGTTGTTGGGTTACATATATAGGGAGTTGCTGAACTAAAGGTAAAGTTAGTTCAGAGGTGTGTCATAAAGAATCTGGAAGCAGCAATATTCTTTGGCATGAGTGTGTTCTAGGGACATGGAAGGTCACAGGTTGACTTTATCTTCAAATGATTGTGTGAAATTGGTTAGCACGCCGATGGTTAGATAGTTCTATGAATAGTGTCCTGATTCACATAATGAGGTTAAGTGCATGGTATGTACTAGACCTGAGTTTGCCCAAGCAGTGGGTGTTGTTAGAAAGTTTGGAGCCAATTCAGGAAAGAAGAACTGGAGGGTAGTTTAGTGGATTCTCAAGGTATCTGAGAGGGACCAGCAGCAGGTGCACATGCTATGCAAGGTCAAGTTCTTTTCTACATGGATTTGTAGATGCAGATGTGGCAGGTGATTTGGATGATAGGAGGTGCACCATAGGATTTGTGGTGGTTGGTCTTCAAGAGTGATCTTAAAGAGGGATACAAAGCCAAAGAAACAAACTAGGTGATGTACAGGTACAAGTACAGTTACATCTATTTATCTCTAAGTAGGAGATTGTTAGGTTGTGGAGCTAAAAGCTTCACTGTATGCAGACATGGAGGAGGTTGCTAAGTTTCAAGAGGGCAACCGACATTAGCAAGAGTAGGCCGACGTCGGTCACCTCCAATGAGACAGGGACCGACGTTGGTCGCCTGTGCGGTTTCAGAACTACTTGTTGCACGAACAGTTAGTTTGTTAAACTGATTGTTTGCATGTAAAAGGCTATTTTTAGTCTTGAGTTGCATGTCTAATTATTATAAATTAGCAGTCTAAGTTATTGTTTAGTATGGGATCTATTTATAGACCCATTGGCATGTATTGTAAAGTGTGCTAGTGAAGAGAGCAAGGTGTGTTTCTCTTAGTTCCATAGAAGAGCAAATAGAGGAAGGCAAGGTAGATCCTTCCAATTGTAAGATCATTTGAATTGCAGGTTGTTGCAAGTTCATGGTAGATCTACAAGTGTAAGTAAGATCATTTGAGTTGCAGGTTGTTGCAAGTTCATGGGAGATCTACTTGAAGTACTTTGAGTACTTGTGTACTGGCAGGGTTATTACTGACTGGTTGGAGGTGAACACCAACTCTGTGTTTGAGTTGCGTTTTGGGACCATTTTTGGTAGGAGAGTGAACTCTTGATTGAGAATTAATGGGAGCCCTTAAGGTGTGGGAAGCCTCACAGAGGTGGAAGAAGAAGTGGCATCTTCTTTATTGTATTTTCTTTCTAGATGAGTATTAAGACAATATTGTGTATTGTCTCTCATATTCTGTGCTATTTGTGAATTCTAGTTACTTGTTCATTCTGGTATAATTCCATGTTTAGTTGCTAATACAAGGTAATCATATGTGCTCTTATTGAGGAGCAATATCCTGACAAGTGGAATTAGAGCTATTGTTGTTCTAGATTCCCCATCATATGACATATGCAAAGTAATAGGAAATGTAACTTCAAAGTGCCATTTATTACAAAAGTATATTAAAAAACCATAAAGATTATGTTGTAAGTCAACTAACCATGATGAGAAAAGTTGTCATGTTCTACAGGAACTAAAGGAAGATATCACCAAGGATGTCTTCATAGTTTCATTGTAATAGATACCTAATATGAAGTAGGTAATCCCAGACCCAAAGGTGGAAATGACTAGTGCAATTCAAAGTGGTTCTGGGTGGATGCCTTTGTCACCCCAATATCAACCATAGGGTTTGGATAGATGGATGCCATCATCTCTATAGTTTCAATATTAATCCTTTTGGAACACTATGAATCATTAACATCAATAATCAAATTAGCTTCCAACATCACCTCCACAATAGCATGGCGAATATGATGCACAATAACAATAGTCAAGGAATTTTAGAGGCAACACTGGCAAGGTTGGGGTTTTAAACAAAATTGAAGAGGATGTATGGGAAGATACCATGGGGGATAATAGGGAGGTCAAAATAATGATAACCAAAAATCACGCCAACCAATTTAGTGTTATCTATGTGGTGAATATAACCACTTCATATGAAAATACTTGACTAATCCTCAAAGATAAATGTATTATGTATATTGTAGAGTTGTAGGACAATACCATACAAAAGATACTCTAGGTTTATAAAAATAGAGGAAAGAAAAGCCTATGAAAAATATCACTATGATAAATTTGAAATGTAGGGAGAATGTATTCATGCAAGTAGTTACCAAGCAACAATGCGCAGAGTAAGGATTACCACCGTTAGAGATGCCACTAGATCAAAGAATCATGGAGGTTCAACATGATAAGTATCATGATCCTATAATATAAAAAATATTTGATGTATCAAGTGGCACAAATCTTGAAAATCATATAATAATAGAATCCATCAAAATGTGAATTATTGATGCATAAATGTATGGTCATATTATGTGCATAATATGACTGGAAGGAGTAGTATTTACATTAATAGATTTATTGAAACTCTTGACCACCCTATGAAATGAAGATATTTTGTAAAAAATTACAAATATGCTGCATAATCTACTCGAGTGTACACAATGAGGGTAGTAGCATACCCACAAGGTGGTATGGTATGTAAAAACTAAAAATCCCTAGGATGTTGACTCTAGAATGGATATTGAACTTATAAGGTATGAGGTACCTAATGTTGTATTTGAATTTGGGATTATAATAAATATGGTACCTAGGTCTACATGAGAGGCTATTGGTTGACCAAAATTAAGATACAATCCGGTTACTCTTAGTCTCATAGGTTATGGAAAATTATAGCCAATTAGACGACTGAGAAATGTATAAATCAAGGTTGTCGACTTAAACTTGTAAGGATATTTTGAGGTAATTGACATGAAAAAATATGAGATTAATTATCATACTTTGATTGGTAAGATATGGGCTTATGATGGTAAAATTATTATCAATACAAAGGAAAATCAATTAGAGGCACATCAAAAAGATAAGATAATGTGATACCCTTGAACAAGTTTGAGCATAAGCCATTCTTAGAGAACCAGAGTCACCTTATGTTTATGAGGATAATAGTTGGTTCAAGGTTAGTTTTTAAAATGAACAAAATGCTCTATGAGCTACATAATATCAATGCTTTAATCCTTAGCATGAATGTTAAGTATATTTGCATCCAGTTGACTGTTTTATGTACATACTGGTTACCACAAAGTCACCCACACACTAGGTTTAGATTAAATAATGTAGGTCACCTTTTGTGCAATTGGAAACTTTATCTAATGTAGATTTATTGTATAATAAAGGTGTAATAATGATAGACTACATAGAGCCTACTTTGGAAGGTAGCTTATCGTAGGAAGCACTAGTAAAATTTGGCAAATAAATGACTACGTGACAAAAACTTTATGTCACGATAACTAAAAATTACTAAATTCTACTAATTTTTTTCAACACAACTATAAATGACTAATTTGATCATCAGGGAAAAAACAAAACTAAATAATTAGTCACATAAATAAAAATGACTAAATAAATAGTCACACAAATAAAAATTAGACAATATGATATTAAAGTGGGTAATTAAAAAATATATTTTGAATTAGGAAATTATTGGCTGGAGTGGGTTGTATTGTGTGCAAGGTTAATAGGGAATTGGGAAATTATTGGTAGGAGTGGGGAGTATAGTAGAGTGCATAATTCAGTAGAGATAATTTGATGGGGGAGTGGGGAGTACAATTGGCATTATTTGTGTAATACACCTCTACAAATAGAAAGAGGGTTTGTTAATTATTAATGGAGCCAAAGCCCACTAGAGAGGGTTTGTGTGCCAATTTGATGGAATGAGGCATTTTGGGTCTTAGCATATAAGTATAGCAGCTAATTTCATGGGCAATGAAGTTTGTTTGGAGAGGACTTAGAGACTTTTGAAAAGGTAGGCAAGTAATTTTGAGTTTTCTACAATGAATTTGAAGTCAGCGAGGCCCTTTATAGTGAAGTCAAATTTGAAGATTCCCTCTACAAAAAATTCAAAGGTAATTCTAAACCCTCATTACATTAAACACAAAATCTATAGCTTTCTGATTGGCAACTCTATCTAGCTAGGAGAACAAAATCAGTGTCTTATAAGAGTTGAGTTACATAAATAGGAGGGCATCTTATAATTTGGAGTTCTTGAGATTGTGAAAGAATTGGATGCTTTTATTCATTGTATAATCAATACAATGTAGTGACCATATATTGAAGATATCTATTCGTGTTCCATGTTATCATGCGTGGGTATTGTATTAATTTCTAATTTTATAACTAATTCACCAACCTAACCCATGAGGCTCCTTTTCACTAAGTCTTTATGGCATGGGTCGTGTATGCACATCATAATTAGTTTGTCATTGGTTGTTGTAACTTATAGTAGTTACATAGGCAACTAAGTACCAGAACCATACATGCAATTCTAATTTTAGAAGACTATTTTTTCACTAGTTTCCTCTATGCATTTTAAAGCATGTGAGAATTGAACTTGTAACATGCATCCAAATTTCAATTCCTTTGATCACTTTGCCATTAAACCATGAGCTCATGTCCCTATCCTAGACCTCAATGCTTGGGTAATGTTATGTGCAAGCCTAATCTATTAATTGCATGAAATCCTAGAATATGGTCTCATATGGTATAGTTGAAATTTATTCTAGTTCATCAAATCAATGTGGTCACCAAGCTATTTTAATTGTTACTATATGTCCACACATGGGAGTATATCAATTGTTAGAATAACTCATCTTATCTCAACATGTTAATAATTTATTCTAGTAAGTAATACTCAAAGTTACAACAAAGAATTCATTAGCCTATTTGTTAGTGTTTGTGTTTTCATTAACACTGACAAGGTTGCCATATATTTACATGCTTGTGGTTCATCAGTAGAACAAGCATAAATTTTGTGTTCCATTTCTAAATCATTTTTTTAATTATCATCTAGACAAGGAAGGCCCTCAATAAAACATGGATAAAAATAACATTTGTTTATTTCCAGTCATCACAGTCTTCTTTTATGCACATTGTAGATGATATGTAAACTGAACATAAGTCTACATAATGAACAAGATTTTTAGAATTACAACATGCTCATATAAATGCAAATAAATATTATACAAACACCCCAAAGTTTACTTATCTTTATGTATTACAATTTGACCATTATTTTTTTTTAAAACTGCAATGGATATTTTTTATATTAGAAATATAAATGGTGAGGTACCAATAAGAGATAGTTTACAACATATACTTTTAATCTCTACCTCTTGAACATGGGAAAAAAATGAGGGCAAAGTATTTTCTATGTTCCTTGCTAATTAGCCATTGATAGATAAGAATCCTACAAGTAAAAAATGCACAAAACTGACCATAGAGATTTATGTAGAGGCAAAACATCTAATTTTGTAGAGTGATGCCCAGTTGTCTTTCTTGAATTTGAATTATTGTAGAGTGATTTGTATCCTATAGAGTGATTTAATTAAACTTCTATAGAGTGATCTATATCCTAATTCTATGAAGTGCTCTAAATTTTGGGTAACTATTGAAGAGAATGAGTTTACATGTATTAGATCCTGAGTAATTTGAGTTTTTTAGATTTATATTTTTTTCTTGAAATAGGAAACTAAATTAATACTAGAATGTAGAACATTACAGATGGATCAATGTCGAAGGTTTATTGTGGATCAATTTCATGCATATGATGAGAGAGTAGTTGATGAGAGGGACATGGACAAATATCCATGTCCATGTAATGACTATCTTGGTGGAAATGTGAGAAAAAAAAATGTGATTTATCAACATATGATAAGATATGGGAATAGTGGTATAAGCCCTTGGTATTAAAATTATTATGAAGATATGATAGAATTACAAAGTGTGAGAGATGAAGAGGTAACAAACATAGATGAAGTGGCACCAAACATAGATGAAGAGGTAGTAATATTAGACAAAGGGTTTGAAGTTGATAGAATTTTGAATGAGGGTATGAAAAATGATTGGGCCAAGTCAATGGAGGATGATTTAAAGCTTATGTATGATAATTGTAAGTTAAGTCATTTGACAACAATCCTTTAAATTCTTAACTTGCAAGTGGTGTTTGGTTGGATAAATGAGAGTGTAGATTAGTTATTGGCATTATTAAGTTCATTGTTACCACTTAACTCCACATTTCCAACAAAAAAGAGTCAATGTAAAAAGAAAATCACTAAACTAGGCTTAGGGTATGAAAACATACACACATGTGTGAATGGTTGTGTATTATTTCACAATAATCTTGAAAGCGAGAGTGAATGTCCAAAATGTCATGAAGCAAGGTATAGACAAGGGTTGAAATTAGTTTTGGTTCCTAGAAAGGTTCTTCACCACTTTTTGATAATCCCATGATTACTCCACATGTATAGGTGCAGAGACATTGTTGAACTTATGTAATAGCATGCCCAAAATAAGAGCATCGATGGAAAATAATGACATGCGCCTGATTTTAGGATGTGGATGGACTTTGATAATAGATAGCCTAATTTTTCTCAAGATCCTCATAATATAAGGTTGGGTTTGGCTCTTGATGGGGTGATCCCATTATCAAATCAAAGTTATAAATGGTCAACTTGGCCAATGTTTTTAATAAATTATAACTTGCCTCCATGGTTAGCAACTAAACCATTTTTCTTAATGCTATCATTGATTATACCAGGAAAGAAAAGTGTGACTTTAGATACAATCAATGCTTATCTAGAGCCATTGTATGATGAGATAATGGAATTGTGGAAAGGAATTGAAGCAATTCAATCTTTAATAGATGGTCATTCAATCAAATTCACTTTAAGAGCTTCCTTATTATTTATGATTCATGATCTTCCTACATATGACACATTATCTGGTCTCATTGTTCATGGATACCATGGATGTCACTCTTGCAACTTTAAGGATTTTGTGAGGCACTCAAGAAGTTTACATAAGTGTATTTATTATGGACATCATGCTTACCTTAAAATGGATCATCCATATCATCGATAAAAAACATGTTTCAATGGTCAAGAAGAGAATCATGAAGCACCATTGCTAATAATGGGTGATTACATTATTGAGAATGGACAAAAAGGAATGTCATTTATAATTGAAAATGATGGGATAGCTGGTAGTAGATATGATCCATGTAATGAAAGTGATGTAAAATGGTTGTGCATATTCTATAAGTTGCCATAAATTAAAGATATAGCCATTAGGCATATTGTTGACTTTATGCACATTGAGAAAAATATAGCCTATGCTATTATAGAAACTCTTTTTCATTATTTTGATACTATTTCATCATGTGAAGACTTTTGACAACTAAATATTCTTCAAAATGTTTGGGTTGAAAAATATGATGATGGAAAATATAGAAAACCTAGTGTGCCTTATGTCTAGATAAAGGAACAACGTGCATAATTCTTACAGTTGATGTCTTAGACTCACTTTCCCACTGGATATTTAGGTAGTAGTATTAGAAGCTAAACTAACATTAATAGCTTAAGAGGCCTCAATACCTATGACTATCATGTCATAATTTAGAATATTTTACCTATTGTGGTAAATATATCAAGTTTGGTAAAGGGGCCAAGATTGGCAATTATAAGGTTAGGTCTAATATTAAAGAGAATGAGTTTACATGTATTAGATCTTTTAAACTTTGATAGTTTAAGGTAGGAGGTTTTTTAAGTCCTTTGTCTATTGGAACAAAAATTTCCACTAATAATCTTTAACATTTCTATGCATCTTTTGATACATCTAGAATATGAACCAGAGCATTGTGGCCTAGTAAGAATGAGATGGATGTATCCTATAGAATGATATATGAAGGTTTTGAAAAAATTTGTTCATACTAGGGAAAAATCAGAAGGAAACATATCTAAGGGATATCCAATGCAAGAGGCCATGGGATTTTACACAAAATATATGAAGGATTTTAAAAATGTCAATCGACATGTATGAGATGATGACAAAGATGAGAGAGTTGTAAGTGAAGTATTATAAGGCAATATATGTCGCTTCAAGTTATCACATCGAGAAATAAGTGTGATACATGCCTATACTCTCCAAAACACATCTTCATTCAATAAGTGGCGTAGGTAAAAAAAATTACACAATAATTTATTTACTCAATTGCATTTACACATTTATATTATTAATCTTACTATTTGAATGTTAATATTCTATGTAGAAAATATGAAGAAGAGAATCAAACTTGGATGAAACAATGACCTCAAAAGTGCATACTTAATGATTTGATTATAGGTGATTCTTTTCCAAAATTTGAAGAATGGATTGCTAATGCAGCCAGTGATGTAAAAGAAATAGGTCAAGATATAACAACAGAGGAAAGTGATCTTTCACAATCTCCACATTTATGGGCTATGCGTTTTAGTGGAATGTGGGCTTATGGTAGTCATTTAAGAGTGGAAAAAAAGACAAAGGAAAGACAAATTGTGATTGTGTTGTTAGTGCTAAATTTCTTCATGAAACTAAGAAGAAATTTTATGTTAGATTCATCCAATAAATTATTCAAGTGAATTTTGGTGAAAGTAGTCCTATATTATTAAAATTTAAGTGGATCTGACCATTCACAGTACAATTTGATGAGTATGGATTTGTACATGCAAATACATGACATTTTTTATCAGAGATAGATGAGCCGTATGTTTCCCATCTTCAAATTAACCAATCATTTCTAATTTATGATATAAGAATCCTAGGATGGTCATATGTCATTCAAATAGAGTCTCATTTGAAATGAAAATTCATGGAAGTTGTTGATATAATGCCTAATGGGCAATATGTTAATTTACAAGAAACATTAGAAGAAGTGGATGAAGATGATGATGGAGTGTTTGAAGAAGAGATTTTGATTACTAATGAATAGATTGAGAGAGAGAATGTATTGCATGTCATATATGAGGATGAGGAAGAAAATCAAGCAGATGCAGACATGAGTGATCAAGATTTTGATCTTGTTGGTAATGCAAATGATTATGATGATGTTTCTCACCTTAACTACCCTACCATCTTAACTTGTTAGCTTATCACCTAAACTTTGGTTATATGTATGGTGTAATTTATTATTGAATGTAATAAAGATCTTAGTATAGGTGTGCTTATTCACTATTATTTTATTGATACATTTTTGAATGTAATTATCATTATTCTACTAGTACATTATATACAAAACTTGAGATGTTCACTATTGATTTGAAGTGCATTTAAAGTTAGGTTCAATCATTGTTCTTAGTTTCCTTACTTTGGTTGAAATTAATTGTGTTTAGTTAGAATATAATTTCTTGTATGTCCTATATGTTTTCTAGATGCTAGACTTTTCTAACTTCTATAGAACTTCTAGATAAGAAAACAATCAAGCAAGGTCTAAAGGTATCAAACAATGCAACAAGATACCTATAAAAGTAAACAACTCTTTAAAATCTTGGCAATAAATTGTAGTCATTTCTCTGATATTTGGATAGCTTTAGTTTGTAATACAACTTCTAGCCTCCACTTATATTGAATATGCTTGTGTGAAGGAAACAATAATGAATATTTATGATTTAATAATACATATAGATATCTTAACATTAGGTGAACAAAATATTTAACTTATACTATTAAATAATTTGTATGAAAAGACAAGTAGAATTCCCTATCATGCTCCCCCTAGCTTTAATATTGTCATGTTATTCTAGATCATGTTATGTTTTACTGCTTTAATTCTCCCCCTTTGACATCAATGAAAAATTTGTTGGTCAATTAACCCCCTAACTTAAATCTTCTCATCAACTTATAGTGTGAGAACTTTAAAAGACTGGAACTAGAATAAGAGGTCAATGACAAATTATAAGACTAAAATCCTCAAGGTACAAGGGTTCCATACTTAGGCAAAATTATGAAAAATGATAACACCTATGTTAGAATCTCCAAAATTTGCCTAGTTTCATTATCATAACTAGCCTTGAGCCCAGTGACTAAAGCCCTAATTCCTATGCTAAAAGTCTCTCTACCTGACTAAGCCTCTTTATTTTAAACAAATAAATGATCTCTTAGGTCTGACTGACACTAAAAGATAAAATTAAGAGACTAGAAAATTATAAATGTGTTCAATCTTTTCAATAAAATGATATCTAAAATACGACATTCATAATATACCCCTATATTCCCACCTAAAATACATAAAAAATCCAATACTGCACTATCACAGTAGTTAAAAAACGTATGCATAGGATGGAGGGACATATAGGTCAATGTACAAATGCTTACCACAATACTGTGGTAACCAAATATGAATATAATGGGGTGGTGGTGAGAAAATGCTAACAACTAAAGTAAATTATAGTCTCATAAGGGGTAAACAATGACACTACGGTATGGTGATGAATAATCACTTAACCACTAGAATTAACTTGCCATCTTATGGGAGTCCAAAGGGGTGGGCATGAGGTGGTGGTATGAGACTCTCTGACTCGTTGTCCCATAGCAAGCATAGTGAAGGTGTGTGCTATAGCAGGGAGAGTAAAATAATAACTCTACCATACTGTTACCCCAAAAAATTCTTGATATGATAGAGCGGTACTAAAGTATAAGTTGTCAAAGCATTTAAATCATCAGTGGCAATTATTACACCTCTAACATGAACCATTCAATTTCCCAAGATCAAAGGCATGTATTCAAACTCAAAATATGGATAGATTATGACATATTTTTCACAAATTGACATTAATAGTGAGGTTACCGAGCTTAGTAGCAAATATACTTGAGATTTTATGCCATTTTAAAAATCATTCACATAGCTCAACATACCAGAGGCAAGGGAGTTCAAGGACGAAGACTCTGTAGCTATTATTTCATTGAGTAAGTTCACAAAAACCCTCTGTATCAAGTGTATAAAAACTAAATTTTCTTAATTTTATAAGTAGACACTTAAAGAAATAAAGTAGGAGTAAATTATTCATCATGCCACCCAAAAGAAGTGAGCTTATGAGTAAGAAGGAAGAATCCACAGCCTCTAAAATAAAAAATATAACTTTAAAATGGTCCATACTTGATGTGTTACCCAATTCAATAGATAAGGGATTCAAAAAGGTGTTTAAAGATGTAGCTCATGGATACAAAGACCTAATTATTCCTATCTTAGGGTGAATTTTGTTTAGGTAATTCTATGATAAGAGGGATGGTAAGATTCCAATTTCAAATCCTTGGTCCTTAGACTTGATCAAATTAATAGTCTCAAACATATTCATAGATGTTGAGTTTATCAAAGTACTAGCACAACATTACCACACAGCTACTAGGACTGTAATAATTTTAGATGGCTCACCATTAGTGTTATTGACTAAAGCAATAATTGTAGAGTGTTTAATGTTGAATAAGCAATTAATCAGGAAGATTGACTTGGATAAAAGAGAGGAAGACTATATGATATTGATAAAAACCTATAAGAGTGAAGAACTTCCTCTACACATGAAAATGGGTGAAAACAATAAAAGGATACCTATTTCCCCTTCCAACGATGAGCCATTTGTTGTGGAAGACTTTCAAGTCTATTTTAAAATTATTTATTTTACTTTGTGCTAATTACTTGGGATTGATACTCAGGAGAAGATGCCAATCAGTCTCATGATGATGGCAATGAGGATTCAAAACCTTGAAGTGAATGTTGAGTATGACTTTGTTACTATAATTGAGAAAGGGCTAATGAGGATTCTTACAAGTGAGAGAAATCCTGACCCATATCACTTTTATAAATTATTCCTTGTGTCATTTAATATTGTATCAGAACAAAGATAAATGGACTAAGAGGATGTGCATGGGGATGACTGACCAACAAGGAAATATGGTACCCGTGTAGCATTGGAGTTACATCTGGGATAACAGATGTAGGAATAATGATTATGTGGTATTTCATGATGATTTTATAGTAAGGTTCATGGCCACTCTTGGTCACATTTCACCAAGATTTTCCATTGAAATGAAATAATTATTAAGACCCTTAGCATTGAAGTCAGAATAGGGACATACCCATAATTTTGGTGACTAGATCTTTTTAGTAGACCAAACAATGATAATAGTTTATGGGTGTCCTCAAGCCCCACACATTGTACCTAAGTTTGTTTCCCTTTGAATTGCATTTTTGGAATTTATGTGGCAAATGCTATGGATGAAGAAGGATGTTATGAAGAGGTAAAAAAAGGGGACATTCCTGCCTGACTTAACTGTATGTGGGGAATTGTCCGTTAGGTCTGATACTCTAGAAGAGCTACAAAGTTATTTGAAGGTAGGGTATTCTTTGAAGTCATGAGGGGAAAGGGTCTATGACCTTGAAGGACATATAAACTTTGTAAGGCAAACACTACTCACTAAAGCTGGGATTACCCATGAGGTTGATTATGAAGAAGATGTAATAAGAAATTGCCTTACCCCTCATGAAGTGTTCCAGAGGAAAAGGAAATGGGAAATCATAAAAATATTTGAGGAAGAGGAGAAGAAGAGAGACACTGAATTCTCAGGTTTTTATGTGGAAGAAGGGGATCCTCTTAAGAGGATAAATTTGATAATTGACAACTTTGAAAGGTTGTATGTTTAGCTAGAAAAGGAAACTAAAGGGTAGTCTCCAAAACCCACCAAGTTTCCCATCAAGAGGCCAAGTGGTGTTGTGATTGCAAAACCCCTTCCAAACACTACTATAGTACAATTAGAATCACCTTCAAAGCAATCAGAGCCTAAGAAGTAAAAGACATAAGAAGTACCCCCTTAGTGGCATATAAAGTAAGTGAAGAGGTGGGGGATATAGAGGAGGTAGCTAATGTGCTAATGAATTTGAAAGATGATGATGAAGTGGATCAGCCACTCCTTAAACTTGTATATGAGGCTCATAGACTAAAATAAAGGGTGGATGTGCATGCACATAATGATTAGGAGATGCATGATGATGAAAGAGTGGTCATGGTCTTAGGTTTATTGAAGATGATGAATTTATCTAGACCCCTGAGTTTAAAGATTTATGGATCAAGGTGAAAATGAGATAATTTGAGGAGAGACTCTGTATTAATAAGATGGGTACCGAAGAGTCCCAACTTGATCAGATTGTTGTTCAGACCTTTGAGGAGCTCAAGATCAATGAAATCAATATCAACCCATAAGAGGCCAGGAAATTGGTATTAGAGAACAACATACTGATCATTCCTGGGATAGTGTTGAAAAAGATATTCTTACTAGATCAAGTAAGAATCCAAGAAGATCCCATGTTGATTTCTGAATTCAATTCAGATGAGGGAATGAGTGGCATAGGTTACAATCCAAAAATTAAAACCCTAGCCTTTTGGAAAAATAAAAAAAATAAAAAACCCAAGATTTCTTGATGTTTTACAAGAAATGAGAGGGACTACCATGGTAAAGACACTTCAAGACACATCAGCATTAGAGGCAACTACTATGAAAATGCACTTAATAATGTTTACTAGGGCTGTAGTTAAAGGTATGGAGCTTAGATTGGCAGAATATGAGAAATCATACACTGATATGAATGATGAAGTGAATAGGTTATTCATAGGAAATGTGAAATTGAAAGAGTATTTGAAGGGAGCAGGTCCTTCCCAAAGCACAAAATTAATAATATACCAGCCCCCTACCATCCAGACTAATACAGGTGCAATCATTATTAAACAAGTAAATGTGATAAAACAAGAAATTGAGAAGTTAAAAAAGACTAATGAAGAAACAAAGAGACAAACCCTCAGGGTATTGGAAAAGATCTTGGAGCATAGGGTTAAACTAATTGTGGACAAATTAGAAAATGTCTATGAATGTTATGTCTCATTGTCACAATCAATTGATTAGATGATGGCCCATGTCCTATATTAGACCCCTTATTTAAGAACATATACATCACACCTTATAACTTTGTGCAAAATTTTACAAAGGAGTGCTGAGGCCCCCACAACTTTAAAGCCTACTGAGCAAATGGTTTGAATGGTCATAGATGAATTTCAATATATATTTGGAGAAGACCAAAATATCAAGGTAGGAATGGATTCATTTCACACACTAAAGTAGTGGTTCATGCCTAAGATACTAAGGGATGATGATCCACTAAAAGGATCTAAGGATTAGATAGATGAGTTTAGCCAAATTGTTCCCAACTACCTCACTCATTTACAGAAGGATGGTGAGATAAATCTTCATAGCCTCAATTTAACCTTGGATGGAATAATTACAATGGATGATGGATACTCAAAATTTATCATGAATGATAGAGGGTTATTAGACAGTAGATGGAAGAGTCACTTGGTTAACACACCAAAAATCCAAGAGTATAAATGGCCTCATGATTACATAGTGTACCAATGGGAGTAGACATATCTAGCTCCCCCAAAAGAATAGGCCTTGCAGAGAAGTACCAAGCCTTAAAGATACTATCATGGAGAGAGGACCTTGTTAGATCTGAATGATTGTAGGTACCTTACGATGACTAATGAACTTTGGTATCTTGTGAGTGCTTTGGAATTCAACATCTGATCATTTCTCAATTTTCATTACTTTTATGTAATCCTATGTAAACAATGATAATTAAGAATTTTTGATTTATGTTAAAATTGGGTAACTAAATGATGCAGGAGCATCTCGAAAACATCTACAATGGCTACATGAAGACATGGTCAAAGTTGGAATTTCTCAAGCACACCAAGCTCAAGTCATGTCTTAGTTTTGGATTTGAATTCATATTGTTGTCTTTTCCCTCCAAAATGTTGTTAAGGAGGAATAAATGTAAATCTTAAATATAAAAGTAAAAGGAGTGAAAAGGGGTGAAAGTGGGTTGAAAGGAATCCCCATGTTGGAAGCCAATCTTGGCTTAAAGAGCAAATGAGGAGAGTGGTTAAAATCTTTCAACCGTAAGATAATACTTGAGATAAATCTTCTCCAAATTAGAATATGGTTGTAAATTAAAAACTATTTGTTGTTTTATCTTGAGCCCAAGTTGGGCATAGAGGTTAGGGAGAAGATTCTTTAAAAACAAGCAAAATAAGATATGCATTGGTGGCATGAGAGGGACATAGAGAAGAGAGAGAGGAGGAGTCACGGAGGCCATTCAGCCTGTATGATGCAAATAAAAATATTATGTTTTATTAATGGAGAAAGCCAATTGAGGCTATTGGCTAGCGTCAAGAATTCGTATAAGGCTTTGGCAGCCATTGACCATGATCAAGGATGCATTGATTACTTTATCTTTCATTAGGAAGAATGTTCTCTTTTATGTAATTATGGCCTTTGAATTGTAGAGAGAATGTCGAGACTACAGAGGTGACTACAGGTATGCAGACATGAGACTATTTAGTGTGCAAATAAGAAAGCTTTGCCAAGATAAAAGGGTTGTTTTAGAATCAAGACGTGAAGAATGGTCTCTTCTCATATGCTAAGGTTATCAAACTCATAGAAGCTGACGAGGATTCGACAGCTGCTAGATTTTCATTGGGAACTTTGGGTGCAATCACGCATATAACCTTTGCTCTGCAGCCCATGTTCAAATGTTCTATTTTCATGACTCTAGAAAATGACTCCGGTTTGGAAGATTTGGATATATCATTGTTTGAAAAATTGATGACAGCATATAAACATCGATTCTGTATATTCGTTGGATGAGATAACTGTACATTTGTAGAGCACTAAGACCAAGCTCTGAATGTGCGAAGGAAGCAAATGTTAACCGGAAGAAGCTTGGCAAGGAAGCATTGAAGCAAAAGAATCAAAGAAACACAGATGTTGAGGACAGGGATCAAAATGACAACAATGATGTAGATGATTCAGAGTGGTATCGCCAGGGAGTTGGTGAAGAACCGGATTCAGAGTTTTTGACTAGTATGTCTAGAATGCAAGACAAAAATCATAAGGGTTACAAAAATAACCACACACAGCAGAGAGAATGTCAATAGTTTGGAAAGAGTGCTACTAAAATAGACAGTCATAACTAGGGAAAATTTAGTAAAAGTAAGCACTTTGCCAAGCCAAATGAGGAGGGGTTTTCTAGAAAGCATCCTGGTCGAAGTATTGCACATAAAATCTTGTCTCAGAAGAGGAAGGGTTCTCAAGGATCTTCACATGCAAACAAACATAGAGGATTTGAATTCAATCTAAGAATTCAAGAGTGGGATTTCATGTAATTTTAATACAATCCAGGGTGTATGCAAAATCTAGCCAAATAGGTATGAAGACCTCATTTTATCTTGAAATCTATACTTCTGTTTTCTCCAAGATTTAATGGGTTTTGAGCCTTATATCATGTGAATAAGCTGTTCAAATTTTAGAAGAATCTAGATAATATTGCATGAGAAAATATTTTGTAAATATTACAGTTTAGCCTGTTTGTCTGATGTCAGAAGTGCATCACTAAAAAGACACTTTTTGACATGTAACGGTCTAAATCTTGTTGCTTCCCTTACTCACCTATAAAAGGAAAACCAAGACCAAATGATAATCATTAGTAGGGGTGTTAGTCAGGATAAAATTTTGAAACATATTATAAAATATTTTTGAATATTAATAGAATGAAGTTATAATTGGTGGCCAAATTCTAGTTTCAATTGTTTTTTGAAGTGAATTAATGAATGTTATCTTGTTGTCTTCAGTTTTATATTACCTTGTTATTCAAATCAATATAGCAAGGTTATATCTGGTTTATCAAAACATATTTGTTGTCTTTATGTGGTTAATTTACTAGTTCCTTCAAGGAAGGATTAAATTTCTTTAAGTAAATCATTGTAACTTGGGGAGAATAATTGGGATGAATAAGAAGAGTCTGGTAACTACAATCTTGCATGTTTATACAAGGTATAAACATCCCAAGTGCCAAATAATTCAAATTTTAGCGAGGAGGACACATATCATTTTACATTCTTGACTCTGTTGCCCAATAAGTAAAGGCACTGATCATATTTATAATAAAAATAATATTTCAAAAAAAACTTATTTATTCATTTTTGAATTTATATAGTAGGATTAGGAATAGGAGTTAGTTTTTATCTATTTCAAACCCTCAAGCCAATGTGAAATAGATTATGAACAGATGAATAAGTTGAAGAGATAGTAATTAAAAAAACCCTCTAAATTTGTGTGAGGATATAATCTACTTAATTATCACTATTTAGTTTTAGAAAATTTTATATTTATTGGTGATCAAGGTACACCCACCTAGGCCTAGCAAATCTTGAAGAGCAGGGAATTCCAACCATCTTAGTTGATTTTATTTGTTGGCCAAAACTTTACTAAACCTAATCATAGAATTTTTCATACTCTTAGGGTTTGAAATCTAAAATTTTGGGAACCAATACCCTAAGACCAAGACAAAAAAGTAGAACTCTCCTTCTAAAGACCATAAAACTAAGAAATCCCAATAGTATTACCAAAGCTGTCATGTCTTCAGATCATTCTAGGGTTTGATGTTTTATTTCCCCAGCAACCATTTATCGAATGTTGAATGTAGATGTTTATAATACCTTAGAAATGGTCACTTTTAATGATTCTTTTATAAAATAAAAAGCCCATTCAATGTCCAAAATATGAGATTCAAACTTATATTCCACTATTGTTCTACTAATTCAAGTTACTGATTTTTACATTATTATTTATTTGGACTTTAGGAAATGAGGAAAAAGAATTCAAGGTGTAAATTAGATGATAGTGATCATAATGCTGAAATTTTAGTGACATATTATGAGTGCTTTCATAGAGAAAATGTGGCAAAAAATAATGAATATTTATTGCATCTTGGTTTGACAAATAGGCAAGTTATAAATCCACTAAGTAGTATATTATTTGTTTAATAGTGTTTAATGAAATTTTATAGGCAAGAGCTTTATGTATATATATATATATATATATATATATATATATATATATATATATATATATATATATATATATATATATATGCAAGAAAAAGAGTGCAAATAAAATGCAGATAAAAAATAAAAGGAAAGAAAAGATATAGTGCCACTAACTCGTAAAAGCCAATGCATTTGTGATTCAACAAATGCAGTTGGTGAAAAAAGTAGTCATGATGATGTGTAACCTGATATAGCACATGGTGATGTGTAGCTTGATATAACACATGGTGATGTGTATCTTGTTATAACATATGGTGATTTGCAACATTGTGATGATCTCTTAACACAAAGTCTAAGAGAGATTATTGAAAAAAATGAGATCAAAAGAATAGTAAGTCTGCAGATGATTTATTCAAGATTAAAGGATGTGTTTGAAGTGAAATATGTAGAGATCAATACTCATCTACTCATGCCACACATGATGTGGTGAAGGAGCATGAAGTTATGGTTAATGAAAGTCATGAAGAGAGACTGCTTGCATCTGGTGTGCCTCAGAGTGCACCTATTGCATCTACAAATTTTGATGGAACTAGTAGATCAACCAAAAATATTGGTAGTGGTTTAATAGAAGATGTGACTAATTTTGTCAAAAGACAAAGATTGATTCAAGATTTGTACATATCTATAGAGATAAATGTAAAAGAAAGAAAATTAGAAGGCAAGAAGCCATTCTTGGTTGAGGTATCAAGAGATGGTGAGCCCATTGGGACAAATGATGCAAGGTGGGCCTCCAAGTTGGGTGTCAGATGTAGGGCCCATTTGGATATTTGAATTTTTTTTTTTGCAAAGCAATATCCATGAAGTGTGGAAAATGTTATACAAAAATGGAAAATTCTTTTGAGACTACTAGTGGACAAATATTTAGAAAATATTAAAAGCAAAAGATGAAACTTTTAATGAATAATTTTTGATACAATTGTAGAAAAACAATCATGGAGGGAAAAGAGAGGTTAGACTCCACTCTATCTCCCAAATGGTGGGAGGCATTGAAATAAAGTATGCATTATGAATAATATTTAACAAAGAGTAATAGAGGAAAGAGAGCAAGAGATAATATGGGGGATGGATATACATTTGGTTGAGGCAGGTTACAGGCCAAAATGGACAAATTTGGAGTAAGTGTATCATTTTTTGATTCAATTTACATTGTGTTATTTGTTTTGATTTTTTATTAAACTGACTATATGGTGAAATTGACATTGTATTTTAGGTGGAAAATAGTAATAGAGAAGCAGGTGCAAAAGATATTGTCAATTATATGGTAGCACTAGATCTTAGTAAATCTAAGAGTAGGATGAAGTGGAAATCTAGCTGATCAATAAAGATTTCACAACCATATATTAGATGCCTAGTAAGATCCTCTCCAGATCATGTCAACTCAAATTAAGGGTACCAACATGTAATGAGTTGTATATATGGTCTCACTGAGAAAGTTTCATAGTTGGTTGCCTCTGTTAAGCCTATAGTTTCTGTATGGAATGAGCATAATTACATAGATTTAGATGAGGTAAGAGGCTCTATTGATCTCATTTATTCTTGTTTGTAAATTCTATATACAAATTCCTCTTAATATGTAGATTGAAATCTGAGTGTAAGAGAATCCAACCCAGTTTATTTATTGTTAGAGTGATCCAAAAAATGTTCTTTTGGACAAATTTATAGCTTGCATTCTTTACTTGATTATTAAATGCTTTGTATATGTTTTGCATGATGGTTAAACCACATGTAGATCAATTTTATCAAATCATCATGAAAACAAATGCCTTGATGTCAATAGAGCTACATATATTGATAGTGATCATGATGAACTAGACAAGAATGTGCATCACAATCATGGTTATGTTGAAGTTGAGGTAATATAATAGTTGTTGTCATTTATCTATCTCAATGTTTTGTCATTATTCATGCTTAAAATGTTCTTTTGGACAAAAAATTATAGATTTTTTCTATTTTTTAAGTTGTAAGTTAATTTGTCCCAATGTTTTATCATTCTTATTTTGGACAAAAATTTATAGCTTTTTCATTCTTTAAATTGTAAGTTAATCTGTCCCAATGTTTTGTCATTCTTCATGCTTAAAATGTTCTTTTGGACAAAAATTTATAGCTTTTTTCATTCTTTATATGACTTATATTAATTTTTGCATGATGATTAAATAACATGCATAGCAATTATATGAAAGCAGAATGAAAAGAAAAAGGTCCTGTCAATAGAGCTCTCTGCAAAGCTGCACAACTTCATGTCAATGTTGATAGTGATTATGCTGAACTCGACAAGCATGTGCATGATATTCATAGTAATAGTGGTGCTAAACTTAAGGTGAGTGCTATGAAACCACATGTAAGTGTTGACATAGTAGATTACACCTTGTGAAGGGAGGCTCATCTCTCTTCATCCACTTGACACAATGGATACATCCCTTTTATTGTGGGTGGAAAACATGAGGGATGAATCTCTAGATTAGGGGCTAGCTCCCCTTGATGCACCTTGAGGCTCTAGATTTCTTGATGCTAAAAATTGGGGGGGGGATGAAAAGGGAGAGAAATACTATAAATCAGAACCTAAACTAAAGTGGTGATGTACCAAAATGGTTGGTCTACTTAGCTTTGACATACACTTTACACCAAGACAAGCTGACATATAGTATCATTCAAGATGAGAAACTCTCTTGCATTAGTATTTCAATAGGGGGCCATATGGAGATATAGGGAGGAAACACTACTAGAGGTGTTCTAAGACACACTATGGTATCCTATTCACATGCACGTATACTCTGCTATAGACACTTCTTATTGACCTACAAGAAAGGGCTCACAATACACTAGATATGCTAGATTAAAATTGTGAAAGTATGGAAAGAAATGACTTGACACAAGATCAAAACCATAGACATATGCAAAAGTGTAAACCCAAATGGAGGTAAAAATAATTTTTTTTATTCAAGGTAAATTCCTTCAGGGCTTCGCCATACAAGATGAGATATCTTTTATCAAAATGAGAAGTTACAATTATATAGAGCAAGATGCTAACTGAACAAGGAAAGGAGACCCATGTTGGATTCAAACACTTCTAAGACAAGAGACCATGTTACTTCCATATTATTCAAATAGTGTATGGGAGAGCCATGTTGTAGATGTCCAAGCCACCACCCTTGCTATCCCAGGCTTACAAAAGCATGGGATACTCCTTCTAGCAACTAACAAAGCCATCCCTAAGTTTTTGTGGCTGGACCATGCTCTCTTCAATGCTGGGTGCAACTAGTTGTGCATTCATGGTGAAGCATGAAAACATGGATTACTCTCCTCTATAGTTCAAAAACCAATTTATTTATTGGTTTTCAATAGATATTTCCTCCCAAATGTATTAAATCCTTTTGCTGAGTTGTTCATGCCACTTGTCTTATTCTGATTGGTCCTTAATTCTACCCTTTGACTTTATCAAGTTGTTGGAACTCTTGTGAGCTTTGTCTTTTCTACACTCTACTTACTCATGTTTTGTCTCTTTCCTTTGATTTCTCCTTTGCCTTGGTTTTTTCTATTTTCTCTTTACTCATTCGAGCCTTCAAGTTCTCGATGGGTTTCTCTTTGACATGTCCTTCAGACAAAATGTCTGAAGGAATTCCTTCAAATAGTTTGTCTGAAGGAATTCTCCTTGGCTTTTTTCCTTGCCTTATTCGATTTTCCTTCAAACAAAATGTTTGAAGGAATTCCTTCAAACATTTTGTCCAAAGAAAAAATCCTTCTGCTTGTCACTTTTCCCAAAGGGCAAGTGACCTTCGGGCTTCTTATCTTTGCCCCTTTGCTTCAACTGTCTACCCTCTGCAAGGGCATTAAAATCCAAAAGTGCCCTTTGGGCTTATGGAAATGGTCTCTATATTTCTCAAAGTGCCCTCCACAAGGCCATTTTAAGCCTCTAGTGTCCCTTCAAAACTTTTGTATTGGTCCTCACACTGATGAAAATCCCTCTATAAGGTCCATTCTACCTTCAAACATACCCTTTAGAAGTTTTGTAAAGGTATGTTTCATCTTTGATGTGACCCGTAAAAGGGCACATACCATTTAAGGAAATTGTAAATGACCCTATAGATTACCGAGGTGCCCTCTGTGGAAAAAAACTTGCCTTAAGAAGCATCTAAGACCAATTTAGGGTCTTTCAAAGGACTTGCTCAAAAAGCTTTAAAGTAAAGATGTCTCAAAAACCCGATTGCTTCTTCATTACCCTTTTGGGTTTGTGATTGACTCCAACTCATGAAATATCATAAGTCAAGTAATCCCAAAAACCCAAATTAAACTACTTTGACCCTTATGAGGTTTCTCTTTAGCTTTGAATTATAAAAGTCATAAGACAAGTCCCCTTGTAACCCTGAAATGCACTGCTCTGACCCTTTTGGGTTTCTAAACTACTTTTACTCATAAAAATTGGCAAGTAAAGTACTTTGAAAAACCTGACTTGCACTAAAACTAGACATAGACCATTTCAGGATTGTCAAGTTCTCCTACTTATTAATTGTAAAGATTACAAGTAATGTTATTTTGAGAACTTGATTTACTCTGAGTGCTAGAAAAGACCAATGCTTGATGTGACAACACCTGCACCTACACAAAAGCAACTTTTCCTTGATTTTTAAATGGTTAAGACCTAGTTTCAGGGCAAAAGGTCATGAAGAACAAGGTTTCAAGGAAAAAAATAGGGGGGGGGGAATTTTGGCATGTAGGATTCAGAAAATGGTCAACAAATTAGTGACTCAGAGGGGAATCATGCCTGCTATGCTTGAGAATATTGGTGTCCTAAAAGTCCATTGGGCATGGAGTCAAGATGTAGCTTGAAAAGTTGGCAACAACATTGTAAGGACTTGTGAACCAACAAAGATTTACCTCAAAAAATAAATAAAAACACACACAATAGGACAAAAAATAAACAAACTCAAGCAATCAACACTTAGGGAAAACAAAGACAACACAATTGAAAGCAAACTACTAAGTAAAACTAACTATGTATGCTTTTCTCCCTTTTAGATCAAAGGGGAAACTTCTTAAGTCACTTTCAAGATGAGATGAAACAAAGTGACAAGCATGCTTCTCTTTGAATTGAATGCTTTGTAGATCAGGCCACTTCCTTGGCACTTCACTTAGTCTAGTTTTGAAGAGGTCATATTTGAATATGTCTCCAATGAAGACATATTCCTCTTGCACACATTTAGACATTTCATATTTTTGCCCACTCTTTATCTCATGGTCAATTTGTATCTCTTTAGTAGGCATGTCTCCAAGAGGATTAGTTTCATGTTCCTCATGTTCCTTAGAAGCTTCATGCGCACATGATTCTTCTTCATCCTTCTAGAGCTAATGGGTTCCTTCTAAAAGGTGATATCCCTCCTTGATGACTTCAAAAATATCATCTTAAAATTCACCAACCTCTTGAAAGGATAAATCTGAAAGCTTGTTGCTCCTTTGCCTACTTATTTGAGTCCTAATGTTGCCTTCTCCACCCTTAGCTAGTTCATAACCTCCTTGAAGAAGAGTGTAACCTACCCTAATGAATTCAAACAAATCATTCAAAGAATGATCAATAATCTATCCATGCTCCTCCATGACATCTTGCAAAGTGAGAAAAGAGTCAATGATCATCTCTTCCTCATTAGAGATAGAGGCAAAATCTTGTGACTTGTCTTCTTATTCACCAAGGGGGTACGTATGGTGATCTCCTCCTCATCTGCACTCATGAAGTCTCCCTGATTAGTAATGAATTGAGCATTCTCATTTTCACTTTCTTCCCTAAATATGGATTCCTCAACATAAGAGAAACATTCTTCATTTACCAAGCAAGGAGGTGGAACACAAGGATTATCAAAATCAGGTTGGGAATGGAAAGTAGGGGATCTTTTTGAAATCTTGTGAGAAAATAGGGGCAGACCTAGGGCCAAAATCACTTGATTTTCTTCTCTCCACTTGACCAACACTTCATCAATATAAAAATTAGCTTGAGGATTAGTAGAAGGGGTGTATTTTGGCATAGGCTCCTCTCTAAGGTCTAAAATTTCCATCTTGCTTTCACTAAGCAATCTCACCTTTGCCTCTAATTCCTCAATTTGCTTAGTTATATTTTCTTGAAAGAGTATTTCTTGGAGCTCATAGGAATCATCATATAATGGGGAGTGTATGAAGGCTATCATGGAGTACAAGAATCTTTTTGAGGATGGGTGGGAGGGACTTGAGAAGGACTAGCCTCATTTTGTACTTCACACTGTTGAATAATGCCCTTCTCCTTGATGCTCCATGACTCAACTACTTTACTCCAGCTCATGATCTTAGGATTGGAAGTCTCCTTTTGGGGTGATGGGGTTGTAATATGAGATGGTAGTGAGGGATTATATTCCACTTCCCATGCTACCAACATAGAATGTTGTATGTGAAGATTTGCCTATCAAGATTGGACTTAAACACAAGACTTTCTATTTCAAAACTCTCCTCAACATGATTTGGGAAAGGACTTTGACAGGTTTGACTTGGCTTATGAGTAGGGGTTGCGTATGGTTGATATGAAACTTAGGGTAGTGGGTATGCAGGTTGATAGACTTGGTAACACTGCCTCTCAATAATACTTAGTTTCTCTTCCAGAGATGCAATCAAACTACTCACATCCAACATCTCATTTGTAAGCCTTTGCCAATTGGCTCTTTCAATAGGAGTCCATTCACTCTTGACCAACTCTAATGCATTTCTCACTTGATGGATGAAATAATTAGGAATTTCTTAGCCACATCCCCTTCTAGTGTCAAGCTCCACTACATACCTTTCATACCCCAATAGTGCTTGTTTGAAGGTGGAAATGGGTTGATTAGAAAAAGGATTAGGTTGACTGGGAGAAGTAACATGTTGAGAAGATTGGGCATAAGACTGATATAGCTCATGACAAGGTTGAAATTGGTCATATTGGACCTGATAAGGATCAACACAAGGCTGATAAGGATCATAGCTAGGCTGGCCAAGGACTTGCTCAAACTGAGGAGGAAGAGGCAAAGCTTGCAATGTTTCACCAACCTGCAAAGGGCAAAACTCATAACTATATGCAACCATGAAACTTCAGAAAGAAACATACTACCAAATATCTTCAAAGGATCTCTCAAGCTTCTCAACTAGTTGATGTATCTTTGGAATCACCATTGGTGTTGATTGAATGCCTCCAAAGGCTAAATTTTTGAAGAACACACAAAGAATTCTTCAACCTCTTAGATAAAATTGTCTCACTAGGTGTGCCAAAAACTATTGACGTAGTGGATTGCACCCTAGGAAGGGAGGCTCAGCTCTCTTTATCCATGTGACAGAATGGAGACATCCCTCTTGATTTGGGTGGAAAATGTGAGATATGAATCTCTAGATTAGGGGATATCTCCCTTTGATGCACCTTGAGGCCCTAGATTTCCTACTATTGACAATGGGGGGGATGAAAAGGGAGAGAAATATTGGAAATCAAAATGTAAACTAAAGCAGTGATGCACCAAAATGGTTAGTCTACTCAGCTTTGACATACACTTTACACCAAGGCAAGCTGACATATACTATCATTCAAGATGAGAAACTCTCTTGCATCAATATTTTAATAAGGGGACCTATGGAGATATAGGGAGGAAGGACTACCAGAGGTGTTCTAAGACACACTATGGCAGCCTATTCATATGCACCTATACTCTACTATAGACACTTCTTGTTGACCTGCAAGAAAGAGCTCATAATACACTAGATATGTTGGATTCAAACTGTGAAAGCATGAAAGAAAATGACTTGACACAAGATCAAAACCATAGACATATGCAAAAGTGTAAATCCGAATGGAGGTAAAAATGCTTTTTTTATTTAAGGTAAATTCCTTTAGGGCTTCACCATACAAGCTGAGAGATCCTTTCTCAAAAAGATAATTTACAATTATATAGAGTAAGATGCTGACTAAATAAAGGAGACCCATGCTAGAGTCATACACTTTTGAGACAAGAGACCATGTTGTAGATGTCCAAGCCACTACCCTTGCTGTCATGGGCCTGCAAAAGCATGGGATACTTTTTATAGCAACTGACAAAGCCATCCCCAAGTTGTTGTGTCTAGACAATGCTCTCTTCAATGTTGGGTGTAACTAGTGCATTAATGGTGAAGCATGAAAATATGGACTGATTTCTTCTATAGTTTAAAAACCAATCTATTTATTGGATTTTGGTAGATATTTTCCACCCAAATGTATTAACTCCTTTTGTTGAGTTGTTCATGCCACTTGTCTTGTTCTAATTGGTCCTTAATTTTTCCCTTTGACTTTATCAAGTTGTTGGAATTGTTCTGAGCTTTATCTTTTTTGCTCTCTACTTACCCATGTTTTGTCTCTTTCCTTGGATTTCTCCTTTGCCTTGGTTTTTCTTGTTTTGTCTTTACTCATTCAGGCCTTCAAGTTCTCAATGGGTTTCTCTTTGACATGTCCTTTGGATAAAATGTCTGAAGGAATTCCTTCAGACAGAATTCTCCTTGGCTTTGTTCCTTTCTTTCTTTGGTTTTCCTTTGGATAAAATGTCTGAAAGAATTCCTTTGGACATTTTGTCCAAATGAAAACTTCTTTTGATTGTCACTTTTCCTGAAGGGAAAGTACCCTTCAGGCTTCTTATCTTTGCCCCTTTTCTTCAACTAGTTGCCCTCTACGAGGGTAATTCAAGCCAAAAGTGGCCTTCAGGTTTATGGAAATGGTCCCTGTATTTCTCAAAGTGCCCTCTACAAGGGCATTTTGAGCCTCTATTTGTCCTTCAAAACTTTTGTGTTGGTCCTCATGCTGACAAAAATCCCTCTACAAGGTCCATTCTGCCTTTAAACATACCCTTCATAAGTTTTGAAAAGGTATGTTTCATCTTTGAAGTGCCCCTCACAAGGCCACATACCCTTTGAGGAAATTTCAAATGGCCTTATAGAATGCCCAGGTGCCCTCCATAGCAAAACACTTGCCTTAAAAAGCATCTAAGACTAATTCAGGCTCTTCCAAAGGACTTACTCAAAAAGCTTTGAAGTAAAGATGTCTCATAAACTTGATTGGTTCTTCCTTACCCTTTTGGGTTTGTGAATAACTCTAACTCATGAAAGATCATAAGTCAAGTAATGCCAAAAACCTGAATTGAATTGCTCTAACCCTTATTGGGTTTCTCTTCAGCTTCGACTTATAAAAGTCATAAGATAAGTACCCTCGTAACCTTGAAATGCACTAATCTAACCCTTTCAAGTTTTTGAACTACTTTTACTCATGAAAATTGGCAAGTAAAGTACTTTGCAAAACCCGACTTGCACTAGAACTAGCCATAGACCCTTTTGGGTTTGTCAAGTACTCTTGATTATTACTTGTAAATCTTACAAGTAATGTTTTTATGAGAACCTAATTTGCTTTGTGAGTGATGGAAAAGACCAATGCTTGATGAGATAACACCTGCACCTACACAAAAGAAACTTTTCCTTGATTTTTAAAGGGTTAAGACCTAATTTCAGGGCAAAAGGTCATGAAGAACAAGTTTTCAAGGCAAAAAAGAGGGGGGAGGGAATTTTGGCATACAAGATTCACAAAATGGTCAATAGTAAGTAAGTACTATTTAAGCAAGTAATATTTGTTTTATTATGTAAATAAGGGTAATCATTACCTAAGTGATAAAAGTTGGTTAGAATAGTAGTGAAGTGTAATTAACTAGTATACATAGATTATGGAAATAAAGGAGAACATATAACTTACATATGAAAGATTAGAATTTAGTTATAATAGAGTGCATACATAGATTTTGACAATGCATTAGTGCATTGTGTTTGGGGATGTCATGGTCCTCAATTGGGGGGACTTCATTGCCAATCCATGTCTCTTTTTAGAGTAATCATATATTCTAGCACTATTTTAGTCTTTCCCTCCATTTGTTTGTACCTCACAATGGGTTAGTTTTTTTTTCACTATAAAAAGTTGCTTCTTTGTTATTCAACATAATAAAAAAAGCACATACAAAAATTAATTTGTTCCAAGACATAAGACGTTACATACAATTGTAAAAAAAAAAAGACATCACTTTTCCACCGATGTCAAAAACTGATTTTTCTAGGAGACAACACTTTGAAAGAAGGAAAAGACAACCAAATGATAATAACATTGACCATGAAAAGCATAATAAGTCTAGACCAGAGTTAATCATAATTTTTTTACTCTTTTCAAACATTCTGACTAGAAGTACCATTACTATCAGATGACCTAGCTTCATTTTTAGTTCATCAAGGGATTGTATCTCCAACCACTTTGGTTGTTCTTGCACAAATTAAGAATGTATTAGAAAACATATTTTTGAGTGAAGGATTCCAATAAAAAACAAATCATAGTTGGAAGTAATTACCATAACCAAAATATCAGACCTTGTGTATATAGATTTAAAATGATGGGACAAATATAGCTAATACAAAGATGAAACAAGTTGTAAAGGCTACTTCTCATGAGAAAACATCCCATATTAGCTTAGATAAGTTAAGGTTTTTTACGCAAGAATTTGTTTGGATTTGTTTGTGAAAAAAAAATTAGTTTATTTCGTAAAGAAGTTGAATCCTTACCTATTGAGGCACAAACTCATATGTTGGTGTTTCTAACATTTTCAAGAATGGAAGTTCCTTGCAATCCTATTGTTATATTGATATAACTGACTAAGCATGATGTTTCTAGTAACACCCCTGAGAGGCTCTCCTTTTGCAAAAATGACATCTAAAAGGATATCTACAGTCTCCTCAAATGAATATCTCACCATTGGCCATGTATCATTATGGTTGATACCATGTTGAGTAATAGACATCAAATAACCTTGATATGCCATTATGTCACATAGAATAGTTAAATGCCTATAGTTCACATATGACCCATCAAAAGATATCACAACTCAAAGCTTATACAAAAGAGCTTTTCTCAGAGCCTCTATTCCAAGAACTTCAATAATCTCAATCAAGTGATTTCTTTTTGTCCTTGTAGCATCCATAGCTTCATGGCACATGACTGCTAACATATTGACACTTTTTGTATCTAACATCCATTCTGTATCAAATCGCATGAAGTTAAATTTTGTTTAATATGTCAAGTGCATGGTTTTAGGTTTCCTATCATCATTTTCTAGTTTCTTATAAATATTTATTGAATGTTTATGTGTGTCATCAAATGTTTTATATCTCAATATAATGTGTATTTTTTTCATTTTTGTAGAAATGTATTGATAAACTCCAAGAAGGGGATAAATTTGGGGTATTGGCTCTATTTGATGGTGCTGTTGTGGGCATTGGGTGGATTCACTCGCTATCTATTATACATGGAGTTAGATTAAAAGGAACATGAGATACAAATGTAAATATTTTTAAGGTCACAAGTAACATACCCCTTGCTTATGAAGGAAAAATAGATGGAGTTGTCCATTTGAAAGATAACGAAGGAACCTTCACATGGTGGCTACTAAAATATTTGGAAAAAATGACATAGTTGATGTTTATCATGGTGTATTTGCAAGAGTTGAAAACTCTTAGACTTTGACATTTTTTATTATATATATATGAACATCTTATAGTTCATCAAAATTGCATTATATTTTTTTATTGTAGATTACCTTTTTTATATCATGATGTTGAATCAATCTTTTAACTTCTAGCATTTTGTAGCTTGTTCGTATATGTAATATTTTTATTTGATTTTATGTTTCAATTCAAGTTTAATAATATGTTTATTTTTGTATTATACAATTTATGGTATTTAATAATTTATTCATATCATATAAATGAAAATTTACTACTAAACTAGTAGTAAATATAATGACTATGCAATTAATAAACAATGTATCAATATACTACCAGTTGACAGAAATTAGTGAACAAAAATAATTAAATAAACTACCAAATGATGACAATTAAAAATTAAAATGACTAAATTTACTACCAATTAATGATAATTATTCAATTAAAATGACTAAATATACTACTAATTGATGTCAATTAATAATTAAATTGATTAAATATACTACCAATTGATATAAATTAGTGAATAAATATGGTTAAATATATGGCCAGTTGATGAAAAAATAATGATTAAAATGACTAAATATACTACCAATGGATGGAAATCAGTTAATACAAATGACTAAATATACTACAAATGGATGAAAATCAGTGAATAAAAATGACTAAATATACTACCAATTGATGGAAATTAATGATTACAATGACTAAGTAAATGACCAGTTAACAACAATCAATGACTAAATTAACAACTAAATATACTACCAAATTGATCAATCAAAACAACTAATAAATGACTAAAAATGGTTTAGTCATTTATATGCAATTTTTAGTCATTTATTTCTATTTTTCTACTAATGAAGCAACATCTTCGGTAAGTGGTGATTTGGATACATATATGTTGAGTTGGGTTTAAAGAGATCATGGGGTACAACCCTTATGAATGGTTTTCACCACTAAACACCAACTTCCACAATATTTCACAACTAAAGATCTTAATCAATTTATTTTTTATTAGAGCTTCATGTACCTAATATAGATCAAAGAGTAAATGCACTCAATTATGCATTAAAGATAACTGTTGTAACTTGGTGGGTAGTTCATAGAAAAATTTAGCTATCTTGAGATAAGGCATGCAAATTGATGCAAGTACAATTTTAGATACCAATCATTGTTAGGGTATGTTAGTTGTTATTTTAGGAGGGAAAATGTTTGGAATTTCATGTACATGAGTGTGTGGACATATGGTCTATACAAGGTGTGGAACCTATGTACTGGGTGCATGTGTTTAGATACAATTTGGCACTACTTCCTACTACATGGTATATGCATCAAGAATGCATGCAAGAAACTAAACATTGGGCCCATGTCCAATAGGAATTTATTCAAAAGTTTGTTTTTAAGATGAAAATCATGTAGTACATAATACTTTACAAAAATTGAAAATGTTTCTATGTCATGGGAGGGTGGAAGACTTGAGTATTATGATATACTCATCATCACATCAAGAGTCATCTTGTGATTGAAATACAACTATACAAAATTATAAGATTATTAAAAAGAAGGAACATTTTCTTATACAACCTTGTAATAAGATTCAATATGAGTTGACAAAGCCCAATGATAGTGATGAGTATCTGGACTTGAATGGTTTATTCAAACCATAACATGAAGCTGAGTCATCAAAAACTCAAATCATAGATCAAATTAAGAAAGTGAAGCTATAAAATTTTAATATTCTAAAACAAGTTGGGCAGAGAAATCTATAATAATCCCTTCTTAGTGAACAAAAGGATATACCAAGAGCCACTGAAGAAAATTATTGATCATATTAGAATAGACTCTATGCCCTGAAGAAAATTATTGATAATATTAGAATAGACTCTATGCCAAAGCTTGTAACTTTGGGAGATTACTAGACTTATAATGAAAATTTAGAAGGATTGTAGCTTTTAAGGGACTATCAAGATGTTTTTCCCACTAAATTTATAGAGCTAAAAGGGGTAGATCCATCATTGGAGGAGATTCATATTGAACTCAAAGAGCATGCATAACTTTTCAAGAAGCGCCCATATTGATCGAATCCTGACATGAAGTTAAAGGTGAAGGCTAAGCTGGATTTCATGTAGGAAGAAGGTATCATTTATCTAGTTGAAAAGGTGGATTGGTTTAATCCTATGGTTGTACAACATAAAACATCAAGTGATATTAGAGTATGTAGATATTTTTGTGTGTTAAATGATGCTTGCATCAATGATCCATAATTGATACATTTCATCGATGATGTTATTAAATCTATTGTAGGACATAAAGTATATTCTTTTAAAGATGGATTCAGTAGCTATCATCAAATCACCATCGTAGAGTAGGATCAAGCCAAGATAACATTTGTGACAAAATGGAGATATTTTGCATATAAGGTAATGTCATTTGGTCTAAATAATGATCCAACTATATTTTATAGGGTTGTGGTGATTTTGTTTAAGGATTTTATTCATGATTTTATAGAAGTTTATTTAGGTGAATGGGTTGTATTTTATTTGTTCAAAGATAACTTGTCTAAACTATAGTTCATGTTAAAACACTACAGAGCTCTATGGATTTCATTAAATTTTAATAACTACTTATTTTTAAAACCATTCAGTGTTTTATTGGGCCATGTAGTTTGTAGTGAAAGAATTTTGGTTGATCAAGCTAAACTTGTAGTCATAGTAAGAATGCCTCCTCTAAACAATTCAACAGAAATGTGAGCATTTTTGGGTCATACAGGGTACTACATAAAGTTTATCAAAGACTAAGCAACTATATCTATGCCCTTTTAAAAATTGATGCACAAAGATATCCAGTTTGAATGGACACAATAATGTCAATCAACATTTGTTAAACTAAAACAAAGGTATTGTGGTGGGTGGTGTGTTAGCATAGCTAGGAAATGGTAGACTATATCATTCTATCCACTTTGAAAGAAAAAGTTTATTTTCTTTAAAGAAAAAATATACTAAAATAGAATGAGAAGTAATATTAATGGTATTCATACCATAAAATTTTAGGCATTGTCTTCTTGCAACATCTTTTGAGTTTATTACTAATCATCAGGGTTTATCATAATTGGTTAACAAACCTACGTTGTGTGGAAATATCTTTAGGTGGTTAATTTTATTTCAATAATTTTAGTTCAAGATCAATTCTAAACCTAGATGAGAAAGTGTGGTACTTGACCACTTGAGTAGGATATGAAATTAAGAAGAACCTGAAGAGTTTTGAGATGAATCACCAAGATATATCTCTTTAAAATCTTTGTGATCCTAAGAACCTAGAGGATATAACCAACTTTATAGAAAATGGAATCTTTTTAGTGCACTATGGGGAGTGAGAAAAAATCAATTGATAACATGAGCAATTCCTTATACCATCATAAATGGATCTTTGTATAATATGGGTAAAGACGAGGTGTTACGTAGAGTGGCTTTGAAGCATGAACGTCCCCAACTTATTGAAGAGGCACACTAAAGAGTCACAAGAAATCATTTTTGAGGTGAATACAAAACAAGGAAGATCTTACAAAGTGGTCTATGGTGGCCTACTTTATTCCAAAATGCACATCAGGTTTAAAAATACTGTGATGTTTTCCAAAGGATGGGAAAACCTAACTAGAGGGATGAGATGCCTTTGAACCCAATACTTATAGAAAAAACTTTTGAAAAATGGGGTATTGATTTTGTGGGGCCTATAAACTCACCATGTAAGAAAAATCATGTAAGGTATATCATCACTACAACATATTACTTTAAAAAATGGGTTGAAACTACTATGACACCAAGTTGCAATGCCAAAGATGCAACCAAGTTTTTGTATGAAAATATCATTACATCTTTAGATTTCCAATCAAATGGTCAACATTATAGGGGAACACAATTTTTTAATAATACAATCAAAACTCTCATAGAATAAGTTATGATATCACACCATAAAAAAAATTTATATCACCCACAAGCAAATGAAAAAGTAGAAGCTTTGAATAAAGTCTTGGGCAAGATGTTAACAAATATATTCAATGTTCAATAAGATGATTGGGAAGACATAATTCCTACAATTCTCTTGGGATATAGAATAAATTAAAAGCATGAGATAGGATTTACCCCATTTTAAATGGTTTAAGAACTTGAGGTTGTGATGCCTATGGAATATATAGTTATTATCTTGCACATTAATATGATAATGAGACTTGGGGATAAATACTCTCTATACATGCGCTTGATAAATATAATCAAGATGGAATAAAATAGGTAAAGGGAAAAATAAATTCAAGAAGTTAATAAGCTTAGTTATAAAGTATGGCATGATCACAACCTATGATCTAAATAATTCTATCTAGAACAAGTTGTCTTACTATATGATAGCAGATTTAGGGCATTCTAGGCAAAATGCACATTAGATGGAAAGGACCTTATGTCATTCATGACATTTCACAATAGGTGATAATTTTTCTACAAGATCTTCAAGAAACCATTTTTATAAGACATGTAAATGGTTTTAGGCTTAATCCTTATCATCAATAATATCTATCATTTATCATAGTAATTGTGAGAGGGTGTTGAGTAGCACCATGTAGTTTAGGGTTTTTATTTAACATTTTATTTCTCTATTTTCCTTTTAAAGTTTGTGTGTGTTTGTACATTATGATTTATATATCATAGAACATCAAAATTATAATGTTTACATCAAAGTCATAGAGTGTGATCTTAGAACAATTTTTGTTTGAAGGAAAGATAACTTACAATGGGCACATGCGGTTCATCAATTAAGTTTGGGAATGGGGTGTCACCAATTCAAGTACATTGAAAGGAGGATCGATGGTCATTCAAAACCATTAATGATGATATACTTGAAATATTTCATACTTATCAAAATAGATAATATGTTAGAATGATGAGATGTACAATAAAGAATAGTGGATAGTTGGGAAGACAACACATCACATGAAAATATCTATCATTAGACGAATCGATGTTTTTAGACATAGAATGGTAACCATCACATTGTCAACAATTAGTTGACATTAATGCTTGAGGTAAAATCATGTGCAACCAGTTTGACATGTTTAAACCCATTGAGCAAATGGATTTGAGATAAAAATAATATATAACAGAGGGTACAAATAACACATAGACATTACACACTTTTAGGAATAAGAGAGCTCTATGATTTGTGTATAATTAAGCTAATTGTATACATATTTATTATCAACACCACTACAGTCAAATAACTTGTTCCATTTTATCTACACTTGCAAACATGGATCTACACAACTCTTAATTCTACTCACATATGTACAAAAGGAAGAAATAGGAATTGTCCTAACACTTAGGCAAATTAGTTACCATGATCTAGATTTTTTTGATTTCATTGATGTTATAAAAGACACCCTTTTCAGCCCTGATCAACCCAAAGCAACATGAGTAGGAGTTTGGCTTTTCAACATCCCCTATGAGTTTCTAATGCAAAGTGACTTATTAAGATACCTAATTTTAGGTAATTATATGAGGTAATGCTTACATTGTTTAGTAGATACAATGACGGTGATGTTCATATTTCTTAGGATGCTACAATTTTTATCAACCCTATGACTATGGCAAGAGAAATATGACTTCCAACTTGGGGAAAATCCCTTTTACCTTAAAAATCTAAGGCTCAACCCATCCACTTAGACACACATGAGAAATATAAAAGGGTAGGTAGAGGAATGCACATAAATTCTATAGAAGATAGTTCATTGCACATTCTCTCTAAGTGCATCACTAAACTATTTTGGTAGACCACCAAAAGTGCCAAGTAGGCAATTAAAGGCATTGCGGATATTGTGTATCGCATGATACAGATGCATGATGATTTTAATTGGCCCAAGGTTTTGGCTTCATATCTCATAATGAACATTGATAAGGTTTTCATTGGTTTATCATAAGCATTTCAATATCAATCATGTCTTGTTCCTCTATTTTACATAGTGAAACTCACCGAAGGGACCATTGAATTTGAATGAAGACTTTTTCCCTATGACTACATTCACCAACATCATTTAGACCAATAAAAAGAAATAATATAAATATTTTGGCCTATTTAATGCATGGTTGTTGGATATCCAAGCAATACCCAAGGAGGTTATGCAGTACCTAGGGTAGCATATGATAATGACAAAACTACATGATGACATTCATATCAAAGTTCACAAGTTTCCCAAAGCAACTGTAACTCCACTATCTTTTCATCACTATGTTGGATGCTTAGGTATAAGTTCTATGGTAGAAATCCCTAGATGCTAGGTCAATACAACCTCTATGATCCATACTTCTAGGTACACAATAACCTATGCCTATGCACACACAATCTCAACCATAGACACTACCATAAATAAAAGTGGTTCTATCATAGATCAAGAAATGTAAGAGGAAAGAACCAACATGATGAACCTCACCACCACCACCTAAGAAGAGGATATGTCATAAAAATTCATGATTGAATAATAAGCATGTTCTAAAGTTAGTGACTAACCTTGTAGAGATAGGTGTTGAGGAGTAAGAAATTCTATAGTCTATGATCACAAACATCAACAATAATGTTTATCAGTAAGAAGATGAAAAAGAATTCTTATTTTGGAAGGTAGTGCACATCTCCTAGGTGTAGAACCACATAAGACAATATTTGTGGGCGGATATCACTCAACCTCCTCCATCCATCATAGTAGATATTTTTGGACAATAAGTAATGCACCAACATTTCCAAGCATAACATTTTCAAACAAATATAGTTACATGATCTTTATTTAGGTAGGAAATGCATCTTTAGGCACAAGAAGGTCCACCTCTAGACCTAGTGCATAGGCCAAGGACCAATGCTACACCTAGACCCTTTCCAATAATAAAAAATAATATAGTGTCCTTTACAGACCTAAAAAAATAGGGTGGAACAAAGCCAACATAGGCACCCCAATAATAGGATTATGAGGTAACCCAGACTATGAAGAGGCCAATAAATATTGTTACTTCTCCTTTGTCTTTCAAGAAGAAGTATACTACATGAAGAAGTACTATTATGGAAGAGGTACTATTAAGGAATATTCCTCTTAAAAATATTCACAATTGATTATAGTGATTAACTCACCAACTTTAATGGAGGATCCTGAAGATATCAACTTCCCACAACTTGAACATCAAAGTGAGAAAATGGATTTTCAACACAACAACAAGCTATTTAGGAGAAAGAGAACCATGTAAAGGCATAAAAGGAGGTTGATAAAAAATTTAGGGAAGATTAGGAAAAATAAAAAAGAGGAAATGCACAAGGTTACCAAAGAGGAAGAACACAGGCAAAAAGTCATGGAAGAAAAGGCTCAAAAGAAAAGAGTTGAATAAGAAGAGGTTCAAAAGAAAGAACCAGTAGATAAGAAGCATAAAACAAATAAAAGTGAGAATCACAAGAAATGAAACAAAAAAAATATGAAGTATCAACACTTGCAAAGGCTAAAGGAGAAAAAAAGGCCAAGGAAAATTTAGATACCCAAGAAGAGCAAGCTAAGAGGAAGGCAGAGGATGAGGAAGAGGCCAAGTCTAGGAAAATCAAATTTTGAGGAAGAGGCTAAGGCCAAGACTAAATAAGAAGCCACATCTAAGGTTAAGGAAGAGGCCAAGGCCAAGGCTAAAGTGGATGCCAAAACTAAGGCTAAGGTTGAATCAGAGGCCAAAGCTAATGCCAAGGTGAAAGAAAAAACCAAAGATAAAGTAGAGCACATAGTGAAACAAGAAATGAAAACACAATAAGAAATTTAGATCAGAAAGATGATGTAAACAACTGAGACCTAGAAACCATTTGCCACATTGTAAAGCTCAGACATTTCTCAAGAAGGTGTGTAGGAGGAGAGCTCTCAAATCAGGGTTTAAATGACTAGCTAATGGCTATGGGATGTCGCTAGATTATCCACTAGACATTAAAAAATTTCTCTTCTCATGGCATATATTAAGAAGGTACCTATCTCAATTAAAACTTTCACCATGGCTCTAGATAAAAAACACATGAAGCATCTCTTGATGTTTCTCAACTTTCACTAGCTAAACAAATTGAGGGCACAACTGATTTTTCAAAATCTATAACGCATAAGGATTTGTCCTTATATAAATAAGTCTTGTAGTTGTAGGAATATAATTTATACCTATAACTTCACTTCTTTAATGTACAACAACTCATAAATAAACATTTCCTTGTGTTGGTCATGTAAGACTTGGGTGACCAAGTCATGTTAGAAAAAAATCAGTTCTCAACTCTCTTGTCCTAGCTAACAAAGGACTGGATTACTGTGCAAAATTTAAAGTCCCTTCATAGTCAAGGGAAGAATACCAAATCAAAAAAATAGGTAATTTTTGAGCTCTTAGAATAATATGAGCAAGTTTTGAATACAATTGTGGTTCAAGCTAAGCACATCACCCAAAGAATGCTTAATTGGAAACAACTCACCAATTCATTATCTATAGCCAAACCAAAATTTGATAGGGTGGATAAAGTCAAAGATATAATGGAGGATAATTTGGATACATCTACATCAATGAAAAACACACTCAAGTAGTTTCTTGAAGCATGGTATAATGTCATGTAAGAGTTGCAAACTTGGAAAAATGAGATTCTGCACAATAGATTTGTTGGCATTCAAATGTAGAGTCACAAAGATCAGTTAGAAGAGCTCTCTCAGGAATCCATGTCAAAGTATCAAATTTTAATACACTTATAACCATCATAAAATATGAATATATTTAGAATCTTATGGTGACTCATGTTACCCTACACATGTTGCTCACTATGGTGCATGAATTTCTTACCAACTAAAAAATATTTAAACAAGATTTGTCCCAACTTGATAAATCTATTACACAACTTGTTGATGAGCCTCAATTTATTCCTCCTTAGTATATTCAATAATTAATCCAATAGAGGAAGACTGCTACTATGTCTTAGCCAAAAAGATAATGGAAACTATAGCCTATGCTAACAAATTTTGTAATACTAATTTCTCCTTCTGAATCTCAAGCATAATCAACATCGTAGTAACCTCAGGTGTAACGAACTCAGAGTATATCACCATCTACATAGTAAGTATTATAAACTTCAACAATTTTAATTTTCAAATTTTTTGATACACTTAAGTTGGATGACCTTAGTATTAGGGGTGGGTCCATGTTGTTTGAAAATACATAAAGGGTGGCCACGTGGTTAAGCTAGTCTATTTAAAACCTATTAGGGTGGTAGACTAGTATGATACTTAGTTGAAAATATGAAAGGGTGGATAAGTAGTATGTGAAGGGTGAAAATTGGTAAATGACACTTGGAGTGATAATGACAACCCTTGTTTCTAGTTCAATTTCTTAGCATAGTTAAAGTTATCAAGATTCATCTCATGTTACCATTATTATGACTTTGTCTCAAGATGAGACATCTATTTAAGCCCAATAAAATTTTGGAAGTATAACAAGGCTACCAAAATTTTAGAGTATAATTAGTGGACATGTGTGTGACTTACACTATTTTTTATCTTGTATACCTTTTTGTATGTACTCGACCCCTATAAGCATGTCAATAAGCTTTATAATGTGAAGATTTTTTCCTATGAATGTAGTGAAAGGTTGGAACATGAAATGATAATGCTTTTTAAAACTATATATATATTTCTCAGTTATATTGTGAAATGGTTCTGATGTGATAGATATTAAAATACGATTATGCAATGGTTTCCCTTATCTTTCATGGTTGTTTTATGCACAGTGATGCTCTATTTTTTACATTTTTTAGTCATATAAATATTATCAAATGTTTTATATCTAATAATCCTACATTTTCTACTTATTTATTCTTATTTTAGTTAATTAATGGATAAGTTAAATGTGATCTATAGTTTATTTTATTCTTTTATCATGTATCACACTAGTTATCCCTATATTAACATGTTCTGATGGGTTTTCCATGAACCTCTGCTAAAAAAATGAGCCAATCCTTATTAGTATATACTTATATAAAAATCACTCCTCTCCCATTGAGAAGTCTATAAATGGGCTTATGGGTCCTGCACATGTTGACTTAGTACAAAGGGGACATACAGTTCAATCCAAAACTGTACATTGTTGATTATTAAAATCCACATTGCAATTCATCTTAGTAATAGATGAAGTTGAAAATAGATTATGGGCGAGACAAAAAATAAATAACACATCATGTGACCCAGTAGAATCACTTGAAGGAAATGTGAGAGACAATTCCAAAATCCTTGAATAGGTATCAAGTGTCATCTCCAAGAGATATTTGGATACCTTTCATTTCCTCTCAAAGCTCTTATAATATATTTTTTCATGATATATGTGTTTGGAAGCAATACAATACACATACCAAATATTAGAAGAATCAACATTTGTAGAGAAAGAAGTCTCTACCATATGACATAAGTCATCAACATCATGTCCTATCTCTGCATTATCTATAAATTTATTAGTTTATAACTGAATTTTATCTTAATGGCTGTGATTATAGTTATCTTCTGGGAAACATAATGTCCTTGATTTTGGAACATATAATAAGTGACATGAGCTTCCTTCTTTTCTTGAGAAGAGTTGGACTTCATCCTCCCTCTTCTCATTGAAAAACTACTTAGCCTTGAAGTTTTTCTTAACCTTTCCAAAGAAGGCTACATCTTTAAGTTCCTCTCTTTTAGTAAGCACATTTTCCCTCCTATTCTCTTCCAGGATAAATATTCTAAACAATTCAGGAAATGAAGTAACCTTCTCATGGGAAATAATTCATGTGGTGAAAATCTCATAATCTTGAGAAAATCCATTTAGGACCGAGCAACAAAGTTCCTTATCTTTAATCCCTTATCTTATGGCTTCTAATTGATCCTTTAATTTGTGATATTCATCAAATCTTTGGTTATATTATTAGTTCTTAAAATTTTAAATTGTATTAGATTTTTCTTATGCATCTTTTTCCTATAAATATTCTTATTCTTGGGGGAAAAAATCCATCCTTTCTAAATTTGAAATGATGGATTTTCTATATATTCTTGGATCCTAAACCACAAACATTGTAGCCTAATTAGAACTTTTCTCCTTACCTATGATGATTACCTATAAATTCAAATCCCCCATGAGAATTTGTATTCTAAACATCTAAAAAGCATAGTCAGGTATGCCCTCCAACATTAGACATTTTTGTGACTTGGAAGCCATAGAACCTACCATCTCAAATCTAAATTAGAAACCTTGGATAGAAAATTAGAATAAACCCACAAGAAAGTCTATGATCTTCATCAAATAGTGGGTTACATTATTAATTTTTACATTTGAACTTATGCTAACTTTCCCTAAACATCATTATCCTACAAATATTCTTATTCTTGGAAAGTTTATTTTGCCTTAACTCAAACTATATGTGATATGGTACTAGTAGAGATGTGAGGGGTGATATTATCTCTTACCAAAATGGAAATGATTTATTTTTCTCTAGCTTCTCTTGGCTCATAATCCAAGAGCTTAATAGTCTTAGTGGGTTTTCCCTCCATATCTAGGATGATTCCCTATAAATTCAACTCCTTCATGAGAGTCTGTAGTCAATACATGAAGCATAGTTGTATATGCCCTCCAACATGAAACATCCCATAACATGGAAATAATGGACCTTGTTATATAAATTCTAAATTAAAAACTTATTGTTCATCCCAAAGTTTCTTGCATGCTCTCAAATACACCTATTGAGTTAGGTGCACTGAATGAGTTTTGGAGACAATTTTGGGACTTTCTTCTTCTCATTTTAGAATTATTATTGTAATAATATAGGGCATGAGTTGTAGGCATTGGACTCTATGAAATGTCTTACTTGAAATAGATCTTCAAGAGATGCATTGCTACCACTAGTAATTCAATTCCTATTTCTGACTAACACAAATATCCTTCACACTAGTTGATCCAATCCAATGGGTTAATTATTAGACAAAATTCACTTCTTAATTTATAAATACTGGACAAATTATAGATAATAAATAAACATCAAAAAGAGGAAAAGGTAGGAAAGAGAGTTTTCTAGGCAAAAGAGAAGACATTATTTTTTCAAGTCCATATGAGTCCAATTATAGTTATACCACTATATGTCGAGTTTCACATATGCTCAAAATTTGGTCATGCAGGAAAATGAGTCTAAGGAGAGATAATATGCCTAAATCCTATAATTTTTCTACAAATGAGTGCACACAGAATTATTTTTAATCACACACAAAGCTATGGTGATTTGAATAAAATGAAATAACACTAGAATCTAATTAGAATAATAAATAACACATTCTAATTACACACACCTATAGAAAATGCATATTGATGCTTTAAACATTATTAGAATTTACTTTACCAAATAATATTGGAAAACATTAAGGAAAAGATACCATAGTGAAATAAATAGAGTTTGTATTAATCAAAGTGTGTTTTACTTATAAAATTCCAACATTTACAAATAGCTACATGATAACATATATAGTAAATGAGATGGGGCCTATCATAAAATAGCACAAGATCCCACTCTTGGCCATCATGGCCCAAAATAGTTACAAAAGCCAATCATTCCCACAATATTTATAGAAAAGAGAAAGAGGACCCATGGTATTAACATCACACCCTAATTGGGACCACAAGAGTATTGAAGTTGAGCTCAGTAGAGGACCACTTGATAATTAATTCAGGATGTCTTACTGAGTTGAAACACTTGTGCTACCAATTATCCTTTTGATTAAGAATTTCTAGGTTGACAAGTGGATCTTGAAACAGTACTTCTGTGTGAGTTAACAACTTATCATGAACTTTGAGAGGGGTTTCCAATGAGACTTTCACCTCATTAAATTGGCTAATGTTTATGATAAATTATGTGAAAATATCTAGGATAGCCTTGGCTCTGTCCTTATTGTATTTTCACAATTTTATTCATTCCTACCTTGAAGTGGCTTAGGTGGACCCCAAATTCACCAAGGATAAGTAAAGTGCCATCTAGGTGGAAGAGGACTATGATTCTAGCCTCCTTGAAGTATGCAAGAATTTGGTCCATGCTCTTCTCCAAGGGCCCAATGGTGGCTTGGATGTCCCTTGGAAAATATTCAAGAGAGGTCCTCATGCTGCCAACAAATGTCTAATACAAATTCAAATTAGTGAGAGACATGACTCTGAGCTCTAGGAACATCCCCTCATTGATAACCGCCACCATATTATTGCACTTGTCTACTTTGATGATCCTATCCAAAATATTTATATAATATTTGAAAGAGATTCAGTCACCTTCCTAAGGTTTGTGAGCAATTTTATAATTGTAACCTCAACTCTGGTAATCAAACCAACCAAAAATGAGTTCCTTAACTAGGACTCAAAAGTCTTGACTTGGTCCTTTAATCCCTCCATTAAATTCTTTGTTTGCTCATTGGTCGATTTGATAATGGATATTGGGTCCTATAAAATATTCTCTTCCCCTATGGTAGTCCTCTTCTTTGTGAGAGAGAAAAGGTCTTACTTTGATATCCAGACAGCATGATTTTCATCATGTGTAAGGGTTTATGTCATTAGCCTCTTCATCTGGCTTATTCCTTGTCAAATTGTAGTTTAATATTTGGGTCCCCATGATAGAATATTTTTGACCTTTATGAATTTTAAGATTCAATGGGACTAATCCATCCTTACTTGACCATGGTCCCCAAGGTAGTAGAACATGAGGCAACAGGGGTGGTGGCAACTAAAGTTGACGTTGAAGGTATAAGTGGAGGAAGCAAGGATGAAGGTGGAGGGTGAAATGGAATGAAGGGTGAGGAAGGTGGCATGAGAGTAAAGGGATGAGCTACCAAATAAGGAGCCCAAGGGAATAGGGAAACATGTAAGGCCTCAATTGGTTTGGGGTCATGAAGAACTAGGGACCAATTATGTCAGGAAGATACATGTTTAACATGAAGGAGGATATATTAAATCCATATCCTTGAGAGCCTGATGTGATTGATAGAAATGGCTAAGGATCATTCATATGCAACTAGAGGTTACATATGTAGCCTGGGTGTAATCAACATTTGTCTTTTAGAAGGCCTCTTCTTTAGGTTTGCTTGTGTTGATGTTGTTATTGTTGAATTTATACTGAATGGAGGCTATAGGATTTATGTGACTATTTTTTATCGTAATGATGTGCTAGGTATATTAGGAATAGAGGCACTCATAGTCATAGGGGTCACTAGAGAAATTATAACATTTAGGGAAACTAATGTTGTAGGAGCCACTAAAGTTACTACAATTATAATTGTAGGGGCCATAAAGAACATAAGAGCAATTGGGATTTGAGGTATACCAAGAGTTGAACTAACTTGTGAGAGTGGGATGAAAGTTATTGATGGTGAAAACCATGATCATGGGGTTGAAGAAGGCCAAAATTGGGTTACATGATGAACAAGAGGAACTGGGGCCCTGGGGATACCAACCATGGTTGAAGCCATAGGAAAGGAAGGAAACTAGGTAATTGTCACCATTGGATCAAAAGGAAACACAACAAAGGTGGGTTATATCAAAATAGAGAAACCTAGGGGATTTATAAAGGGCAATTGGGAAACACCAACAATTGGGGAAGAATCCTTAAGGGAAATTAAAGGTTGGTCCCTAACTATGTTAGAATCTTAATTGTTTTCAAAGTAGAGGGTTTGGGTAGATTGAGGCTAGCTTACATGGGGAATTAGCACAAGTGGAACTAATGCTGAGGTTGGTAGAGCAATGGAGATAGCTAAGAATCCTTTTAGGATTTGTTGGGAGAGTCTATTTTCAGTTGTCGAGACTTTGGTGATATAACTTTGTGGATATTATTGTGGAAGGGTTTTCTACATTGTAGGTGGTTGTGAAGGAGCTAATATTTCATTGATTACAAGTAGGGTTTGAGCTTGGGCCTTTTGGTAGGTGATGACCTCCATCATTTTAATCACCTCAACATCATTTTTTGGGTTGAGGTGAATTGTGTCTTCCAAGTGGCCCTCATGGTGATATGTGGTGTTGAAACATGCATGATATTTCTCCATGAGCCTGCACCATACCCTATGGATCCCACTATCTATCCTCATCTTTTCCTAGGTTGTATGATTCCCTATGTTAGGCCATTACCTACAACACTTGCACACTTGTTTTTGTGGTGACCAATGACCAAGGGGACCATTGGGTAGGCCTTTTATCTTTTATTGAGGCAAAAACCCAGCATACCATTGGCTAATTACCAAGTTATTTATTGCTTTGTGATCTAGTTTGGACTGTGTATGGTAGCAATAAAGGATACCCTAGAATACACTCCACCCTGATTATGATATCATCTTTGTAGTACCAGTAGTATCCATTAGGTTGGAGTGAATCTTATATTTACTTTGAGAGCCTTGGCATCAGCCTCTCATTAATGGTATGATACACAATGAGGTAGAAGTCATCATAAATTTCTTGGGTGTGATTTTGAAAGTGGTGAATGTAGAGTTTTTAAAAACTAAATTCACTGCATACCCCGTTGGTACCCATGAAGATAACACTATGTGATTGAAGTCCAGGGTGGTGCAGATGACATCCACTATGTAGGATATCATGTACAAATTACCTATGGCATTAATTTTGTACATCTGTCAAGTAAGGTTGAATGTGATGATGCTCCCAAAATATGGGACTTAATATCCCTTCATGATGATGTTGAGGATGGGAACCCATAACTTATTGATGTGTACCATGCCACTTTCCCCATACAAGAGATTTAATAATAACATACTAGTGCACACTCCTTAGAATGTCATAATCATGTATGAATCAAAAATCTTCTTTGTTGACCCACTTTTTTGTGTCCTCAATCTAATCCTTGAGGACTTCATAGATTTTATGAGTCTCTACCTAGACATATATGACCTCCTCATCGTAATTGATTGTGTATTCTAGGAGGTTATAACATTGTTTGAACATAGACCCAAAGATATATTCAATATTAAATATGATGTTTGGAGAGTACATGATATTCTTACTACACTTGGGAAAGATTAGTAGATTATTGAAGACATCTATGCAGGGGCAGACTTTTGTTTTGTCATGAGTTTATGCAGGCTTGAAGCTCTGATAGTGACAATATCATTTGCATACTGAATATTATCCTCATTAACCTCATCATTGGTATCTGGTCTTCATGTGTCTTCGATTATTTTATAAATATCATGGTAACGTTTGAATCAAGTGACATCCTATAGGAATGTGGTGTATTGAAACTTTGGTTATTGTATGGGGTTAGAAGTGGAGGTGGCCATTGTTAGAATATGTGAGCTTTAGGTGCAAATTCATCAAAGAAGATTCTTTTTACTTCAGAGAGAACTCAAGGTAAAGGGTCATGAATGATTGAGAAGCACAAAATTGATAATGATGAGTTAGATCTCAATGTAACCTTATAGATCTATGTAGTATTTTCCATAATAATGGCATTGATGGGCTCACATTTCATGAAATAACTTTGAGTTAATGGCACGATCCTAGATTATTCATTTTCTAATTTAGCATTAATTCAAAATTTTGAAAGTGAGCCCCATTTAGATTGGTTGGTGATAGTGGGAATCTTCTAACTATCAAAATATGATCTCCCTTAGCCAAGTTAATAAATACAAGGAGCATGGTAGGCACATGCCTAGTTTAGACTTCATGGCACTAGAAATTTATTTGGGGTCAGCCACATATCACTTTGAGAGTGGTGGGATCAATATGTACTATACCAACTAGGCACAACAAAGAGCTCTTTGTTTTAACTATACCTGTATGAGTTGGCCGCTTAAGTGTACAAAGTACATGTGACATTTTATGATTGGTTTAGAGGTATGACATGTACCTTTTTATAATTACTCCATGATTTTTTTGATCTTTTGACACTTAAATGTATATAATTACATGTGGCATCTCATTATTTTGGTCATCCCAAGGTTTTGACACCTTCAAGAATATGAGGACATATGGAACCTCCTCATTGGTTTAGGATTCCCAAGGCTTTGACAATGCTGACACCCCTAGGTATATAGATACACATGTCTCCTCCTCATTAGTTTGGTCCACCTGAGGTTATAACACCTCCACATATATAAAGACATGTGGTACCTCCTCATTGGTTTAGTCCTCTCATAATCTAAAAATCTAACACCTTTAGGCATATGATGACACATGGCACCTCCTCATTGGTTCAAACCTCTCAAGGCTCTAAAAAATATGACACCTCTATGTATACAGAGACATGTGGCACCTCCTCATTGGTTCAAGCCTCCCAGGACTCTGACACCCCTAGGTGCATGGAGACACATGATGCATCATCTTTAGTTCAGGCTTCCCAGGGCTCTTATAGCTTTGACACCTATGGGACCTACATAGAAATAAAAAAGGGTCCAAGTCAATCCAAAGTGCTTCATAATAAAATTTATGCTTACCTTATTACCAAAAGGGCTTCGAGAAAGCCAATTAGTACTGTAGGACTGAGACCCTAGGAAAACATATGCATAATAATTTTTTGCAGAAATAGTTAATGCCAAAAAATACTAAGTGTGGAAAAAACTTGTAAATGCATAATAATCTAATTGTATTTGAAACATACATAGTTGTAAAAAGTTTTTAAACATAAAAAACAATTGTTAATGGTGTTGCAAAAAATTTCATCAATCGAAATTGAGCAAATATCTATGTTTTGACAAAGGCAAGGATCAAAAGGGGCTCTATTAGAGAGCTAAAACTTTTCAAACTTGATTCATGTAGAGGTATCATTTTATTCTATGAAAATGGATTTTTTAGGCATAATAAATGGTGACTATGTGGGGAAAATGTTTCCCTAATGTTTAAAACCAAAATGGTATGTTTTCATTATTAAACGAGGTGATGGGTGACTGGAAACTCCTTTTAAATAGAACCAAAAAAGAAGGAAGCTCTTAAGTCTACTTCAACAAATAAAATACTGGGCTATGATTTATTTAATAGGTCATTTTATGTGAAGAGGGATGTATTACATTTTTTTCTTTTAAATTCATTGACCAAGTTTGAATGGTTCTTAGGAACTTGAAACTCCTGAAAGGTGCTTGATTTACATAACTTGGTTGAGGGAGGGGAGTTTTAGGAATTGATCTACTATTAGCCAAGTGTTTGTTGCCCCAAAATAGGTACCTTTGGTCCCACTCTAGGCCTTGTTCCATTTCCAACCAGGATAGAAAGCTTCTGATGGATGTTTCTAAAATCACCCTTTCTTAGGAAGAGACTTCTAATTTCCTTGAGGTTTCGTACTTCCTTTCAGTTCTATTATTTTCTTTATTTCTAATCTATGAGGATTGGGGACCAATGTAGCTAAGTAGAAAGGTTAATCCAATAATCTCTTTCATACCAAGAGGATCCTCACTTGTTCAATGACTCCATGGTAATTTTAGATGGTCTATTGAGTGTAATGATGACCTTCTATCAAAAATATCTCAATTCACTTGCTCAATTATAAATCCATGGCATCCTTTTCTCTAAGAACCATAAAAAGAGTTGCCCTGCCTATCACATTGTTCATAAATGGGAGCTTAGATTTTGTTTCTTACTTTTGGAACTATATTTTTGAGGCTTTACCATCCTTGAAACTGACTAAATGTGAGTATTTGGGGGACAACGTCTGATGCTCTATTTTGGTACTAGCCACTTCTTAATCTTATTATGGATATGAGGCTCCACTTCTAGGGTGTAGGGATAAACTATTGTGGGGGCCAGCCATAAAAATACAAACATAGGGAGAGAAAATTAATGCAACCAAAACAATGAACCAAAAAAGTCAAGAAACAAACACATGCCAGAATCAAACATGCAACATAAAAAAACATGCACTAAATAAGACTAATATAAAACTAAACCAACTCAAGTCTATATTTACATTACCATCCTTTGACCATAAGGATACCTTGAGGTCATAGTGGATGGTATAGTTGAGAATTAATTCTTCAAGAACTATCCATTCACAAAAAATAGGAGATTATTTCCTTAGAGGTCCTTAGTTTAAAATCATTCTACCCATGTAACTCAAAAATTTGGTAAGGGCCAATCTAGAGTGGGTCTAGTTTTGAGTGTTTACCTTTCTTCTCGCATGATTTTTACCATAGCTTGACCAAGTCTAATATTAAAAATGATTTCACTTTCACCCTTTTGTCAAACCATATTTTGACAATGTCCTGATGTCTACTGAAGTTTTGCATGAATTCTTCCCATGTGTCTTCTATTTGAATAATATCTAACATCCTTGAAATTATCTCCCATCATCTTCCATGTATTCTTGCATTAAATTTCATGTGGGAAAATTAAAATTCATTGGGAATATTGGCTATAAACCATATACAACAGAAAGGGTGAACTCTTGAGAGCTTATTTATATCTAATTCATTCAGCCCAAAGTGCATATTTTGACAATGAATGCTAGTCCCTAGGTCACTTTTCTACATATTTATTTATTACATCTATTAGGTTCATATTGGTCAAATTAGCTAAGCCATTCCCTTGTAGGTAGTAGTTTGATAATAAATTCAAGGTGATGTCATTCTCATAAAACCATTTAGTGAGTTCAACTAACTAGACTATGGGACCATTATCATAGACTAATTAGGATGGGTCCCAGATTACATAGTTATGTTATACTCAAGGAACTTAGTCACTTCTTTTGTTGTGTTATTCCTAATTTTTATTTAATCCATACATCTACTGTAATAATTGGTGATTGTGAGTATAAATTTGTGTCCTATTGATGAATTTGGGTTGACAAATCCTGTGAAGTCAAGTCCCCATTAAGCAATATGATGTTCTTCTATTACAGGTTAGAGGGGCATCACTATGTGAACCTCCTTCTTGGAAAAGGTTTGGTACTTATGGTAGGTGAAAACATGACTATGGGCATTCTTGAAGATATTGAGCTAATAATATCTAGCTTATAGGATCTCATGCACTATTTTCATTCCTGAGGGGTGGTCATTACCTAATTTCTCATGAAAGTTGGTCATTACTTATTATACTTCTTCTGATCAACACTTGAGGTATATGCCTTAATAATTATTCTATTATATCACTCCTTTATTGAGAATGTAATGGGTTACCTTCATCCATAGGTATCTCTTTTGCATTTAGTTCAATCCTAGAGGAGTATTTTCATAAAGAAGATCAATGGATAATTGGATCATATTAGTCCTAGTGAAATGTTTCTAACTAGTCCAATTGGACCACAACAATCCTTGGGTCAATTTTAGTAATCATCTAAGTGAGACCCTAACATCTCACTAACTTTACCTATCTTACTTATAGATCATACTCTTGTAACTTGTCCATCCATCAAATTTTGCACTCTCCCAACTCATTTTTCCCCAACATAAACTTTATGGCAAGGTCAAGGACAATAGATTGTACCTTCTTTACAACCTTCACCAAGTCATATGTGTGACTTTCTAGGGTGGAGTACTTTAGTTATTCATCCTTCAAGTTTTTTCTCATGAAATCTATTGGGTGTTCATTTTCATCTAGTTTATGATTGAGTGTTACAGCTATGGTGTGTTCTAAATCAAATGAATAAAGGTAAAAGTTCTTCATATAGTCTAGGTTGATCAATACTAGTGCCTACAAAATCATGTCATTGATTTTCTAGAAGTATTTCATAGATATAGTGGTCCAATCCACCTTTGCTTCTTGCTTCAACATTGCATTCATTGTCTTACTAATCTCAACACTATTAGATATAAATTTGCACACAAAGTTAATCTTACCAAAGACTGACTTTAATTATTTCTTGTTATTAGGAATATGTGTTTTATAAATTACATTAGCACGTTCAAGATCAATATAAATACTTTCCTTGGTGATAACATGACCAAGGAGCTTACCTTTCCTAATGCCAAAGATGCTCTCCTTTAGCTTGAGAGAGATACAAACATCTTCTTTAGGTGGTGGACATGATCAGATCTATGATTTGAGAAAATAGTTAAGTCATCAATATAAATAATTATGCATTTATCAATTAGAACCTCAAATACAAAGTTCATGGCTCTCTAAAAAGTACCCCCTACATTAATGAGATTGAACGATATCCTCTTGTGATTGAAGGTGCCCCACTTTGTTATGAACACACTTTTCACTATGTCTTCAAGGTTTACCAGGACCTGATAATATCCCAAGAATATGTCTAATATGGACATCATTTATAACCCACTTACCATCTTAATTACTTCATCTAAAGAGGGTAGGGTATAGTTGTCTTTATCAAAGGCATAGTTTAGGTTCCTAAAATTGACACATAATTGATTTTATCCACTCATTTTATGAATGGACACTATGTTAGCGATCCATATGGAATGAATAATTGGGAAAATAATCTTGTTTAAGAGAAGATTATGGACCTCTTAGTGGATAATGGGCTATAAAACTAGTTTTTTAGGTCACTACCTCTATTTAAATGGCTTATGAGCCTCTACCTGAATGGTTTCTAATTTTTCTTGAGGGATGGTGTGCATTATCACACTAGGGTCAAATATCTTGATATATTTGTATGTCTAGGCAATGACATTTTCATACCACAAAATTAACCTCTTGAGTTGTTCTATTTCATTTGGGGTATAGTCAAGGCCAATATAGACATTTTTGGGTTGGTCAATTGAGCCCAAATTGATGACGAGTGATTGATGGTCAACACAAGTTGGTATCTATGGTATGTGTGTAGATTTAATCAAATCAAACACTCTCTCTAATGAGATCATGCCTTGTATAATGATTTTTTATCTCAAGTTCATAATACCATATTAATCATATTCCTTATTAAGGGGATTGTCTCTATCATTCTCGTCTATGATTTGAGCACTAAAAACCACAGAGTTTTTTGATAAATCTAGTAAATGGTGATCATCATTAAAAACCTAGAAGTTTTCAATGTTTTATGGGACTAACAAACAGGATATGATATCTATGGAAAAGTGTTGTAGTTTTGAGTCATCAAAAGGAGCTATGTTCATAGTTGAAGATGCTAGAGAATCCACAGCCTAGTTTTCTTCTCTAGGGATATGAATGATGTTGAATACATCAAATATTTCTATCAAGTTCCATGCTCTATATTTATATTTTCTTAAGTAATATAGTTTACACTAGATCTTACTTATAAATTAATTAACTAATAATTCAAAATCCCCAAATACCTTTATCTCTTTGACATTGTGCTTTAAGGATAACTACATGCCTACAATCAAGGCTTAATGCTCCATGAGGTTGTTTGTGAAATTGAAGTATAGGTTATAGGAAGCTAAATGCTATTTTCCATGTAGGTCAATCAATAGGATCCAAGCACCAGAACCTTGTCTGGAATGGGCCCCATAAAAGTATATAGATTGTAAGCTTGATGATTTGAATTATTGTTAGCTTTATCTTTTGATCATTCTATATACATTGTATAAATGTCTATGTCATAAGATAATATGTCTTCTCAATGACTGAATTGTATTCCATGATCATATGTTTTGTCCTAGGCTCTCTATTAACATGAATTTGATTGGCCATGTCTCTTCAAGATAACCACATATGGGATAAATTTATGGCCATATACCCATTTAAGGTTTTGGAATCCATACTAAGTATCATCCTATAAGCTTTTGGGATCTCCACAACTTGAATGTCTATACATTATTAGACTCTAGGTTCAGATTCTAGTTATATGTGCACATTTAGGATCTCTCCTACCACCTTGGCCTCAAAATTATCAAGTTGATCCACTATCTTGTCTCATTTAATAGGTGTTAGACCTAATATTTGATATATTCTAACAAGCATGACATTTGTTGAGCCCCCAAGTCCACTAAACAACTATGTAAGTTCTTTCCAAATAACCTAACTATAAGGAAGAAAGGAGGAACCTCTATCTTATTATTATGTGAGCACATAGGTGTGTTTAGTATTAGGTTTGGGATGAGTTAGTTTATTTTTTAGGGACTTGAGGAGGAGGTCTCTTTGTTCAGTAATCTAGGCAAGATCACACACTATGATGTTTGCCTTAATCTTCATCATGTCTTCTACTATGTTATACTTGGTCTTGCTAGGAGTAAGATGGGATTTTTTTGGGGGCTTACATTTATTAACTTTTGGAGATGGAGGAATTTTTCTTTCTCTAGGATCAAGAGGGGTGGCACCAATATTAGGAGGAGTGGATGTAGTAAGGGGGTTTTACTATGTTTGAATCCTAAGGGCATAATTATTTCTCTAGTACTATTGGATAGCATGTGCTTCATTGGTGGCCTCTTTTGGTGCATTATCCTTTTGGATAGGGAATTCTAAAGTCTCTAATACAATATTAGTACTCTAGGATCATGAAGGGTTAGGGAGATCAGGTTGATTTGTTTCACATGGTATGTTGGTATGTTTCAATATTATATTATTTAGTTATATTTTTTCCAAAATTGGTTGTAAAGTTAAATATGTGGCAACGAAGAAAAACTGACCATTAATCATACAATATATCCTATGTTATGATTTTTAGGATTCTTCCCCATCACATATTATAACCTTGAATTACATGTACAAATGTTTAATACCTATTTTGTTTGTGTTTTTCCAACTTCTCTAGATAAAATTATAAAATTTTGTGAAAGTGTCACATCCAATAATCAAACAAAAGTCATCTCATTGACACTATTCTAATGTACTTGATATCATCATTTTGATTACTTGAAATTTTAGATTGTTCTAAATTAATGTTAAAAAATTAGTTTGTTTATTTTGTGATCTATAAAGGGAATGCTCACAATACACATGCAATCACCAAGTATAACAAAATAAGATCATCATGAGATAATTTAAGATATAAAATGGATTTGGAGGCTTAAGACCTTGTTGTGAGATGAAGGAAATCAATTTGTGTTCATTATACTTCGATCACATGTAACTAAATTTTAGGCTTATGGCTAATTAAAAGTCATTTATTAAAATAGGAAGGCTTGAATTTAATTAAATATGTTGAATAATATTTTAAATGATAGCAAAAGGTGTCATGGAGCCCTTGAACAATGATGTAATGAAATTTAATTCTCTTGAATTTCCCCAAATTCAATCATTTTCTTATTCAAAATGGATTAAAGGAGAGCACATAAATCCCAATCAATAAGAGTTATGATAATTAGTCATTTATCATGTTACATATATAGCATGACATCATTACATGTGCAACATAGTCTAGTGTCCCCAAATTCAATCCTTTTCTATTTCAATCTAGGTTAAGGGAGAGTGTCTAAAACTCAATCGATAAGGGTCATGACAATTAGTCATTTATCATGTTACATATTGTTGTCACAATTTTTGAAAATGATAAAAAATGGTTAAAATTCAATTTTTAAAAAAATGTTAAAATTTTTGAATTTCACTTGAACACACCAGAAATTTTGAAAAATTCAAAAAATTTAAATTACAACCAATTTGCTTTTTACCCTAAAATGTTTAAAAATAAGCTTGAACCTTTTGTGTAAAAATCCACTAGCATTCCCTATAATTTTCAAAAATCATTTCACTTTTTATATGTTGTTTAAACACACTTTACTTTTTCACAAGTTGTGAAATTTGCAAAAACTTTTTCCCATGCAAATTGTAAAAAAGTTTTTGGTAACTGTGCAAATTGTAAAAACTTTTTGTTTTCCCTAACCGTGCAAATAAATTTTCCACTTCTTTGGCTGTGAAATTTGTAATTTTCTCTCTTCACTCCCACATAACTATTGTGATTACTTCCTCAAGGAGTATCTTGTACTTATGGTCGATTCAATGATTATAATAGAAGGGACAATTATTGATGCGATTGATCTATTAAAGAAGATAGGAGTTAATCACAAGAAAATATGAGTGGTTTCTGTAATGGCTTCTCCTCCTGCCACTCAAAATATAAGTGAGAAATTTCATGGGCTCTATTTATACACCAGAACTATTGATCTTATAGTGAATGAACATGAATTTATTATTCCAATTCTTGGGGATGTAGGGGACCAAAACTATGGTACACGATGAAAGAATAGATCACTAATTTGTATTAGAAAATTTCAAACTATATTTGAATGAAAGAGTATCAAAGGCCTGATGGAGTTGTATCTACTTCAAACAAATAACAAAAAACATACTTTTATCAAATGTCATAATTGCAAGTGCCTTGGTAGATACGTATGGATAATGTAAAAGCATCCGTAAGGCACATGAACTATTTAACAAAATACCTTAAATAAATTTATTCTTATGGATTGAAATAATTATAGAATATGTCCAACATGGGAAAAGAGAAAACCCATATCAATATTATGGGCATTATACACATTGACTTTGGTAAGTCAACCACCACTGATCACATTTTCTATAAGCTTGAAGGTGTTGGTAAGCATGTCATTGAGCATTTTGAGAAGGAAGTTGCTGAGCTGAATTAAAGGTCATTCAAGTATGCTCAGGTGCTTAATAAACTAAATGCATAATGAGAACATGGTATTTCCATTGATATTGCTCTATGGAATTTTGAGACCACAAGGTACTACTACACTATCATTGATGCTCATAGACATAGATATTTCATCAAGAAAATGATTATTGGTACCTCATAGGCTAACTATGAGATTGTGATTATTGACTCTACTCGGATGCTTGTACTTGTGATGCAAGTTGGAAATTTAATTAGGAAACATTGTGCAGTTGAATGCCTCTTTCAATTATTTAAAAGATGAATACATAAGGCAAGAGATTGAATGGTAATTGAAATTGGAAAGTATAAACCAAGTTCATAACCTCATAAAATGTCAACTTAACTCTTACCAAGAGAAATAGATTGATGGTCTCCAAATTGTAACAAATTTCTTTGGTGCATTTTGTTAAGTAGTTCAAATGTCAAGTGTGTCAATGGTGGTGGTGAAATGGATAGAGTTTCAATGAGACATTTTGTCAAATAGTTCATATGCAAAATGGTGGCATTAACAATAATAATAATGGTAATATATAGAGAAATAACAGATCACAAATGAGAATCATCAAAACCAAAAGGAACCAAAAGGGATTTGAGCACTACAATTTTAGAGTGAAAGAAGGTGGTAAATCATCCAGTGATGGACAAAGCCATTAATGATAACAACTCATGGTTTGTCTTCACCTTGACACCATAGAAAAATTACAATTGTTCCATGGAGACACCATCCTTATCAAGAGAAAAAATAGGAAGGATATTGTTTGTATTGTTCTAGCGAATGAGACATAAGAAGAGTATAAAATATGAATGAACAAGGTCATGCATTCAAATCTTAGAGCTCATTTTGGGGACATGGTTTCTGTTCACCAATGTATTGACATTAAGTATAAAAAGCACATCGATATTATCCCTATTGATGATACCATTAAGGGCATCACTGGGAATTTATTCAAAGCTTATCTAAAACCCTATTTCTTTGAAGCTTGTTTCCCAATTAAAAAAGATCTTTTCCTTGTCAAAGGTGGAATGCGTAGTGTGGAGTTCAAATTAATTGAGACAAACCCTTGGGATTATTATGTTTTTTAACCTAATACTAAATTTTCTATGAGGGTGAGCCTGTAAAGCGTGAAGATGAAGATAGATTGAATGAAATTGTTTATGTTAATGTTGGTGGTACACAGAAATAAATGGCTCAGCTCCATGAATAATTAGATCTTCCCCTTTGACATCCATAACTCTTCAAATTAATTGGTGTGAAGCTTCCAAAGGGTATTCTGATTTATGGGCCACCTTGTTCAAGGAAAACCTTAATTGCTAAGGCAATTACAAATGATATTGGTGCATTCTTTTTCTATATCAATGGACTTGAAATTATGTCAAAGTTAGCTGGAGAAAGTGAAAGCAATATCCAGAATGCCTTTGAGGAGATTGAGAAAAATACCCCATCCATTATATTTATTAATGAAATTGATTCCATAGCCACCCAAAGCCTTATCACATCCTTATAGAAAAGCCTCTCTGCACCAAAGTGGAGCATTGCAAAAAGGTCATAGTAGCAGTCATGTTAAGGCTAGATATGTTACAAGTTGGATTGGAATATAGGTACATGCCACCTGTAGCTAAATTGGTCATAGTAATTGAGAGTGGATGTTTGGGTGAGTTTGGATGGTTACAATCAAAGAACATTGCTTTCCTTATTAAGGTTCACAATTTGAATAAGTTCAATGTCAGTACAAGTGGCACCTTGGTAGAGAAATGTTGCTACATCTTCAACTTTATGAACATGATTATTGAAGTGAGTCCTGTATGAGTGATGGCTTTAGGTTCACATGATGTGAATCATAAGGATGAAGAATATAATGGAAAGGTGCCGAATACCCTTAATAAAGCATATGTAATAGTGAAATATGATAATGGATCATGTGATATGATCAACCTTTGTATGTTTGTTGAGGTAATAAAAATGAACAAGATATTTATGTGGTTGGTGACATTATGAAGGGTGAGTCTTTTGTGTCAAAAAGTATTGCACAAATTGTTACCTGGACTGCTGGGAAAGTAGGAGTCCAAACTATGGAGGCCCATGAAAATAGAGTAAATTAAAAGAGACTTCATCATGGATCTAGTTATTTATAACACCTTGAATTTCTAGCTATTATTAAGAGAAAGGGAGACAAAGTATCAATTATCAACATGTAAGAAGGTCTACTATCTATAGTTAGTGTTACAGATCAACTTTATATTGAAATAGGGTAAGGTGTCACAATAAAATAAGTTCTTGAAGAAAATGACCATTGAATTTTTGGCTCCGTCAAAAGCTTCTGGTCTTTCATGTAAATGATGAATCTTATTTTGCAATTTTTTTGTTTCAAATTTTACAAGTGCAATCTCATAAATGTGATTCATGAAAATGCACTATGTCACTTTGTAAGACTTAAATCATGTAATTTTGATTTGCACATTTTAAGTGGCACAAAAACACCAAAGTATTTTTGCATTGTTTAAGTGGTGCAATTTTATAATTTCACTTTTGCACGTAGTGTGATTGCACCAACTCATTTTTACACCACTTAAGTGGTACATTTTTATAAACTCATTTTTATAACTTCCAAAACACAAAAAAGGTAGTTATACACCGTAACCACCTCCCCATGCTATAAATATGAATGTAAGGCTCATTGTAAAGGAGGAATTTTGGTAATGAGACTTTGTAGAAACTTTTGAAGGATGAGATTGTATTTTTGACTCAATAAAGATTAGAATAGGGAGTTTTTGCAAACTTTGTGTTCAAGATTTCTTTGTGTATTATAACTTTACATATGATTCATCTATTTATGTATCTTTACTTTCAAATTGTTTTCATAATCACTACCAAATTGTTAGAAAATAAGAATTTCACATTAAATATTTCTTTTAGAATATTCTTGTGTTATTTCTATGAATGTGAAATCTCAGTGGGGTTTAAGCAATATTTTATTTGTCTTTTATGGGTAAATATGAGATAATTGTCTTTGGTATGCTATCAGTATTATAAAATTATCTCAGTGTATGTTTTTCACTCCTAAGGGTGTAATTATGTCTTTACCACCCATTTAATGAGAGAGGTTTCCATGCATGTGATGTTTTCCCCCTTTTTAGACTATTCTGGTAAGTTTTTGCATTTAGCTACCTAGATTTGTCTTTCATTTTTATCAAAGTTATCATGGTAGTTTTTATATTTAACTGACTATAATAACCCTATTCTCCCTTATTCCTTTCCTTTCTCTATTCTTCTATTTTTTCCATTATTCCTTTCTTTTGCCTCATTTCCTTTCTATCTCCTTTATGTACTTTTAGGTCAAAAGTACAAAACCCCTAACAAAAAACATTTTTGCTATAAATAGTTGTGAATAGATTTTTCCCTACTTTTCTCTTTTTGTCTTTCATTAAAGGTAGCTCTACCTGATAATAAGAGAGGGACTTTGTCCTACGTTGTTGACTAATGTAAGAACTTAGTTCCCACACTATTGACTCAAAGTCACCAATTTGTCCCCTTGATAAAAATTTGAGCCAACATTTTTTGGCAACTCTATTGGGGATCAAGGTGCTTTATGCACATGATTTTTAGACATTTCAAGGAACCTCCCCTGGAATGGAGGTTGGCGACTCCATTGATAAAAAGTACTTAGTGCCTACACTATCCTAATTATAGAAATGACATTGGTTCATGCCAACCCCAATGTTCCATGTGTCCAATGGGGAAAACATTTTGGGTCATTAGATTTGGCCCAATCAATGACTTCCCATCAGGATCGAGGAATAAATTCCCAAAGTTCTCTGAAGAAAATGGTCAAGATGTAGATAAATATATTCAGGCCTTCACAATGTCCTATAGCATTTTGGGAGTTATGTATGAGGATGTTGTTGTGATAATTTTCATTGAAACTTTCATTAGACCTGTTGTTGAGTGGTTTTGGAATTTGGAAGATGCATACATTATGAATTGGGACTCCTTGAAGAACAAGTTCTTGAATAGATTCAAATAAAATATAAACATATGTGCACTTTTGTCAGACTTCTTCCAGATTCAAAAGTGAGATGATGAGTAAATGAGAGAGTTCATAGCACTTTTTGACAAATTATTGAGACTGTTCCCTCAATAAAATCAACCAAGTCTCAATAATCAACTTTATATTTTCATTGGTCCTCTTCACCCAGATATCAAGTTTATCTTGATCAAGAATAAGGCAAATGACTTGATGGCTGCACAACAATATGCTATCAAGATTGAAGATGATCTAATCATGTATGAAATGTTGAAGAAAGAGGTTTCAAAAGATGCTAAACCTTTTACCAATGATAAAAAATAAATAATGAAACCCTATATAATCAAGAGTTTGAAGGCAAGTTCTTGATCAAACATGTAAAAACTCTAACAGAGAAAAAAAGACAATGATACCCATCACATATGTTTGTTTTGGTTTCACAATTGTGTAAGAAGATGAATAGTTAGAAGAACTAATGATTGATTAGAGAACATATGAAGAATTTGGCCTCCACTTGGTGAAAAAGAGAAAATTTTGCCTACTTCACTAGATGGCTTAAACCCCATGGTCCTAGGAGAAAATGGATAATCTAAAAAACAATAGATAAAACCACAAACAAAAAGGAGTAATAATACAAAGTGTGATGTTATACTTTTTGAAAGAGAAGATATTATGGAACTAGTTTTTAGCAAAGTAGATGATCCCTTCTCTATCAAAATGAAAGACTCAATAGATAAATATGAATATTCCTCAGGTATTTCATTTTGAACTTCTACCATAGAATAATTCTCTATAGGATATAAATCCAAAGCAATTAATCCTATGCAAGTTGAAAATCATAATCATGCCAAGGTTGAGATCAAAGAAGACATCAATGTATAACAAAATGAATTGTACTCAATAATCATTACAAGTGAAATGGAAATTGTCAAGGTAGAAGAAATTAATGACGATGATGATGATTCATCCAGTGATGAATTCATTTCTACCATGGGAAGTGATTTGGAAAAGAATATCAACACTTCATTCATTCTATAAGATAATCATATTATGGTTCATCTCAAAAATATATATGTAACACAGTTCTCTTCAATTCAAATATTATATCTATCACATATGAATTTGAAGTCATCCAAGAAGACATTAAATTTTTTTGGTATTGCTCAGAAGTGCTCACAAAATATTAGAGAATTCATAATGATTTCATTTCAAAATAGGAAAACATTGTTTATTTGTTTATTCATGATCATTCATGTGTGAATGATAATTGTAAGTTCATCTTCCCACCTACTTGGTCACTGCTGATAAATGTGTTCAGAGTTCATAAGTCAAATCTATTGTTTTGAAATACCAGGTACTTCTCCTAGCTGGTGAATGGTTTTGTATAATCTTCTAATTTTTCTTTGTTTCATGTAAATATTTATACTTTAATAATTTTGGATTTTTTCCTTTTTCCTATTTCATTTTGGTGTGCATGTGTTGTTTTTTTAATAAAGGCAATAGTTTATTTGTTGCCCCTCTCCCTCTTCATGTTTTAGTCTTTCTACCTACACATATTTGTAGTAGTGATCTTTACCTAGAAAATATCAAGGCAATCACATGATTTTTTAAGATGATATAAAGGATAAGTTTTTTTTGGATCTATTCAAAGTAAATAGATGATCTAGTTCGATAATGTGTGTTCATTTCTCATATGATTAAGATGACTAGTTGTTAGTTGGTCAGATCAGGGCATGTAAGTTTTCAAGCAAATAGATGATCTGGCCTAGCAATGCATGTTCATTTCTCATACAATTGATATGGGAAAAATGTCTATTAATTGATCAGATCTAGATATATAAGTTTAATAAAAACACTTCTCTCTTTTAATTTTAGTTTGTGTAAAAATGCATAACTAAAATGCCCTCGCATACACTATTATTTTGGATATGTGAAAGCACCTATTAGGCTAAGTACCTAACCCTTAAATACAATATATTTTGACATGTGATAGCTTTTTGATGGCTTGAAGACCCATCCCTTTCTCAAAGATCAAAAATTTGAATATTTTTCAAATCCATCAAAGTTGTTGTTGAAGACTCTGTTACCCAATGGATAAAAAGCCAGTGTATGAAATTAGAGAATTCTAATTTCTTTTCATTTTTTGTATTTCAAAATCTCAATCAAATCTAGATGTTGTCGCAATTTTTGAAAATGGAAAAAAAATGGTGAAAAATTATTTTTTTTGAATTTCGCCTGAAAATGCCAATTTTTTTGAAAAATATAAAAATTTAAATTTATGTCCAATTTGATTTTTACCCTAAAATGTTTGAAGACAATTTTAAACCTTCTATGTAAAAATACACTAGCATTCCCTGTAATTTGAAAATATCATTTCACTTTATATGGGTTGCTTAAACACAATTTCCTTTTTCACAAGTTGTGCAATAAGCAAAAACTTTTTCCCATGAAAATTGTAAAAAAGTTTTTAGTTCCCATGCAAATTTAAAAAAAAAAAAAGTTTCCCCTAACTGTGCAAATAAATTTTCCACTTCTCTGATCATGCAATTTGAAATTTACTCTCTTCACTCCCGTGTAACTATTGTGATTATTTCCCTGAGGATTATCTTGTACTTGTATTCAATTCAATGCTTGCAACATAAGGGATAATTGTTGATGTGATTGATATATTAAAGAAGAGAAGACATAATCACAATAAAATATGAGTGGTTTCTTCAATGGCTTTTCCTCCTACCACTCAAAAGCTAAGTGAGAATTTTCATGGGCTCCATGATACACCGATACTATTGATCTTACAGTGAATGAACATGAATTTGTTATTATATGTCTTGGGGATGCAGGAGACCACAACTATGGTACACGATGAAAGAATAGATTACTAATTTATACTAAATTTTTTCAAACTATATTTTAATGAAAGGGGATCAAAGGCCTGATGGATTTGTATCTAATTCAAACAAATAATGGAAAACATATTTTTATCATATGTTGTAATTTTAAGTGCCCTGGTAGATATGTATGGACAATGTAGAAGCATCCACAAGGCATGTGAACTATTTGAAAAAATTCCTCAAAGAAATGCAAACTTGTGGATTGAAATAATTATAGAATATGTCCAACATGGGAAAAGAGAAGACCCATATCAACATTATAGTCATTAGAGACATTGACTTTGGTAAGTCGACTAACACTGGTCACCTATCTATAAGCTTAGAGGTTTTGACAAGTATGTCATTGAGCATTTTGAGAAGGAAGTTGTTGAGCTAAATTAAAGGTCATTCAAGTATGGCTTGAAAAACTAAAGGCATAATGAGAACATGGTATTACCATTGATATTTCTCTATGGAATTTTGAGACTACAAGGCACTACTACACTATCATTGATGCACCCAAACATAGAGATTTCATCAAGAACATGATTATTGGTACTTCATAGGCTAACTGTGTGATTGTGATCATTGACTCTACTCGGATGCTTGTAGTTATGATGCAAGTTGGCAATTTACTTGGGAAACATGGCACAGTTGAATGTCTCTTTCAATTATTTAAAAGATGAATATGTGAGGCAAGAGATTGAATGGAAATTGAAATTGACAAGTATAAACCAAATTAATAACCTCATCAATTGTCATCTTAACTCTTACTAAGATAAATAGGTTAACGAACTCCAAATTGGACTGAATTTCTTTGGTGAATTTTATTAAACAGTTCACATGTCAGGTGTATCAATGACAGTGGTGAATTAGATTGAGTTTCATGAGTTGTTCTATCAAATAATTCATATACAAAATGGTGGTAATAGTAGTAATAACAATGGTAATAGAAAGAGAAATAATATATCACAAAATAGAATCATCAAAACCGAAAGGAACCAAAAGGGATTTGAGGACTATAATTTTAGAGTGAAAGAAGGTGGTGAATTAGCTAGTGATGGACAAAGCCATTAATGATAATAAATCATTAGCTTGTTTGCACCTTGACACCATGGAAAAATTATAATTGTTATGTGGAGACACCATCCTTATCAAGATAAAAAAAATGAAGTATATTATTTGTATTGTTCTAGCAGACAAGACATAAGAAGAGCATAAAATATGAATGAAGAAGGTCATGTATTCAAATCTTAGAGTTCATTTGGGGGGCATGGTTTTTGTTCACCAATGTATTTACATTAAGTATAGAAAGCACATCTACATTATCCCTATTGATGATACCATCGAGGACATCACTGGGAATTTGTTCGATGCTTATTTGAAACCTTATTTATTTGAAGCTTATTTGCCAGTAAGCTTTTCCTTATCAAAGGTGGAATGCATAGTGTGGAGTTCAAATTAATTGAGATAGACGTTGGGGATCATTATGTTATTTTTCCTAATACTAAATTTTCTATGAGGGTGAGCGTGTACATCATGAGGATGAAGATAGATTGGATGAAATTGGTTATGATGATGTTGGTGGTGTATAAAAATAAATGGCGCAGATCCATGAATTATTATAACTTTCCCTTTGACATCCATAACTCTTTAAATCAATTGGTGTGAAGCCTCTAAAGGGTATTATGATTTATGGCCCACTTGGTTTGATGAAAACCTTATTTTCTAGGGTAGTTGCAAATGATATTGGTGCATTATTTTTCTTTATCAATGGACCTAAAATTATGTCAAAGTTAGCTAGAGAAAGTGAAAGCAATCTCCAGAAGGCATTTGAGGAGACTGAGAAAAATGCCCCATCCATTATATTTATTAATGAAATTGATTCCATAGCCAACCAAAGCCTTATCACATCCTTTTAGAAAAGTCACTCTACACCAAAGTGGAGCATTGTAAAAAGGTTATAGCAACGATCATGGAAAGGTTGGATAAATTACAAGTTGGATTGGAATATAGGTACATGACACTTGTAGCTAAATTGGTCATAGTAGTTGAGAGTGGGGTGTTTGGGTGAGTTTGGACGGTTACAATCAGAGATCATTAGTTTCCTTATCAAGGTTCACAATTATAACAATTTTAATGTCAATACAAGAGGCAACTTGGTAGAGAAATGTTACCACATATTCAAATTTATGAATCTGATTATTGGAGTGAGTCCTGTATGAGTGCTGGCTTCAAGTTCAGATGATTTGGATCATAAGGATGAAGAATATAATGGCAAGGTACCAGATATCCTTGATAATGCATATGTAATAGTGAAATATGATAATGGATCATGTGCTATGATTGACCTTTGTATGCTTGTCGAGGTAATAAAAATAAACATGACATTTATGTGGTTGGTGACATTATGAAGGGTGAGTATTTTGTGTCAAAAAGTATTGTGCATAGTGGTACCTGAACTACTAGGAAAGTAAGAGTCCAAACTATGGAGGCCCATGACAACAGAGTAAAGTAAAAGAGACTTCATCATAGATCTAGTTATTTATAACACCTTGAATTTCTAGCTATTATTAAGAGATAAGGAGACAAAGTATCAATTATAAGTTTGCAAGAAGGTCTACGATCTGTAGTTGTTAGTATTGTAGCTCAACTTTATATTTAAATAGGGCAAGGTGTCACAATATAAGTTCTTAAAGAAAATGACCATTGAATTTTCAGCTCCATCAAAAGCTTCTAGTATTTCATGTAAATGATGAATCTTGTTTTGTAATTTTTTAGTTGAAATTTTTATAAGTACAATCTCATAAATTTGATTCATTAAAATGCACTGTGTCACTTTGTAAGACTTAAATAATGCAAATTTGATTTGCACATTTCAAGTGGTGCAAAAACACCAAAGTATTTTTGCACTGTTTAAGTGGTGAAATTTTAAAATTTCACTTTTACATGTAGTGTAATTGCACCAACTCATTTTTACACCAATTAAGTGGTCCATTTTTGTAAACTCATTTTTGCAACTTCAAAAATGCATAAAAGGTCATTACGCACGTAACCACCTCCCCATGCTATAAATATGAATGTAAGGCTTATTGTAAAAGAGGACTTTTGGCAGTGAAACTCTACATAAACTTTTGAAGAGATTGTATTTTTGACTCAATAAAGATTAGAATAGGAAGATTTTGTAAACTTTGTGTTCAAGATTTCTTCATGGATTATAACTTTGCATATGATTCATATGTTTCTATATCTTTACTTTCAAATTATTTTCATAATCATTACCAAATTGTCAGAAAATGAGAATTTCACATTAAGTATTTCTTTTAGAATCTTCTTGTGTTATTTCTATGATTGTGAAATATCGGTGGGGTTTAAGCAATATTTTAAATATCTTTTATGGGTAAATATGGGATGGTTGTATTTGGTCTGCTATTAGTATTATAAAATTGTCTCAGTATATGTTTTGCAATCCTAGGGTGCAATTATGTCTTTACCACCCATTTAATGAGAGAGGTTTTCATGCATGTGTTTTCCCCCTTTTTAGACTATTCTGGTAAGTTTCTACATTTAGCTACCTAGAGTTGTCTTTCATTTTTCTTAGGGTTATCATGGTAGTTTATATATTTAAATGACTATAATAACCTTGTTCTTCCTTATTACTTTACTTTCTCTATTATTCCCTTCTTTTGCCTCATTTCCTTTTTATCTCCTTTATGTACTTTTAGGTCAAAAGTACAAAATGCCTAATAGAAAACATTTTTGCTGTAAATAGTTGTGAATATCTTTTTCCCTACTTTTTCTATTTTAGATTTCAATAAAGGTAACTCTACTTGTCAATAGGAGAGGGACTTTGTCCTATGTTGTTGACTAATGTAAGAACTCAGTTCCCACACTGCTGACTCAATATCACCAATTTATCTCCCTGACAAATTTTTGAGCCAACACGTATATAGTATGGTATCATTACATATGCAATATAGTCTAGCATCACTATAATCTATTTGGATGTTAAAATTACACACACACACACACACACACACACACACACACACACACACACACACACACACACACACACACACACACACACACACATATATATGGTATGACTTGTCACTATAAGGTTAGACTATAGTATGTGTAGCACAAAGATATCAATAAAATTAAATTTTGTTTTCACCTTAATCTATATAGAATAAGAGATCAACATACAAAGCATACAAGTAAAAGATTTACCAAATAATTACTATCATATAAATAGTTTTAAAAATATATTATTTTAAAATCAATACATCTAATTGTTGTAAGAATACAATGTAACATGGCTGCATGTAATGGTGAATTGGTGGATTAGTGTCACCATCTCTTGAAGTTAATCCATACAAATGAAAAAAATAGTGCTCATTTATTATTTTGAATCAAATGACACATAAACCTGAGAATATAGCATAGTGTATTTGAATCATTTCTACAATTAAATATCCACAAGTATAGATGTATTTATATTTGTTAAATATTGGTATCAAGGTTATCTAGTATACTCATGCTTTTTTAAAGCATATATCATTATCATGATGTTGAAATGAATAAAATACCCTATGCTACATTTTCCATAATGGGCATTAAAAAAGTTTCCATGGAAAGTCTTCATATTGCCAAAACATGGTCCTAGTTTCCTTTGAAGTGGTTAATTGATTCTTAAAGATAGTTATTCTTACCACATGTGAATAATGTAACTTAGTGTAGGAAATTAGTAAAATCCCTTCTACACATGCTTAGGTACATTTGTATAGGCTTCTCACAACCTTATTATTAATTACAATTCCATATTTATTGGCACTCTCACTACTACATTTAGTGCAACTGGTACTTCAATTTGGGTTGTGTTAGAAATAGATGGTTTTGGGTGGTTTTTATACCAAAAATTTCAAAAAATTGTATTAATTTTGGTAGCGTAAAGTTGATGTATAATTCACATGACTAGACATTTTTATTATATTAGGTTTGCACTATATTTATGTCATCAATTGGTCACGTTTGAGTTGACTTTATGCCAACACTTAGGTCATCTTCTTAGTGTTTTTGTAAATATATTTTTTCTTCTAGTATATGTTTCAAAAAAAAAAAAATTTGGAAAACAAAATAGATATAAATGCATAAATTACATATGTCCTTTGATTTAGAAGGGGTTCCACATATTTCCCCTCTTCTTCATCATTGGCCATGTTGATCTAATCGAATATATGTAAATGTTGTTGTTATAACTCTTTTATAAAAAAACTCAGATCTAACTATTTTTAAAACTAAATTTCTTATTTTCCCTCTAAATAAAGTATTATCTTCTCTAAATTTTACACATATTTTTATCGTTAAATGAGCCCTCTTACTTTCTATCTCCCTATCATTTGTCTACCACATCATCTTTTTCTTAGCTTCATTTTCACAAAATAGAAATAATTATAATGGGGAAATTAGTAAGAGACTAGGTTGAATTTGTAGACAAGGGGAAAAAAATATTAGTTAATTGGAAAAAAATGTTATATAAACAAGATGAATATTTTAATACAACTTTTTAAAAATATTATTATACAATTTTCAATTTTTAATTTTCATGCGATATTACAAATAAGATCTTCATCCAATTGAGGTAGAAGTAGTTGTAGTCCTTGTTATTGATCTTCGAAGAAGCCAATCCATGATTGAACTACTCTAAGATAAAAATCAATAATAGGATATATGATATAAATTGGTAGAGGATGTGATATTGACAACCCTAATTATGAATGTCATAAAGGGAGATTGGATATTTTATTGGTTGATCTTCTATGTGATTGTGGTCGTACATGAGGTCTTGATATTTAACAATGTCATGTGTGGTGGTGATCATCAAGGTGATGATATGTTTGGTGAAATAGGAATTTGCATGGTGTCATCATCATTATGAATAGGAAGTGACGATACACTAGAAATAAAACATTTAATCACACTTTTGATAAATTTCATCATGTTCATCCTTTATAAGAAAACATTATGTTGTGAAATGAAATAAATTTTATATATTAAATAAATTTATTTTCAATATCATATTATATAATATTAAAATTAAATAATAAGTAAATGTATTTGAAAAAAATTGAAAAAATAATAATTTATGTACAAAATACATCTAAATCATATACTATAAAAAAATAAAATATATTTTGTACAAAATACTCATTACTAATCAATGTCAGGGATATTTTATTTTTCCTCAAAAATGTTGGATTTATCCTTTTGAATGAATAATTAATAATCATTTCTTCACAAACACTTATATTGACAATTGCTTCCACCACGATATAATAACATAATACTTGAGGCACACCATCCTCTTTGTTATTAGCACATTGTGAATTGAAAATTGAGAGAAATTAAATATTTACAACCATGTGTAATATTAATGAAACCTATAGTATTTGTAAATGCATTTGGATGAACATAAATGTGTATATGATCATCCATCATCTAGGTATTTGGTGGGTCAAATTGGTTTTTTCCTTCAATAATTGTTGCGTTTGAATACATACCATATGTATACATATTATATCTATACTTGACCAACAAATTCTAATCCAAAAAAGTTGTGTATATTGGGTCATAAAAAGTAAATATTAGGATGTTTGATTGAAGTGGGGTAACAAACCCAACATTAATTGTAGTCAAAGTGAAGAGGCAAAGACCTACATCTGAGATTATTAATTATGGGTGTATCATAAAAAATCACCCTCAAAATGTAAATACCTCATAAGGTGTTGGTAAAGGATTATCCATCATCTACACCCCATAATATTGTCAATTAAGGAATTCACACTTATAAATGCTTAAAATTATATCAAAATTTTATTGATCACCTTCAAATTCTTCATCATAACTTTTAATCTTAGCCCTCTTCTTATCTTCAAGAAATTTATTCAAAATTAATGGCATCCAACTACTTCATCTAGTATAACTACTTTAGACATCTTCTTCAACACATTTTCCCTTACCCTTATCATGATATGTATGATAATTGTCCTCAAAGTCCATTTTAACAAATAATATTGGCGAGGAGTGAGAAGCTGATTTCTCTGAGATTAACATATTGTGATGCCCAAAATTTACATCTCAGACACACACTAAAACCACACCAATTTTTTTTCTAACATTCTAAATAACACACAGAATCCTATACATACAAAGACAACAACACTTACATGGCATACAAACTCAATCAAACACAAAACATGATGTCACTATAAAGTTATGATCCAATCAGTTACGCTTCAATCTATTACACAAGGTAAAACACCCAAAGAGTCAAGGCTCAAATGCAATCTAGATCAAGTAATAGTGATTTTGGTGCCAATGATCTGAATCAAAGTGAATCCCAAATGACATGAAATCATGCATAAACACTTAAGGCTAGATAGGTTCCAATTCCCTTAACAAATTTTACATGAACCCCATATTTAAACAGAAAATAAATTTTATAAGTACAACTCAAAAAATAAAGTTCACATCCTAACTCAGGGGATATTCACAAGTAAAAATTTAAAAATAAACACAATCACAAAAAAATAGGGTCAACGCTTCAGTTAAACAAGTCAAAATTAATTTTAAGACTACAAAAGTTCACCAAGGCTAAATGGTTACAAAATGATGTTAAAATAAATACCCAGAGAAAGATTTACACTATTATAAAGTAAGGGGTTAAATTTGTATGACAAAATTATCACAAAGTAAATATTATTTCATAACAAGGGTAAATGACATGAAGAAAAATAATATAAAACCAAACAATACTTGACAACATTTTATGTTGATCCTAGAAAAATAATGACAAATAGGGTTCAAGGAGGACTTATTAAAAATATCAAACAAAACTAAAAACTACATACAAAAGATTATATGTAAATATGAAACTCAAAATAAGAAGTTACAACTTTTAGATTCATTAAACGTTAAACTGGGTGATTACTACAACACCTTTTTCAAAGCAACATCGTAGATTAAAATTAGAAACAACTAATTTTTTTTGAATAAATTTATTTTGGAAATGAGACACTAAAAATAGAAAATGATAGCAAAAAATGAAACCAAAAGTTTCTATGTCAATATGAATATTAAAATAATTGTAAACTATTTTCATTTATAATAGAATCAAATCCTAATCATTTATTAGACATCAATTCTAGAGCATATATATCGGAAAATCAACGAGGTAAAAATGATTTTCTTTGCGAAAGCCTTTTGGAATCGAGGTATCATTTCAGATCAGATGAGCTAAGAATTAACACGGTACTAAAAAACAATTTTATTAGGTAGTAATAATTATGATTGAGACTTAGATAACAAATTAGACCACTTTAGTTATTTTTAAAATTTAATTTCTGAAGGACAGCTATGGGCTAAAACACCAAGAAATTTGTGCCACTAGAAAAATAAATCAATGAATTAGATTCTTCAATTTGTGAAAACATTTGATCCATTATAATAGAATTATTAATACTACCCAAGATGATAGTATCAACGGTCGTGCTTGAGAGGGTGGAATACTTGCTTACATTTTTGTTGTCTAATAGGGATTATACTTTAGTTTCTTTTATGCAAGGTTATTTTATATAAATTATTGGTTTGGTTTATTTATTAAACATTTCAAAGTTTATGAAAGCCAATGCAATGTAATACACTAATTTTTACAACACAAAAGATAATAATTTATTGTATTCTAATTACTACTAGTACTCACCAACCTACACTATGACATAGTCAATGAGGGGTCAGCTTACGCTGAGTAAGAGACTTCTCCCTCCTAAATAATTTATTTTATAAACTAATAAATGTATTTAAAAAATGAATTTAGTAACTAAACAAAACTTACATGCGATGGTTTGAAAAGTAACCAAACCATTGGAATAAACATTATACTTCAACATCAAAATGACACCATTCTTATTGGTAACTAAGCTCAACACTAATTATTATAAGATTACAATATTATTATACAAGCAACAACAATATACCATTATATATTGTAAAACAATTGATTCTCATCAAAGTGAACAATACTAACAACCCCATCATCACAACATCATTTGATTTCTAAGCACACATCTAGATGTGATACTATAACAGAGTAGACCTCTAGGAGTAAACATATTTTTTGGATGTGAAGTTTACTTCAAAAATGTCAAAAAGAAAACCATATAGACAAGGATCAAAATTAATAACACAAAAACCTTGTAAAACATGTTAAAGAGTATATTGAATCTCCTTGGCTCATATCAAAACTAGTCAACGTTACATGAATAATTTCCACCCATTTACCAAAATAATAAAAAGATTATTTAACACAATTTGTTATGCCAAAAAAAAGGTGTTATTTAAGGTAAAATAACCTTCAAATAGGATTTATTCATATTAGTGTTATTCAAGTAAAATGTAAACAATAATACACTATCCTATTTTCAATGAAGGATAAGATATATTCTACTCCCATTTATCGGAGACTCGCAACTATAATTTATATTATAAAGCCTTAATTCGATGTCCAAATACCACGCATTTAAACTTATTAATGCACATACTACTATATTTATTTTTAAGTAATTTTCATATATATAAAGAGTAGTAATATATATTTATATTAAATAAAAATACTAATTAATTGAATTAAAATGAAACAAAATATATATAGAAATAATCTTTTTTAAATTATATAAATTTTTTGGTTTAATTTATATCTTATAATATATTTTATTACATTTTATGTTAAGATTTATTTATTAGACTTGCAACAGAATATCTCGATATTGAAAATATTTATCTTTATATTTAAATAGATATTCAAGAAAATTCATACATACATGTATGTATGTACACACACACACACATACATGTGTGTGTGTGTGTACATACACATATGTATGAATTTATTTGAATATTTATTTAAATATAAAAATAAATATTTTTGATAACAAGATATTCCATTGCAAGTATAATAAATACATCTTAACATAAAATGTAATAAAATATATTATAAAACATAAATTGAACCAAATAATTTATATAATTTAAAAAAAAATATTTATATATATTATTTCATTTTAATTTAATTAATTAATTAATCAATTATTATTTTTATTTAATATAAATATTTATAAATATATATAATTACTCTTTATATATATATATATATATATATATTAAAACACTAAACCCTAAACTGAAGGGCTCAAGCCCGATGGCTGGGGCTTAAAGCCCAAGCCACAGCCATGGCCATTGACTAGGCTTAGCCTAGGGGTGGGTGTGTCAGATGGCTAGTCCCTCCCCTCCTTATTATAGGAGGGGGCTGGGATGGCATAGTCGCCTTCCTGATGACTCTTGCCCCCACACCCGCCCTTCCCATATCAATACAAAAATAAAATAAAATTATATACATTTATTTTTAATATATATTTTTATTTCAAATCAATAATATAAATTATGTTATTATTCCTATTTTAAAAGTAAATTTTGTTAGCAAAACACTATAAAGTTAAAATTCAAATAATCAGGACCAACTTAACATAACATGGCTACTCAACGAGTTCAATTAGAATGTTTAAATAAATGTAATTCTAGTCCTATGGATAAATCTATCAAAAGTAACTCATCAACACATAAACCCCTAGAAGGCATAAAGACACAATAAGAGATCATACAAATTTTTGTTAGCGTTAAACACAAACACCCCAAGGTGGTCCTACATGAGTCACAACTAACATGATTCCATGTCACCACAACAAGGCAACCAAAATAAATACTAACAACCAACCATAAAACATCTTGTTTACATGTCATGCACAAGGACACACTTGACATACTAGTAGTCCAAATGATGTCATGATAAAAAAAACACTATAGAGCTTGAGAAGGGTATTACATTCACCCCCTCTTAAAAAAGGTAGTGTCCTCGATGCTTCCAAAATAAAATCATGTAGTAGAGTCCACCACATTCCCAACTTTTAATAATCCATTGCTATCAAATTCTCATGATATTTTAAAATTCATATAGCTATTTTTCAAATGGTCACAAAAGTGATAACATTAAAATGTTGTTATCAATACTCTAATATGCTAGAACATAAGTTCTTATTCCCAATAACCCTCATGCCATTCCATAGCCTGATAGGAGTAAGAAATATAGTATCAAAAAATGGAACCAATGTAATTATTGTAATACCACTTAGCTACGTAATGCTGAGTCAATTGTTAATTGAAACATACTGCCATGTTGTACCTATTAAACAAAATATCATAACTCTAAAGAATGTTCATATATTATATTCACTACTTACTGATATAATGAATGATCAATATTTCTAAACAATATTATATTAAGGATCCACATTAAGATAATATGGCATCGACTATGCAATAACCAATAATGTAAATGACTACCAATTCATATAAGAAAGCATATAATGCTAGAACAATATCAGGGACAATCCAGTGTGAAAATAATATTAGTCTCCATTAATTTCATCATCAACAACATCTCACCAAACCTCCTTAGACCTCCCAAATAAATGGCATTAATAGTATACATAGAATAATCAACACCACGTTTGGTGGTTGGGAAGGATGGTGTCACAAATATGCTCCACATAGGTTTCCATCTTGACCCAATAGTTTTTTCAAGCTAATTCTCCCCAAATTAGTGCACATTAAAACATATATATGAAAAACACATGAACTGACAATGGTAAAAAACTAAAACACCATAATAATTTTGAAAAATCAGAAGTAAAAATAGTCAATTTAAGAGTAAATAAGCCAATAAAATCAGCAAAAATAAATTAGAAAGTTGTAAATCAAGTTCAAAATAATTTGGCACCAATAAACAAAACAAGTCCAAGTCACAATTATCAAGTCATAAAAAATTTGAATTCAATTACAATTAAATGTAAATACATTTACTTCAAGTTCAATTAAAATAACTTCTAATTATTCAAAACTTAAAATGAATAATTAAATGCAAATATAAATTCAAGGACTAGTGTTGTTTCTTAAAGTAAAATCAAAAACATCACATTACTTAAACTATGTGACTAAAAGTCATACAAAGGGAGAAGAAATTAGTAAAACTCAATCACCTCCCAGACATGAGAGAATAAAAGCAACTTGACTACCTCCTTGAAGTAGGAGGAAACATCACATCATCCTCCATATACCTCTTAAAAGAGCAACATGATTATCTACCAGAGGTAATAAATTAAGACTCAACTACCTCCCAAAGGTAGGAGAGATAAAAACAATAGTAATCCTCCTTATGCCTATCGATAGCAAGTGTTGATGTAACTATGTATAAATAGACCAAGTGTGAACCTCATGCCTAGCATGTAGTGCCAAAATTACTCCATTAAATCTATCAACTGCCTCAAAGTCTCTGAATCAACCAATATACAAGTCTCTCATTAGATGATATGTCATTTTTTATTATTGCATTTAACTCAAATAATTTTCTAAAAAACACTATGTTCAATCCTAGTTGTCTTGTTCTAATATAAAGTAATAATATGTGTTGATAATTCTCATGTAATATCACTAATGTAAATATCTTGGTAGTTTCACTATCACAATTGGTTCACATGGATAAATCATTATTCAACCTCAATTAATGTGTTCAAAGTAGAGTAATCATATTTATTATAAAAACTATACTCACACTTAAAACTACTATTCTATGCAACAAAAAACACCCAAATGAACTGTAATCACAACACAAACAGTCATCTCAAGAGAAAAATAAATAACTTATTAATTCTCTTATAGGTAGGAAGGTAAATTTACTCTTCATAATGAAGAGGGGAACACAAAATCAATCTAGTAATACCCTACCTGCACACTTACTCTTGAATCACTAGTGATTATAACTTAGGTTCAAACTACATAACTCAAGGACAAGGTTAGAACTTAAAATACTTGTTCAACATGTAAGACATCCAAACCATACTAGGTACCTTATGGTTATATAAAAATCAACATGTACAAGGTTAACAATACACTAGGGTTAACTAAATTTCATAACTACAACATAATACAATAAGGCCACTTCATGGCTTATGCTTAACCAAGATGAACAACATAATGTTGACTAGAGCATACTAACTTAGAGCTACTAATGCTAAAATTTTGATTTAAAAACAATCAATTTTATCATATTATTAATAATAGACACAATATGTTATACTAGTCATATTCACTCAATGAACTAATACATAATCATTAGAAGTATATGAGAAATAGATTAAAGTAGGTATTTACCATGCAAAAACATAAATACATACAATTTTTCTCTCTATATAGTTATTTTTAACAAGGAATAACAAAAACTAACCAACATAATCACCCATTAACAAGACATGAGAGTAATACAATCAACAAGAATTCAACATTTCATCATTTTATTCATTTTAGGGTCCAATGGTTCATGGTGGATAGATACTCCACCATAGTAGCAACCAAATAACAAGTGAGTTCTCTCTAACATGATGCTCTCATCCACTAATGGAATGATTCTTGTAACTAGAATTTAGTGATTCCCAACATAGTCCATCTCTATAAATACGCACATTCTCATCATCTCATTCCACTTACACACACGTGAAAAGAAGTTGATGAGTACATATAGGGGAACTCCAAACACTTCAGAGCTCCCAATGTTTGACTATGATCTGATACCAAAATGTGATTCCCAAAATTTACATCTCAGATACACACTAAAACCACACCAATTTTTTTTATAAAATCCAACAAACACATAAAATCCTACCCTTATAAAGATAGTAAACTAACATGGCATACAAACTCAAACAAACACAAAACATGATATCACTATAAAATTATGACCCAACTGGTTATGCTTCGACATACTACATAAGGTAAAACACACAAAGAATCAAGGCTAAAATATAATCTAGATAAATTATTTGTGATTTAGGTGCCAACATTCTAAACTAAGATGAATCCCAAATGATGTGAAAATAAGCACACACTTAAGGTTAGACAGGTTCCAATTCCCTTGACAAATTTTTCATGAACCCCACATTCAAACATAAAATAAGTTTTATAAGTACAACTACTCAACAAGGAAGGTTCAAAACCTAACTCAAGAGATATTCAAAAATATAAATTTAAGAATAAACATAATCACATAAACATTATGGTCAACGCTATAGTTAAACAAGTTGAAATTACTCTTAAGACTACAAAGGTTCGACATGGTTAAATAACTACAAAATGATGCTAAAATAAATAACCAAAGAAAGGTTTACACTTATAAAATAATGATTTAAAATTGTGTGACAAAAGCATCACAGTGAAACTATTGTTTTATAACAAAGGTAAATAACATGAAGGAAAGGAATATCAAACCAAACAATACTTAATGATATTTTCTACCATTCTTAGAAAAATAAGAAAAAATAGGTTTTAAGGAGGACTTACTAAAAATATCAAATAGCGCTGAAAACTAAATAAAAATATTATATGTAAATATGAAACTCAAACTAAGAGATTAAAACTTTTATATTTAAGACATATTAACCTGGGTGACTAATACAACACCCTTTTTAGAGTGGCATCATAGATTAAAACTAGAAAGAATAAATTTAACTTGGAAATGAGTCACTAAAAATAGAAAATGGTAGTGAAAACTGAAACTAAAAGTTCTTATATTGATATGAAGGTAAAAATAATTGTAAACCATTTTCATTTCTAACTAAACCAAATCCTAACCATTTATTACACATCAATTCTAGAGCATGTTCATTGACAAATCAGTAAGGTATAAATAATTTTTCTTGTGAAAGCCTTTTAGAATTGAGGTATTGTTTCAGCTTGGATGAGTTAAGAATTAATGAGGTGTTAGGTTGTGGAGCTAAAAGCTTCACCTGGATGCAAACATGGAGGTTGTTGAGTGTCACAGTCACCGACATCAGTTAGGTCGATCGACGTCAATCAGTGGTGGACAGGTAGCAACCGACATTAGTTAGGAGTCAGCCGACATCGGTCAGGAGTCAGCCGACATCGGTCACCTCCAGATAGACAGGGACTGACGTTGATCGCCTGTGCATTCCAAAACTATTTGTTGCATGAACAGTTAGTTTGTTGAACGGTCAGTTTGCATGTAAAGACTAATTTTAGTCTTGGAGCTGCGGATCTAATTATTGTAATTAGATGTCTAATTATTGTTTGTATGGGATCTATATAATAGACTCATGGGCTGTATTGAAAAGTGTGCTAGATAGAGAGAGCAAGGTTAGCTCCTTCAGAGGGAAGAGAGCAAGGTTAGCTCCTCATAGTGCCACAGTGCCAAGTGTGTATGATCAAGTAGATATGTATGAGAGTAAGATCTGGTAGAAGATCCACAGGGGTGCTGGTGTGGAGAATCAGAAGGGTTCTTCATGTGTGTATGATCTAGGTTGGCAGGTGTGCAAGGCTAGGTTGATATGTGGTATAGCAAGATTAGGTGAGATCTACATGTGTAAGTAAGATCGATTTGATTTACAGGTTGTTGTAAGTTCATGGAAGATCTACTTGGAGTGTGTTGTGTATTCAGATTTGGAGTATGTGTGTATACTCGGTGGTACTGATAGTAATAATACTAACTAGTGGAGGTGAACAATAACTTTGTGTTTGAGTTGTGTGTTGTGACTGTGATTGAGAGAGAACTCTTGAAGATATTTATTGTATGCCCTAGAGGTGTGGGAGCCCTAGAGGTGTGGGAAGAAGATTGTGGCATCTTCTTTGTTGTATTTTTTTCTGGAAGAGTATTAATACAATTGGGTATTGTCTCTCATATTCTGTGTTATTTTTAAATTTCTAGTTACTTGTTACTTCTGATTAAATTTCGTGTTTAGTTGCTTATACAAAGGTAATCAACTGTGCTCTTCTAGAGCTGGGGGTCCTGACAAATTGGTATCAGAGCCAAGGTTGCTGGTTCAGAGCTTGATACCATTGACAGTTGGTATCAGAGCTAGGATCAACTAACAGGTGGTCAGAGCTTGTTAAGTGTTTGTTGATTACAGGTCACTCTCAGGGGTTTGTGATTGAGTGGGAGTATAGCAATGGCAGAAGAAAGTATGGAGGAATTCAAAAGCAAGAATGATCAATTATGGAGTTATGGAAAGAAAGAGCAGGTAAAGAAATATTGTTGGTTGTTAGAAGATCAGCATGAAGGAAATAAAGAAGCATGTGTTACAGGTTTATTGCATTGGTTGTTCTTTTATGTTTCTTGGATAAAGTAGAATCTTGGTTTATAGATTCTGTTACCTCTTTCCATGTAGCCCCAAATAAAGTATTTTTTCATGTTAATGTCCATGGAGACTTTGGAAAGATTTATTTAGGGGTTGGTGAGCCTTGTCAAAATTTTGGCAAAGGGGAAGTGCGGATGAAATTGCAGACGGCCAACACATGGGTGTTGAAGGATGTCATGCAGGTCCTAGTCTTGAAGATGATGCTAATTTCTTTAGGAAAGTTGGGTGATGAGAGATGCACAGTAACTCTCATAGTGGATGCACTTGAATTAGCATGTGTTAAGAAAGTAGGTATCCTTTATCTATCTACTTATATTACTGATTCTCTTTCTATTGCGAAGATGTGGCTTTGTAGGCTTGGTCACATGAGTAAGAAGGAGATGCATGTTCTTAAGAGGAAGTCAAATGTCTTTGACAAACTTAAGAACTTGAAAGCCTTGGTGTTCATAGAGGAGATGATGGACAAAGATCAGTGGAGAAGGCTAAATAACTCTAAGCAAGATAGTTTGGATAAGATTTTGATCCAAAGAGAGCTCGATGGGTAAAAAGTCATCACTCACAGGAGAACATAGTTACCGGTGTCGATCGGGTGAGAACTGACGTTGAACAAATAGGTATCGACGTCGATCATGTGTAGACAGACAGTCGATGGTGTCGGGTAGGTGGCTATCGGTGTCAATTAGGGAACCAATGTTGGTGACCAAGAGGACACCGATGTTGGTCAGGGAATCGGCATCAGTGATCAGGTGGATTTAACATCAGTCAGGTACAGACCAGGGTCAACCAAGAATGGATTTTGGGTGGATAGAAAGCTGTCAAGGAGTCTCAAACACCTATGTGGAGGATTGAAAGGGTAAGCAAGCCTCAAATTTTTTATTCCCCTTCTTTATACTTGTTGCTCACTGTAGAGTAGGTAGGATCCAAGAAACAGTGGGAGCATGGCATGAATGAGAAATTTGATTCTTAGGATGTAGAACCAAATGGGAGATTTGGTAGAGTTGCTAGCTAAAAAGAAAGCACTGAAAGATGAATGGATTCCTTGGTTAAAGAAGAGAGAGGATGGACACGTGAGAGAGAAGGCCAGGTCATATGGTCTTGAGCAAGCTGTAGGATAGTGGTACAGGTTTGACAGGTGTATAACAAAGCATGGCTTTAGTCAATGTCATTGTAACCATTATGTTTACTTTACCAGGTTGAATGATGATTGCAACATTATCCTATTACTTTATGTTGTGTGTATGCTTGTTACAGGGTCACACATGCAGGGAATTGCTGAACTAAAGGTAAAGTTAGTTCAGTGGTATGTCATGAAGAATTTGGGAGCAGCAAAATTCTTTGGCATGAGTTTTCCTAGAGATAAGAAAGATCACATGTTGATGTTATCTCAGGATGATTGTGTGAATAAGGTAGTGGTGAGGTTCAAGATGCAGGATGCAGAACCAATTAGCACACCTATGGATGGACAGTTCATGGAATAGTGTCCCAATTCACATGATGAGGTTAAGTACATGTGTACTAGACCTGAATTGCCTCAGTAGTGGGTGTTGTCAGCAAGTTTGTAGCCAATTCAAGAAAGAAGCACTGGAGAGCAGTTCAATGGATTCTCAGGTATCTGAGAGGGACCAACAGTAGGGATTCATGCTATGCAAGGTCAGGGACTTCTCTACATGGGTATGTAGGTTCGAATGTGGCAGGTTACTTGGATGATAGGAGGAGCATCATAGGTTTTGTGGTGGTTGGTCTTCAAGATTGATCTTGAAGAGGGATACAAGCTAAGAAACAAATTAGACAAAGTACAGGTACAGGTGCAGTTGTTTATCTCCAAGTGGGAGATTGTTAGGTTATGGAGCTAAAAGCTTCACCTGGATGCAAACATGGAGGTTGCTAAGTGTCACAGTCACCAACATCGGTTAGGCCAATCGACGTCAGTCAGTGGTGGATAGGTAGCAATCGACATCGGTCAGGAGTCAGTCGATGTCGATCACCTCCAAATAGACAGGGATCGACATCGGTCACCTATGCATTTCAGAACTATTTGTTGCATGAATAGTTAGTTTGTTGAATGGTAAGTTTGCATGTAAAGACTAATTTTAGTCTTGGAGTTGTGGATCTAATTATTGTAATTAGATGTCTAATTATTGTTTGTATGGGATCTATATAATAGACTCATAAGTTGTATTGAAAAGTGTGCTAGATAGAGAGAGCAAGGTTAGCTCCTTCAGAGGGAAGAGAGCAAGGTTAGCTCCTCATAGTGCCACAGTGCCAAGTGTGTATGATCAGGTAGATCTATGGGAGAGCAAGATCTGGTAGAAGATCCACAAGGGTGCTGGTGTGGAGAATTAGAAGGGTTCTTCATGTGTGTATGATCTAGGTCGGCAGGTGTGCAAGCCCAGGTTGATCTGCAGTATAGCAAGATTAGGTGAGATCTACATGTGTAAGTAAGATAGGTTTGATTTGCAGGTTGTTGCAAGTTTATGGGAGATCTACTTGGAGTGCATTGTGTACTCGGATTTGGAGTATGTGTGTATACTCTGTGGTACTGGTAGTAGTAATACTGATTGGTGGAGGTGAACAACTCTATGTTTGAGTTGTGTGTTATGACTGTGATTGAGAGAGAGAACTCTTGAAGAGATTTATTGTATGCCCTAGAGGTGTGGAAGCCCTAGAGGTGTGGGAAGAAGATTGTGGCATCTTCTTTGTTGTATTTCCTTTTGGAAGAATATTAATACAATTGGGTATTGTCTCTCATATTTTGTGTTATTTCTGAATTTCTAGTTACTTCTGATTAAATTTCGTGTTTAGTTGATTATACAAAGGTAATCAACTGTGCTCTTCTAGAGCTGGGGGTCCTGACATGAGGTACCAAAAACCAATTCTCTTATCTACTGATAATTTCAATCGAGACTCAAATACCAAATTAGACCACTTTAACTATTTTTAAAATTTAATTTTTAAATGATAACTATATGCTAAAAAATGAATAAATTTTTGCCACTAGGAAAATAAATTAGCAAATTAAATTATTCAATTTGCAAAAATATTTGATCCATTATATTAGGATTAAAATAGAACTATTAAGACCACCTAAGAGGATAGTATCAATGGTTGTGCTTGAAAGGTTGGAATACTTGCTTACATTTTCATTGTCTAATAGGGATTATACTTTAGTTTCTTTGATGCAAGGTTGGTTTATATAACTTATTGTTTTTGTTTATTTATTAAGAATTTTGAAATTTAAGGAAGTCAATGGAAGGTAATATGCACAATGCCAATCCCTTTTAGATAGTTAAATCCTCCATTGATTCATTATAAACTATGAGTAAACAACAAGCTTAAATCCATGTTCTTAGAGTTATTGCTAGTTTTAGTTATCAAGTTATGTTTTTATATTTTAAAGGAAATTATATTATGTAAATGAGTTGTTATAAATCTATGGATTTATAAAATAAAACCTAAATAAGTATGTTATTTCTATAATAGCATGACATCATGATAAACTAATAATTTATAGGATTTTAAAGACTATTAATTCATGAAATAATAAAGAACTCTTTTATTGTAAAACAAGATGCATTAATTTTATTTTGACAACTAAATGATAGCATTACAAATCTATAAAGTACTCTAACTACATACATCACTACGTGTATACACTTAAACATTATATCAAGTATTAACAAATCATCTAAAGCCTATCCCCATTTATGTGTTTGGATTACAACTACTTTTTCAAAAATTAGAGAATAAGAAATTTCAACAAACTCATTTTCACACTAACTTTTACAATGAAAAAAATATTTATTTCTTGTATTATCTCTACTACTAGTACTCGTCAACCTGCACTATGACATGGTCAATTAGGGGCCAACTTACGCTGAGCAAGAGACTTCTCCATCCTAAATATTTTAGTTTTTGAACTAATAAACATGCTAAAAAAATGAATTTAGAAACTAAATAAAATTTACATGCAAAAATTGAAAAAACAACCTAACCATTGAAATAAACATTATATTTTAACATCAAAATAACACTAGAATTATTGGTAACCAAGCTCAACACCAATCATTACAAGATTACAATCTTATTATACAAGCAACAACATACCACTACATATTGCAAAACAATCAATTCTCATCAAAGTGAACAATACTATCAATCCCATCATCATAACATCATTTGATTTGTAAATACCCATCTACACGTGATATCTATAACAGAGTATACCTCTAAGAAGAAACTTAATTTTTTGATTTGAATTTCACTTCACAAATGCCAAAAATAAAACCATACAAAAAATGATCAAAAGTAATAACATAAAAACCTTTCAAAACATGTCAAAGAGTAGACTAAATCTCCATAACTCATATCGGAAGTAATTAACATTACAGAGATACTTTCCACCCATATACCACAATAATAACAAGCTTATTTAACACAATTGGTTACATCAAAATAAAGGTGTTATCTAAGGTAAAATAACCTTCAAATAAGATTAATTCACATTATCATTACTCAAGTAAAATATAAACAATAATCCACTATCATATTTTCAATTAAAGATATGATATATATTATTCTTATTTGCCAGAAACTCATGGTTATAATTTATATTATAAAATCTTAACTCGATATCCAAATACCACGTATATAAACTTATTCATCCACATACCAATATATTTGTTTTTAAATAATTTTCAAATCACACACACACACACACACACACACACACACACACACACACACACACACACATTATCATTACTCAAGTAAAATATAAACAATAATCCACTATCATATTTTCAATTAAAGATATGATATATATTATTCTTATTTGCCAGAAACTCATGGTTATAATTTATATTATAAAATCTTAACTCGATATCCAAATACCATGTATATAAACTTATTCATCCACATACCAATATATTTGTTTTTAAATAATTTTCAAATCACACACACACACACACACACACACACACACACACACACACACACACACACACACACACACACACACACACACACACATGTATGTATCTACTAAACCCTAGCCAGAAGGGCTTGATGGCTAGTGGCTAGGGCTTAAATCCCTATCCATAACCATGGCCATCAGTTGGGCTTGGCCCAGGGGTGGGGTGGGTTAGCTAGTTTGTCCACATCCCCTCCCTATTATGGAAGGGGACTGAGATGACAAGGCTTCCTCCACCTACTATAGTTACCTCCCATATCAATACCAAAAAAAATAATTATATACATATATTTTTTTAATTATATTTTTTTCAAATCAAAAAAATTAAATTATGTTATTATTCTTATTCTTATTTTAAAAGTAAATTTTGTTGTCAAAACACCAATAAATTTTCAAGTCAAATAATCGGGGCCCACTTAACATAACAAGGCTACTCAACAGGTTCAATCAAAGTGTTTAAATAAATGCAATTCTAGTCCTATGGATAAATCTATCAAAAGTAACTCATCGACACAAAAACCCCTAGAAGACATAAGTAACACATTAAGTGATAATACAAATTGTTGTTAGTGTTAAAGACACACACCCCAATGTTGTCCTACATGATTCAAAACTAACATGGTTCTATGTCACCACAATAGGGTAACCAAAATCAAGATTAACAACTAACCATAAGACATCTCATTCACACATTGTGCACAAAGACACACTCAACATACCAGTAGACTAAATGATGTCATGATTGAGAAAACATTATATAGCATAAAAAAGGTATTACATTCACTCTATTTTGAAAAATGCATCATACTTGATACTTCCAAAATAAAATCATGTAGTTTAGTCCACCACATTCCCAAATTGTAATAATCCACTACTGAGCAAATCCTCATGATATTTTAAAATTCATATAGTTGCTTTCTAAATGATCACAAAAGTGATAACACCAAAATGCTACTATCAATAATATGATATGCTAGAACATAAGTTCCTTTTCTAAATAACCCTTGTGCCATCCCATGGCACAATATGAGTAATAAAGATAACATCAAAACATGAAACCAATTTTATTAATGTAATACCACTTAACTATGCAATTTTGAGTCAATTGTCAATCAAAACATACTACCATGTTGTATCTACTAAAAAAAATATCATAACTCTGAAGAATTTTCATATATCAAATTCACTACCAATAAATATTATGAATTATTAAGATTACTAAATAAGAGTATAATTAGCGATCCACCATAAAATAATATGGTATCCATTGTGCAAAAATCAATAATTAAAATGACTACCAAGTCATATAAGAAAGCATATAATACTGGAACAATATCAAGAACAATCTAGTGTGAGAAGAATAGTAGTCTCCATTAACTACATCATCAACAACATCTTTCCAAACTCCTTAAACCCCTCAAAACTACTTAGACCTCCCAAAACTTTCTTATTCTTTCCTTAGACCTCCCAAACAAATGGCATTAATAGTGTGTGTGTGTGTGTGTGTGTGTGTGTGTCTATATATATATATATATATATATATATATATATATATATACATCTTGTGGTTGGGAAAGATGGTGTCATGAACATATTCCACACAGGCTCCCATGTTGACCCAATAGATTTTTTAAGCTATTTCTTCTCTCCCAAACAATGCACACTGTGCACATTACAACATATATATGGAAAACACATGAACCAACATTGGTCAAAAACTAAAACACCATAATAATTATTGCCAATAAAATTAGAAAAATAAATTGGAAAATCATAAATAAAGTTCAAAAGAAGTTAGTACCAATAAATAAAATAAGTCCAAGTCATAATTATCAAGTCACAAAAAAATTAAATTCAATTATATCAAATGTAAATCTATTTACTTCAAGTTTAATTAAAATGACTTATAAATGTTTAAAACTCTAAAAGAATAATTAAATATAAATTCAAGTTCAAGGACTAGTGTTGGTTCTCAAAGTAAAATCAAAAACATCACATTACTTGAACTATGTGACTATAAAAGTCATCCAAAGGGAGAAGGATCAATAAAAATCATCACCTCTCAGAGGTGAGAGAATAAAAGCAACTTGACTACCTCCCTAAGGTAGGATAATGTATCACATCATCCTCCATATACCTCCCAAAATAATAACATGATTACCTACTAGAAGTAATAAAGTAAAACTCAACTAGCTCCTAGAGGTAGGAGAAACAAAAACAATAATAATTATTTTTATGCCTATTAGTAGTAAGTGTTGATGTAATTATGTATAAATAGACTAAGTGTGAACCTCATGCCTAGCACCCAATGCCAAAATTACCCCAAAAAATATATCAAATATCCCAAAGTCTCTGAATTAGTTAATATACAAGTCTCTCATCAGATAATATGTCATTTTCTATTGTTGCACTTAACTCAAATGCTTTTATGGAAAATATTTTGTTCAATCTTGGTTTTCTTGTTCTAATATAAAGTAATAATATGTGTTGATAATTCTCATGTAATATCACTAATGTAAAGATATTGGTAGTTGCACTATCATAATTGGTTCATAAGGACAAATCATTATTAAACCTCAATTAACATGTCCAAAGTAGAGTAATCATATATATTATAAAAACTATAATCACACTTACAACCACTATTCCACGTTACAATGAACACTCAAATGAATTGTAATCACAACATGAATGGTCATTTCGAGAGAAAACTAAATAACTTACTAATTATTTCATAAATAGGAATGTACATTCATTCTTCATAATGAAGAAGGTGACACAAAAGCAATCTATCAAGACCTTACCCACACACTTACTCTTGAATCACTAGTGATTACATGCTAGGTTCAAAATACATAACTCAAGGATGGGGTTAGAAATTATAACACTTGTTCAACACGTAAGGCATCCAAACAATATTAGGTACCTTCTGGTTATATAACAAATAACATGCACAAGGTTAAAAATGCACTAGGGTTAATTAAATTCCATAACTACAACATAATAGAACAAGGCTATTTTATAACCTCATGGCTTATACTTAACCAAGATGAATAACCTAACACTAACTAGAGCATACTAACCTAGATCTACCACTACTAATAGTTTGATTTAAAAATAATCAATTTTATCATAATCTTAATAATAGACACATTGCATTATAATAGTCATATTCACTCAATAAACTAATACATAATTATTAGAAACATACGTGGAATAGATTAAAGTAGGTATTTACCATGTACAAACATACATACATCAAATTTTCTCTATATATAATTATTTTTACCAAGGATTAACAAAAACTAACCAATATAATCACCATTAACGAGATAGGAAAGTAATACAATCAACAAGAATTCAACATTTCATCATTTTATTCACTCTAAGGTCTAATGGTCCACAGTGTCTAGATACTCCACCATAGTAGAAAGTAAATAACAAGTGATTTCTCTCTAATAGGATGGTCCCATGCACCAATGGAATGAATCTTGCAATCATAATTTACTAGTTTCTAATGTAGTCCATGTCTGGAAATATGTACATTTTCACCGTTTAATTCCACTTGTACACATGTGAGCAAAAGTTACAAAATACATTTAATGGAAACCCAGACACTCCAGAGCTCCTAGTGTTTAACCATGATCTGATAGCAAAATGTGATGCCTAAAATTTACATTATAGACACACTACAACCACACCAATTTTTTTTAACACTCCAGTGAATAAAAAAACTCCTATGCATACAAAGATAGTAAAACTAACATGGCATACAAACTCAAATGAAAAAAAATATGTTACTACAACGTTTTGATCCAACTGGTTACACTACGATATACTACACAAGGCAAAACACACAAAGATTTAAGGCTTAAATACAATCTAAATTAGTTATTAGTGATTTGGGTGATAGTAGTCTAACCTAAGGTGAATTTCACATGATGTGAAATCAGGCACAAACACTTAAAGCTAGATAGGTTCCAATTCCCTTAACAAATTTTTTATGAATCCCACATCCAAATAGAAAATAAGTTTTATAAGTACAACTGCTCAACAAAAAGCTTCACATCCTAACTCAAGAGATATTCATAAATATAAATTTAAGAGTAAATACAATCACAAGAATGATATGGTCAATTTTATAGTTAAACAAGTTAAAATTACTCTTAAGACTACAAAGGTTTGACATGGCTAAATGGTTGCTAAATGATACTAAAATGAATACCCAGAGAAAGGTTTACACTATTATAAAGTAATGGATCAAATTTATGTGACAAAATCATCACAACAAAAGTATTATTTCATAAAAAAGGTAAACAACATGAAGAAAAATAATATCAAACCAAATGATACTAACAATATTTTTTATTGTTCTCAAAAAAATAATGAAAAATAGAGTTCAAGGAGGACTTACTAAAAATATCAAATAGAGCTGAAAATAAAATACAAAAAGTTATATGTGAATATGAAACTCAAAATAAGAGGTTAGAACTTTCATATTCAAAAAACATTAAAATGGATTATTACTACAACATCCTTTCGAGAGTGACATAATATATTAAAATAAAAAATAATAGAAAATTTTATGAATAAATTTAATTTGGAAAGGAGTCACTAAAAATAACAAACCGTAGAAGAAAGTGAAACTAAATATTATTATGTTGATATGAAGGTACAAATAATTTTAAACCATTTTTGTTTATAATGGAACCAAATCCTAGTTGTATTATTAGACATCAATTTTAGAGCACATTCGTTGGAAATTCAACGAGGTAAAAATGATTTTCCCTACGAAAGCCATTTGGAATTAAGGTATTGTTCAAATCGAATTACCTAAGAATTAACATGGTACCAAAAACCAATTCTATTATCTAGTGATAATTGAAATTGAGGCTCAAATACCAAATTAGACCACTTTATCTATTTTTAAGATTTAATTTCTGAAAACTATAGGCTAAAACACGCAAAAAAATTTCCACTAGAAAAAAAAATCAGCGAATTAGATTCTTCAATATGTGAAAAAGTTTGATCAATTATATTAGGATTATAATAGAATTGTTAAGACCACTAAAGATGATAGTATCAATGAATTTAGCAACTAATAAACATATTTAAAAAATGAATTTAGCGACTAAATAAAAATTACATGCGATAATTTGAAAAGCAACCCAACCATTGGAATACACATTATACTTCAACCTCAAAATGACACCATGATTATTGGTAATCAATAACCAAGCTCAACACCAATCATTACAAGATTACAATCTTATTATACAAGCAACAACAACATACCATTATAGATTACAAAATAATCAATTCTTATCAAAGTAAATAATACTAGCAATCACAACATCATTTGATTTCTAAGCACCCATCTAGATGTGATATCTATAATAGATTAGACCTCTAAGAGAAAGCATCATTTTTGAATTTGAATTTCACTTCATAAAAATAAAAAAGAAAACCATATAGATAACAATAAAAAAAAATAACACAAAAACCTTGCAAAACATGTCAAAGAATATACCGAATCTTCTTGGGTTATATTAGAACTAATCAACATTACAGGGACAAATTTCCACCCATATACCATAATAATAACAAGATTATTTGACACAATTTGTTACACAAAAATGAAGTTGTTATCTAAGGCAAAATAATCCTCAAATAGGATTTATTCACATTAACATTAATCAAATGAAATGTAAACAATAATTCATTGTCCTATTTTTAATTAAGGATAAGATCTATTTTATTCCTATTCATCAGAAACTCGTGACTACTATTTCTATTATAAAGCCTTAACTCGATATCCAAATACCACGTATATAAACTTATTCATCCACATACTAATATATTTATTCTTAAGTAAATTCAAATATTTATTATTTATTTATGAATTCATTTGAATATTTATTTAAATATAAAAATAAATATTTTTAATCACGAAAATTTTCATCGCAAGTATAATAAATACATCTTAACAAAAAATGTCATAAAATATCTTATAAGATATAAATAAAACCAAATGATTTATATAATTTTAAAAAATTAATTATATATATTTTATTTCATTTTATTTATTTGTTTATTATTATTTTTTGTTTAATATAAATATTTATAAATATATATTACTACTCTTATTTTACACACACATGCATAAAACCCTAGCTGAAAGGGCTCGACAGCTGGCGACTGATGATTAGTGCTTAAATCCCTATCTACAGCTATCATTGTCATTTAAGCCTAGCCCAGGGGTCAAGTGGGGTAGTTGGCCTATCCCCCTCCCCTCCCTATTATGGGAGGGGGCTGGGATGGTACAACCATCCCTCACCTCCCCTTCCTTCCCCTCCCCCGACCATCAATACAATAAATAAATTTACATACATACATACATGAATTTGTTTGAGTATTTATTTAAATATAAAATAAATATTTTCAATAATGAAATATTCCATTGCAAGCATACTAAATACATCTTAACATAAAATGTAATAAAATATCTTATAAGATATAAATAAAACCAAATAGTTTATATAATTTTAAAAAGATTATTTATATATATTTTATTTTGTTTAATTATTTATTTATTATTATTTTCAATTTAATATATTTTTTTATAAATATATACTACTCATTCACATATATATATATATATATATATATATATATATATATATATATATATATATATATATATATATATATATATATAAAACACTAAACCCTAGTCAAAAGGGATTGACAACTAACGGCTCATGGCTGATGGGTGGGGCTTAAAGTCTTAGCCGTCGGCTAGGCCTGGCCCAAGGATGGGGTGGGTCAACTGGCCCATCCTCCTCCCCTCCCTATTATGAGAGGGGGATGGGATGACACAACTGTCCTCCCCCTCACCTCCCCATATTATTACAAAAAATAAATAAATAAATTTATATACTTTTTTTCTCAGATTAATAAAATTAAATATAAAAAGAAAAGAATTATGATGTAGTATATTATTTAGAATATATTTTTACATGCATGTGTGCACGCACACACACACACATTTAAAAAAAATCAAAAAATTATTATTCCCAATCTAGAGGATAAATGGAAATAAATCAAGGGGTCTTAAGAGATTTAGGGGGGGATGTGTGTGTGTGTGTGTGAGTGAGTGAGATAAGTAAACAAATAATTTATTAAACAGAATCATGACTAAAACACACTTTAGGTTTTCATCCAATATTTACTATGTTCATTAGTCTGGAAAAAACTCAGGAATTTAAAAAGAAGAAACCCCTTGCCTATTTCATTGAAGCGCTTTGCTTTATCTAGTTGTTTCATTCTCCTTCACCACTCCTTCCTCCATCTTCATTCTTCATTCTCCATTCTCCTTTCACCTGCATTTCTCTCTTGACAAAATTTACAAAATGGCTCATCTCTCTACTAGTTTAACTATTTAATGAAAAAGACAATGTTTGTATATTATTTTATTTTTTATCATTAGGGTTTCTACTTTTCCATTTCAATTAATTTATGTGTTTTTTATTATTATTTTTATTAAATTAATTACTACAATGAAAAAAATCAAATAATTGAATATATATTACATTTATTACTAAATATATTTAAAATATACATATACATACATACATATGTGTGTGTATGTATTTATATGTAGGTGCATATATATGTATTTATAATTATGCTCATTTAATTAATACTATTTTAATTTATATTAATATATAAATACATTTGTACCAATACGTATATCAATACATATAGATACTAGAATAACAATATTCGCTTCAAAATTATTTATTTATCTAAATTATGAATAAATATGTACATTTTTTAATTTAATTTACTTATCTACATAATATCATTTTGACACACACACACACACACACACACACACACACACACACACACACACATAGACACATGCGCGCGCGCGCACACACACACACACACACACACAATCTTATTTACGTCCATTATTAAATATTAACTAGGCTCAGTCACAATCATAATTATGTCAATATTTCTATTTTAAAAGTAAATTTTATTGTCAAAATATCAATAAAATTGTAACTCAAATAATCAGGACCAACTTAACATAATATGTCTATTTGACGGGTTCAAACAGAGTGTTTGAATAAATACAACTCTTGTCTTATGGATAAACCTATCAAAAGTAACTCATCGACATAAAAACTCCTAGAAAGCATAAGTGACACATTAAGCGGTAATACAAATTATTTTTAGTGCTAAACACACACACACCCCAAGGTGGTCCTACATGAGTTGCAACTAACATGGTTTCATATTATCAAAATAAGGTAATCAAAATCAAGAATAACAACCAATCATAATACATATCATTCACATATTGTGTATAAAGACGTACTCGACATATCGATAGTCCAAATGATGTCACAATTAAAAAAATATTGTAGAGCTTGAGTAGGGTATTATATTCACCCCCTCTTGAAAAAGGCATCATCTTCGATTATTCTAAAACAAAATCATGTAGTGGAGTCCACCATATTCCCAAATTGTAATAATCCACTACTAAGTGAATCTTCACGATATTCTAAAATTCATATAGCTACTTTTCAAATGGTCACAAAAGTAATAACACCAAAATACTACTATCAATGCTCTGATATGTTAGAACATAAGTTCCTTTTTCAAATAACCCGTGTACCATCCCATAGCACAATAGGAGTAAGAAAGATAGTATCAAAACATGAAACTAATGTAATTACTGTAATATAACTTAGCTATGAAATGTCGATTCAATTATTAATTGAAACATATTGTCATGCTGTACCTACTAAAAAAAATATCATAACTCTAAAGAATTTTCATATATCATATTCACTACCAACTAATACTATGAACTATCAAGATTGCTAAACAAGAGTATAATTATCGATCTACCATAAGATAATATGGTATCTATTATGCAACAAGTAATAATGAAAATGACTATCAAGTCATATAAGAAATCATATAATGTCAGAACAATATCAAGAACAATCTAGTGTGAAAAGAATAGTAGTCTCCATCAATGACATCATCACATCTTGCCAAACTTCTTTAGATCTCATAAAACTTTCTTATTCCCTCCTTGGACCTCCCAACCTCCTTAGACCTCCTAAATAAATAGCCATATATATATATATATATATATATATATATATATATATATATATCAACACCATCCTTCCAAAACATCATATATGGTGTTGATTATATATGTATGTATGTAAGTATGTATGCATGTATGTAATCAAAACCATCTCTAGTGGTTTGGAAGGATGGTGTCATGAACCTATTCAACACAGGTTCTAATCTCGACCCAATAATGTTTTCAAGCTACTTCTCTTCCAAACAATGCACACTGCACACATTACAACATATGTATGAAAAACACATGGACCAACATTGATAAAAAATTAAAACACCAAAATAATTTTTAAATATCAAAAGTCAAAATAGTCAATTTAAGATTCAATAAGCCAATGAAATAATAAAAATACATTAAAAAGTCATAAATCAAGTTCAAAAGAAGTTATCACCAATAAACAAAACAAGTTCAAGTCACAATTATCAAGTCATAAAAAAAATTAATTTAATTGCAATCAAATGTAATTTCATTTACTTCAAATTCAATTAAAATAACTTATAAATATTTAAAACTCCAAAAGAACAATTAAATACAAATTCAAGTTCAAATATTAGTGTTGGTTCTCAAAGTTAAGTTAAAAACATCACATTATTCGAATTGTGTGACTATAAAAGTCACCCAAAGGGAGAAGGAATCAATAAAACTCAATCACCTCTCAAAGATGAGAGAACAAAAGCAACTCAACTACCTCTTTGAGGTTGGAGAAAATGTCACATTATCCTCTATATAACTCTTAAAAGAGAAATATGATTACCTACAAGAGGTATTAAAGTAAGACTCGACTACCTCCCAAAGATAGGAGAAACAAGAATAATAGTAATCCTTCTTATGACTCTTGGTATCAATTTTTGATGTAACTATATATAAATAAACTAAATATGAACCTCATGCCTAACGCATAGTGCCAAAAGTCCCCCAAAAATATGACATTTGTCCCAAAGTCTCTGAATCATCCAATAAACAAGTCTCTCATTAGATAATATGTCATTTTAGATTGTTGCACTTAACTCAATTTTTTTTTTAGAAAACACTATGTTCAATCTTAGTTATCTTATTCTAATGTAAATTATTAATATGTGTTGATAACTCTCATGTAATATCACTAACATAAATATTTCAATAGTTGCACTATCAAAATTACTTCACAGGGATAAATTATTGTTCAACCTCAATTAACACGTCCAAAGTAGAGTAATCATATATATTATAAAAACTATACTCACACTTACAATCACTATTCTATGCTACAACGAACACCCAAGTGAATTGTAATCACAACATGAACAATCATCTCAAGAGAAAACTAAATAACTTACTAATTCTTTCATATATAGGATGGTACATTCATTCTTAATAATGAAGAGGTGGAAATAAAATCAATCTAGCAAGACCCTACCCTCACACTTACTCTTGAATCACTAGTAATTACATGTTAGGTTCAAACTACATAACTCAATGATAGGGTTAAAACTTACAACACTTTTTCAACATGTAAGGCATCTAAATCATATTAGGAACCATCTGGTTATATAACAAACAACAAGCACAAAATTAACGCACTAGGATTAACTAAATTTCATAACTACAACATAATATAATAAGGTCTCTTTGTAACCTCATGGCTTGCGCTTAACCAAGATGAATAACAAAACACTAACTAGAGAATATTAACTTAGAGTTATCACTATTAATGGTTTGATTTAAAAATAATCATTTTTATCATAATATTAATAATATTGAATTTAGACACATTTCGTTATACTAGTCATATTCATTCAATGAATTAATATATAATTATTAGAATTATATGGAGAATAGATTAAAGTAGGTATTTATCATGTACATACATACATACATACATACAAATTTTCTCTATATATAGTTATTTCTACCAAAGAATAACAAAAATTAACCAACATAATAACCCATTAATGAGACATGAAAGTAATACAATCAACAAGATTTCATCATTTTATTCACTCTAGGGTCCAGTGGTCCATGGTGGCTAGATAATCCACCATAGTATCAAGCAAAGAACAAATGAGTTCTCATTAACAGGATGCTCTTATCCATTAATAGAATGAATCCTAAAATTAGAATTTAGTGATTCCTAATGTAGTCTATGGAAATACTTACATTCTCACTATGTCATTTCACTTGTACACACATGAGCAAAAATTATAGAATACATATAGTGTAACACCAAACACTCTAGAGCTCCTCGTATTTAAGCATGTTTTGATACTAAAATGTGATGCCCAAAATTTATATCTCAGACACATACTAAAATTACACCCATTTTTTATTTTTAACACTCTAACGAACACACAAACTACTATGCATACAAAGATAGTAAAACTAATATTGCATAAAAACTCAAGTGAACACAAAACACAATGTCACTACAAAGTTGTGATCCAACGTGTTATGCTTCGATCTACTACACAAGGTATAACACACAAATATTAAAGACTCAAATATAATTTATATCAATTATTAGTGATTTGAGTGCTAGTGGTCTAACCCAAGTTGAATCTAAAATGATGTAAAAGTAGGCACAGACACTTGAGGCTAGATAGGTTCCAATTCTCTTAAGAATTTTTTTAATGAACCCCACATCCAAATAGATAATAAATTTTATAAGTACAACTGTTCAACAAAGAAGGTTCACATCCTAACTCAAGGGACATTAAAAAATATAAATTTAAAAATAAACACAAGCATAGGAATAATTAAGTCAACTCTATAGTTGAACAAGTTAAAATTACTCTTAAGGCTATAAAGGTTCGACATGGCTAAACAATTGCAAAATAATGCTAGAATAAATATCCAGAGAAAGGTTTACACTATTATAAAGTAATAGGTCAAATTTATGTCACAAAATCATAAAAACTAGTGTATTATTTCATAACAAAGGTAACTAACATGAAGGAAAATAATATCAAACCAAACAATACTTAATAACATTTTTTGTCATTCCCAAAAAAACAATGACATATAGGGTTCAAGGAGGATTTACTAAAATATAAAACAAAGCTAAAAACCAAATATTAAAGGTTATATGTGAATATGAAAATCAAACTAAGATGTTAAAACTTTCAAATTCAATAAATTTTAAATTGGGTGATTATTACAACACCCTTTTTGAGCAATACCATAGATTAAAATAAAAAACAATAGAATTTTTTTGAATAAATTTAATTTAGAAAGGAGTCACCAAAAATAGTAAACAGTAGAAAAAACTAAAATCAAAAGTTCATATGTTGATATGAAGGCAAAAATAATTATAAACTATTTTCATTTATAGCATAGATAAATCCTAACCATTTATTAGACGTCAATTCTTGAGCACATTTGTTAGAAAATCAACAAGGTAAAAATGATTTTCCCTGTGAAAACCTTTTGGAATCGAGGTACCATTTTGGCTTGGATGGGATAAGAACTAACATGGTATCAAAAATTACTTATCTTAGATAATTATAATTGTAAACTCAACTATCAAATTAAACCACTTTAGCTATTTTTAAAATTTAATTTCTAAAGGGCAATTATAGACTAAAACACAGAGAAATTTTTGCCACTAGAAAAATAAATCAACAAATTAGATTCTTCAATTTGTGAAAATGTTTGATCCATTGTATTAAGATTATAATATAATTATTAAGACCACCCAAGAGAATACTATCAACGGTCATGCTTGAGAGGGTGGAATAGTTGCTTATGTTTTCATTGCGTAATAGAGATTATACTTTAGTTTATTTGACGCAAGATTGGTTTATATAACTTATTGGTTTGGTTTATTTATTAAGCATTTCAAAGTTTAAAAAAGTAAATGCAAGGTAATATTCTCAATGCCAATCCCTTTTAGATAGTTAAAGCCTCCATTGATTCATTATAAATTGAGTAAACAACAAGCCTAAATCCACGATCTTAGAGTTATTACTAGTTTTAGTTATCAAGTTGTGTTCTTATGTTTTAAAGGAACTTATATTATGTAAATGAGTTGATATAAATCTATGGATTTATACATTCAATCTTATATAAGAACACTATTTATAGAATGACATGACATCATGATAAACTAATAATTTACGGGATTTCAAAGACTATCAATTCATGAGATAACAAAGATCTCCTTTATTATAAAACACGATGCATTAATTTTATTTCAAAAACTGAATGATAACATTATAAATCTATAAAACAATCTAACTACATATACCACTAGGTGTATACACTTAAACATTACATCAAGTTTTTATAAATCATCTACAGCCTATCCCCACTTACAGGTTTGGATTACAGCTACCTCTTCAAAAATCAAGGAATAAGAAATAATATATTTCAATAATCTCATTTTCACACTAATTTTTACAGCACAAAAGATATTAATTTCTTGTATTATACCTGCTACTAGTACTCACCAATGTGCACTATGACATAGTCAATAAGGGGTCAGCTTACACTAAGCAAGAGACTTCTCCCTTTTAAATAATTTATTTTCTAAACTAATAAACATACTAAAAAATGAATTTGGAAACTAAACAAATCTTGCATGCAAAAATTTGAAAAATAATCCAATCATTGAAAAAAACATTACATTTCAACATCAAAATGACACCAAATTAATTGGTAACCAAGATCAACACCAACCATTACAAGATTACAAACTTGTTATACAAGCAATAGCAACATACCATTATAGATTTTAAAACAATTGATTCTCATCAAAGTGAGCAATATTAGCAATCCCATCATCATAATATCATTCAATTTCTAATTACCCATCTAGATGTGATATCTATAACAGAGCAAACCTATAAGAGAAAACTTAATTTTCATATCTGAATTTCACTTCATAAATGTCAAAAAAAATCATATAGACAATGATCAAAAGCAATAACACAATAAATTTGTAAAACATGTCAAAGAGTATACCGAATCTCCCTAGCTCATATCGGATCTAATCAACATTAGAGGGATAACTTTCGACCCATTTATTACAATAATAATAAGCTTATTTAACATAATTCATTACATTGAAATGACGATGTTATCTAAGATAAAATAATTTAAAATAGGATTTATTCACATTAGCATTACTCAAATAAAATGTAAACAACAATCCACTATTCTATTTTTAATTAAAGATAGGATATATTTTATTCCTATTCCCCAAAAACTCTCAACTATAATTAATGTTATAAATCCTTAACTCGATATCCAAATACCATGTATATAAACTTATTCATCCATACACTACTATCTTTATTAAATATAAATATATATATTACTACTCTTATATATATATATATATATATATATATATATATATATATATATATATATATATATATATATATATATATATATATAAAGAAAAGAATCCTAATGTAATATATTATTGAGAATATATTTTTGTAGACACACACACACACACACATTTAAAAAAATAAGAAATTTATTATTCCCAATCGAAAGGGTAAATGGAAATAAATCAGGGGGTTGTTATGATCCCACATTTTCATCATATATTATGTTGTTATTACATTGACATTATGATGCTATACTAGTTTAGCTATTGTTTAGATGGATTATTGTGGTACTTGTTGCAACAATGTTGGTTACATACTTATTCTGTGATTAATTATGTAATGAACTTATTATTTTTGTTGATGATGATTTTATAATATATATTTATTATCAATTTATGACATAATACAATTTATGCCATTTTGGTGATTACATGTTTCTATGAGCTAGGCAAGTGATGGAGGTCATAATTTTAGAAAAATGAATTTTAAGCACATTAGCATGTCTAACAAGTATACTATTGTTTGATTGTCCTTCAAATAATTCTATTTGGTTGATGTGTTCAATGGTTGTGGTCCTTGTGTTTATAATTACCATTGTAATTTATCGATTCTGTTATAAGACATTATTTATGGTTATGGTTCATTATGTTTTTGTTATATGTTTGTTGGCTGCAACCTTTTTCGTACATGCAGCTTCATTTTCTATCCCTACAGGCTTCTCGAATCACTATGTTCTCTATTAGATCCTATCGACCTATTTAATTCATACCTAAACCTAACTAAACCACCTAGACTTAAACCCCCCCTTGGGAATCTTTGTCACCCTCATGCTACCTTAACCCCCCTTCAACCTAAAATTATTATCTAAAGCTGGTAGAATATTATTTTAATGACTAATATAGTCATGGTTTGATTTAAACGTGGTTTAAATTGTTTGATGTTATTATACCACATCGACTTAGGTTGATGGTTTGCATGGGAAATGTATTAAGCCTCATTTAATAAGGCATATGATGAAGGTTTCAATGATACTTATTTTGGTTATGTTAATCCTTATTATTATCATTAATCTATTTTTCTATTGGTGGAAATGTAATTACTTAGTGAGTCTTCCAGACTCATCATTAATGGTAAGGTTGGTGGGATTTCCTTGGGATACAATGATTTTATCTCTCCTTTTAGGAATTCAATGCGAATTGATTGGGGGTATGGAGGAATGAATGAAAAGAATGGGGAAGGTGGATGATAAATAGCATGTTAGGAAAATGGAGAATTTGGAGTGTAAACAATAAATGATTCATCTAGTTTTAATGGTAAGCTATTTGGTTTGAGAAAATAATAATGGCATTGGGTGACTTGTAGAACTTTTCATCCCTTCTAAAAATTATTGTGTGTTTATCAGTAAGTCTTTTTAAGTTTTATAAGTTGATTCTTATTATTGGGTTGCTATAATGATAAAAATTAGAGGATGTGTATGCAATCAAAAGTCCTCAAACTTTTGGGTGCATACGCAAACCCATTATATTGATGTATCAATATATTTATTATTTATAAACTTATAATAAATGTATACACATTATATATATATATATATATATATATATATATCTCATTATGCAGTTGAATGGGTGTGGTCTATGTTAAAGAGTTGTGTTTTGTCTACATGTTAAGAGACTGTGTTTCCCTTTATAATGGTTGAATGCTTTAAGGGTTAGTAACTTTGTGTTGTCAATTTATTGACTATGTAATCCTTTTAAGGTCTGTGTCTTTCTTTCTAATGGTGAAACATTATGAAGATTTATAAGTTTGGTGTTCTTTATTTTAGAATGATGATTGTGTTTTGATGATTGCATTTTATCGACTGGGTCTTAAAGCTTCTAAGATGTTTTCTTGGTTTTGTATGTGTATTTATAGACTATGGGTGTTCCCATGGGTTAGACTAAAAATGTTTTGAGGTGTTGTTTGTACATTATAAAAAGATGGTTGTAGTTATTTCTAACAACAAAATATTTAAATATTGTTAAGCCTAATGTTTTTGAATTATGAATAATTCTTTATTATCTATAACAACTATGTCTTCAATAGTTATGCAACTGTGTTCTTAAAATAAAAATGAAGGGTCATGTTATTTCTGAGTTCATGGCATAATCCATTTTGTTGGTCTATGATTTAAGGATGAATGGGTTTTCATATGTTGTGCTAGTGTTGCATTCTAGAAACCTTGTTTGTTATTCTTATGGGACTTATGGGCATGATTATTGTTTTGGATCTGATTATACTATTATTTCATTTGAGTTGTATGGTATCTTGGTCATCATGATTTTATTGTGGTTTATGTCAACATGTTTATCATTGAATTATTGTATCATTTAAATCGATCATTCCATTTGGAATAGGTCATGGTATATTCATCTCCTTGTATAGGTAAATCATGACTTCAATTTTATGGCTTCTAGGTTATCTAATTTTAAACTATTGTGGAGTTGATATTTTGAGCATTATTTCTTTTATGTAATCTTAGAATAGTTTAAATTGATTGTGAAAATCTTAAAATGACTATGTCATGGGTTTTCACTTTCAAAAATTTTAAGGTGTGTGTGTGTGTGTGTGTGTGTGTGTGTGTGTGTGTGTGTGTGTGCAATTTTATATACACTATATAATAACTATGATAGTGCTTCTTTTATGGATTCTAGGTTATTCAATTTTAAACTGTGTTTAGTTGTTGTTCAAGCCTGGTCTCTTTCATGATCTTAGATCATTTTGAATCGATATTTTAATGGTGACTATGTCATTAGTTTTTCCCTTATTGATCTATTTAGAGTTTTATTTATTTAATATGGACACACACACACACACACACACACACACACACACACACACACACACACACACACACACACACACACACACACACACACACACACACACACACAAAATGTTTATATACAGACTATATTTTCTTTTGTGGCTGGATTATTGGATGAGTTGTATATGGATCACTATAATCTTTCATTCGAATTGAATTCTGAATCTTGACTATCATTGAACTTTTGTTTAAGATCTGCTTGGTTTGATGATGTTGTTTGATAATTATGATTCTATCATTTTTTTAGGGTCAAATTTTTAAGTTTCAAAATTTCTATATGTTTTAAGTTGACAGTTGTAGGTTACGATAATAATATAATTATGTAAAATTATATTTTGACTTAGTCATTTTAAGTTGTTAGGTCATGTTTAGACCTATTACATTGAGTGCCATGTTAAATTGCTATGATATTATTGGATTAATATTATTAATTAATTAAATTTGATTTTTATTTAAATTGTTTTTATTACAGGTTAGAATACATATATTTTCAATTCTGAACTAGACTTGAATGGTTACAAGTATATATTATGGGTTCTGATGATTAAATATTGATCAAGGAATTGGAAGGGGTCCAAGTAAGATAAATTCAAAAGATATATAATAGTTTAGGATTAATCCATTTTATATCATTCAAAAATCTAAGTTAACCATCCTCATCCTTAATTTATACTTAGATGGTTTAATTATTTATGTCTCACCTTGGAATGAATTGATTTTGTGGTATGTACCTTTTTGGTTGTTATGTCTTTTGTTTAGATATCAATGTGTTCAGAATTCATTACCTATTCCTGATTACAGTAACCACCATCTTGATGATGGTTGGGGTGGTAAGGCCCACCGATGGGAGGCTCATGGGCTAGTGGGGTGGGCTTGCCTTGATCAGTTGGTTCATGTTTGACTCTTTGTTTTTATGAATTTGTATGAAAGATGGTAATGAATGTATTTATTGATTTGATTAACATAGATGACATAGATTACAAACATTGATTTTGGTTATTATATTGATATCATTGACTACTAACAAATGTTGTGAATAGATTTTGGAAATGAAATATTGAAAGGATAAATATTGGCTAAAGATTTTATATAGGTACCTTATATTGTAGTGTTTATCAAGATTCTTTATGATCATAGTAAATAGGAATTGATTGAATATGTTACTAGCTTTTATATGTTATAATAATCCATAAGTGGATTTAGATGCAATCTATTCCTAATTTTTGTTCATTGGTATACTAATTCTCATAGCTCTAACATTTTGGTATGAAAATGATTATGTCCTATTTTGTTAGTTGTTAAATATAAACATCTTTAAGTATATTTATTTTTAAAACCTAGTGAGAATTACTTATATGTTTTATGTTAGATCTATTTTCAAAAATATGTTCTAATTAGAAGAAATTAAAACAGATATAGATTGCATCCTTATAGAGGTTAAAACTTATTTCAATTTTCCATTCTATGGAAATATAAACATGTAGATGTTTTTAATTAGAATGAATAGGTTTGATGGAATTGAGATAGAAGTTAATAATTGCTTTAGTTTTTACCATTTCATGGAATACATATACATAGATACTTTACATTAGTTGTTTAAATTTAGAATGAAAAAGATAAAAGTGACATAGCATTTGCCTTAGCTGAATTATTAATCAAATAGATTGTTAATCTCACTCATAAGTATATAGTTGCATTTGGAACCTTTAACCCTTGTAGCAATGCATGAGCTTGATAGTTGGATTATGAGGAAAAAATAAAATAAATGTTTCCTTTATCCTGCACTTCAGACCTATTGGTTTTGTGCAAGGTATGTTTACCAATTATAATTATAAAATAATATTTCTCAAATTTATGTATGTTGGACTATGAAATATGAAAGTAATTCGTAACCATTTATATTAATTAGCAAAAGAACTAATGTTTAAATAGCTCCTATAATTCAATAAATGATCATGTACAATGATTTTCTTGTATTGTTTACTTAAGTATATGAATACATTTTATGAAAACTATAATGTAGTCCAAAAATGATAAATAGTTATCATATCATCTTAATCCATGTAAAATTTATACTTATACTTTTTCTTTAGCTTCCTTCTTATGAACTGAACTTGTTGGTTAGTTGCCTCAGCTACCAACACAAAGTTTTATAAGAGCTCTTTAAGTGAATTTTTATTTGGGTTCCAATCATCTTGAAACTTGAATGAACTTCATTGCTTATGTTTCTTGAATTCTGCCATTGTATGCTTACTGGTTTCGATTTGCCTAGTTGAATTGCAATGAATTCATAACATACTTATATCTTTAAATCATTCACTTATGAATTAAAAAGAGTTATTTGAATAGATAGTTTATTGAACTAATTATTTTTGTTTTCACAAGATATTCCTTTTATATAGAAAACTTAGATTTATATGTTTTTATGCCTTCAACACTTTTATAGCATTGGCTATGCCAATTTGAAATAGTTGCATAGAATATACATTAGCATAATTATGTTTTAAACTATTGTAAGCATCTATGTGTGACATGAATGATGTACAAATAAGTGAAATGACATTAAAGGTTGTAAGGTGTGGTAGCCTAACCAATAGCACTAAAGAATGTTTTATTAAATATGTTTCTCTTATGCTTTTATATAATTGTTACTTAAACGATTAAAAATCTACAAGTATTGAATTAATTCTATTTGCTGATTTTTAAAGTGCTTGTTTAAATTATATAGCATACATCTTGATTATAATAGATGAATAACTTAAATGATAACTTAAGAACATTAAGGCTACCCTTCTCAGTTAAACCAATCTTTTAACTTAACTATCCTCAAATGGGACTGAAACCCACTAAGAAGAGTGAGGTATTTACCTAAGGTTAAGGACTTTGAAATGGTCCTATGAGGAAGTATGAGTGTCACTTATAGAACTCAAGACTTATCATTGTATGCATACATTGATACACCTTAAATTCCATAATCCTTATAAACAATAACTAGCTTCCCCATAATGCCCTTTGTATGTTTTTACCTCTAATGAATTGCTTCCGTTCCCCTCCTTCAATTCCAATCATGTATGCATAGTGTATGATGAATGTTTCATTATGTTAGTAAGTATTGTAAGTAGACCAACACATATCCAAAGAGTAATCCGATATACAATTTAAAAAAAAAATGGATTGTTTCATCTGGTATCATAGCAAGGTTCTAATCTAGGGAACTCTGGGAACAAGTACTTTCTTTTAAATAAATACAATCTTCTAAGTTATCACTTTTGATTTCTCAAGATGGTTAAAATGTGATCAAGTGGAGGCAACACAAGTAAAAATATTTTGAATGTCAATAATACTAGGGGTAGAGGTCGAGGACATTGAATAGGTCATCAAGACCACATCCCCATTCACAATCTAGATGAACTACCTGTGAATAATGCTAACAAAAATACCAAGGTACCTCATACTAAAACAATCAGTGGGATTCCAAATGATAAGAATGAGAAAATCCTTAGTGGGATCTTGACATCCCTTAACATCTTGCAAGGGAAGATTAATAATTAGGATCAAAGATTGAATAATCTTGAAGGGTTATCCCAAGAGGAAGTACTAAGACTAAAAATGAGACAAGTGGAAGGACCTATAATTCAAGAACTACCTTTGACCACCATTGACCCAATTGTCAAGAAAATAAAGAAACTTCCACCGCTAATCTTCTCAAATGAATAATCAAGTGATGGAATTGATGTTTGGTTGGTACACTTGCAAAAGTACTTCAATTTGCATAATGTCTTTCAATGTAAAAGCTAGAGTAACAGCCTATCAACTAGTAGGACCTACAATGTTATGGTAGAACCATTTTTGTGTCATTAAAGGGTATCAGCCTTCAAATTTATCTTGGTCCATTTTTTAGACTCAATTCCATAAAAGGTACTTGAATGCAAATTATAAGGAGAAGAAAATCACTAATTTTCAGCTCTTACAGTAAGATAACATGTGTTACCGAATATGATTATAAATTCTTAAATTTTTTAAGTCATGTGAACTATATGCATGATGAGGAAACTAAAATTAAAAATTTAAAGCTTGGGATTAAAGAGATTTTGGTGCATGATGTTAACATGAAAAATATAAAAACTTTGGCTACAACCATAAAATTAGCATACAAGGTTGAAGAGAAAGAAAATTCTTTCCAAAAGGCAAGACAAGAATTCAAATCTAATAGACAATAGTCTAAGGCCAAGAACCTTCCTCCTGTGAACAAGAACTATAAAAAAACTGATTCTAATTGTGTATTTTTAGGAAGTAATAATAATTTTATTAGGTTTTCCAATTAGAACAATAATTTCAAGTCCCATGGACCTTCTAAATCTAGTTCTTACAAGAAAAAAAAAAACATTAAAATAACTCACATGAACTGGCCACATGTGCTAACTCTATTCTAGTATCATCTTCTAGGCTAATTGTATGTTGAGAATGTGGTGACAATCACTATAAAAAGGATTCTCCTAAACTAAAATTAGGTCAAATAGCGAACCATAGGGTGTATCCTACTATTGATAATCACAATGCTAACTTGCAAGCCATTCTTATTGAAAACCAAGGTATAATTAATGGTTTTCCTTTTAAATATATTGATTGATTCTAGTGCAAGTGACTATTTTATTTCTCTTTTTGTGGCTAAAAAATGTAATATTAAACCTATCTTGATAAGAGAAGCTTGGGAAGTAAAATTCAGTAATGATAAGAAAGTGTCTATTCTTGAATGCTTGGAACAAGTAGAGTTGGATTTTAATGTTTTTAAAACCAAAGTAAACCTATTTCTTACACCTTTAGGGTCGTATGATCTCATCCTTGGGATGGATTGGCTGCATGAACATCAAGACACACTTGAATATGTGGGTAAAAGAGTGTGATGCACTAATGACCTTGGCCAAATTGTAGAATTGTAAGGCATACAAAGGTCCATGAGATGTAAAACACTTTCAACCCTATAACTAAAAAGAGTTATTAGAAAGGGTTACAAGCTCTATGCAGTTTAACTATTGAAAATATCTAATGAAAAGGAGCTAGAACATGCAGATTTTCATTTACTAAGGGAATTTATAGATGTTTTTCTTAAAAAGTTGCTCGGATTACCACTCAATTGAGAATTTTATTTTTTTATTGACATCATACCTAGATATGTCCCTGCATCTAAGGCACCTTATTACATGAATTTCATTGATCTACAAGAATTAAAATTTCAACTGTAAGTAATGTTAAATAGTATAAGCATACAACCAAGTGTACCTCCTTGGGGTACTCTAATAGTTTTTATGAAAAAGAAAGATGGTACTCTAAGGCTTTGCATTGATTATCGCATGTTGAATAAGATAACAATCAAAATATATTATCCTTTACCAAGAATTAATGATTTTTTTGACCAAATGAAGGGTGCTACAATATTTGAACTTCATAAAATTGCCTTTAGAACTTGTTATAGACATTACAAATTTATGGTTCTACCTTTTGACTTAATTAACACAATCACAACCTTCATGAACCTTATGAACAACATATTTAGAGATTACTTGGATAAGTTTGTGTTGGTTTTTATTGATGATATTCTAATTTACTCCCAAGATGAAGTTGAACATGATCAACACCTCCGTCTAGTCTTACAAAGACTAAGATAGCATAAGCTTTATGGAAAATTATCTAAATATGGATTTTATGAATCTAAAATTCATTACTTAGAACACATTATTTCCAAAGAAGACATTTTTGTTGATCACATCAAGATCAAATCTATCCAAGATTGGCCTGTTCCTTCTAATGTGCATGAAGTGCGAAGCTTCATGGGGTTGGTTGGTTATTATCGATGTTTGTTGAAATTTTTTCTAGTGTGGCCTATCCCATCACTTCTTTACAACACAAAGGGAAGAAGTTTATATGGACCCCTCAATGTGAGGAAAATTTTATTAATTTGAAAGGGTTGCTTACTACAACTCCTATTTTGATCATACTATACTCAAATGGTAACTTTGAAGTTTGGGTTGATGCTTCCAAAGAAGGCTATGGAAGAATATTGACTCAAGATGGTAAGGCTGTGGCTTATGAGTCACAAACATTAAAATAACATGAAAAGAATTATCATATGCATGACATGGAGCTTACTGCTATTGTCCATGCACTTAAGCAATGAAAACATTTCCTATTAGAAAATCCTTTCCAAGTAAAATATGATCATAGAAGCCTTGAGTATTTGTTCTTTCAAGAAGATTTAAATGCATGTCAGCGTAGGTGGCTAAATTTCTTGAGTAATTTTGACATAAATATACCATATGTCAAAGGTAAGGAGAATCATATGGCTAATACACTTGGCAAACACACGTACCTTACTACCTTTTGGATGTTATAAGGAAATTTCATACGTGTTATTTTGGAACAATAGCTTGTTGATGTATTCTGCCATGAAGTAAGAGCAGGTTTGACTGATGAGCCAGTAGCAAAATGATTTAATAATTTTTTTTGCAATGGATGGCCTAATTAGACATAAAGGTAGAATTTATGTCCCTAAGATGGGTGACTTGAGAAATTATATACTTAAATAAGTGCATACAACACCTATTATGCTTATATAGGTGTTACAAAAATGATGCATGAGCTAAAAAAGCTCTATTTTTGGCCTGAGATGAATCATGATATCACTAAATTTATAGTAAAATGCTTAGAATGCTAGTGAGTTAAGGTTGAGCATTACCATCTAGGAGAGTTTTTGTACCTTATAATATTCCAAAATATAAGTGGGTCGTAGTCTCACTTGATTTCATTACAGGGCTACCAAAATCATGTAGCAAACATGATACAATCCTGGTAGTGATTGATAAAGTAACTAAAGTTGGCCACTTTATTATTGAAAATCTAACAGATAATGCATCCATATTTGCAGAACTCTTTATGAAGGAAAAAATAAGACTCCATGGTATACCATAATTTATCATATTAGATAGGGATAAATTATTTACTTCAAAATTTTGGCATACTTTAACTACAACCTTTGGAACAAAGCTAAAAATTTAGCTCTTCATATCATCCATAAATAGATGGGAAAATTGAGTGACTCAACCAAGTTGTTGAAGAATTATTGTGTATGTATGTAATAGATTAGCAAATAAAATGAGAGGATTATCTTAATCTAGTTGAATTTTCATATAATAATTCCTACCATTTAGCTGTTAATATGGCTCTATTTAAAGCCTTATATGGATGTAAGTGTAGAACACCTATTGGATGGGACAACTTAGAAAATAGGGTTGTTAATATCCCAGATTTGCTACTAGAATATGATAAGTAGATGGAAATAATAAGATATAATTTAAAAATAGCTTCGGATAGGCAAAAAAGTTATGCATACCTTAAGAGAACTCCACAAAAATTCACCATAGGGGACAAAGTTTTTCTGCACGATAGACCATAGAAATTTACATTAAATTTGTCAAGGCTTCCAAATTAGCACCACAATTTTTGAAGTTTTTCGACATAGTAGAGAAGATCAGCCCTATTGCTTATTCGCTGGGACTTCCTCCTTCTCTTTCAAAGATTCATGATGTTTTTCATGTTGTATTATTGAGAAAGTATATACCTGATCCATCTCATGTTTTGGATTGGACTCATTTATAGGTCATGGAAGAGGAAAATATCTAGTTAAAACTAGTGAGAATCTTGAACCATCATAGTGTTAAGTTACATAACAGGGACATATAATAGGTTTTGGTACAATGAGACTTTATCATCAAAAGAAGCACCACTTGGGAAGATGCTCATGTTTTCTAACAACATTATGCATATATTTTTTATTAAGTCACCATAAAAACTCCCTTCTAAGGGGGGAGGATGTTATGATCCCACATTTTCATCATATATTCTATTGTTATTACATTGATGTTATGATTCTAAACTAGTTTAGTTATTGCTTAGATGGATTATTATGGTACTTGTTGTAGTAGCATTGCCTGCATACTTATTCTATGATTAATTATGTTATGGACTTATTATTTTTGTTGATGATGATTTTATAATCTATATTTATTATTGATTTATGACATAATGTGATTTATGCCATTTTAGTGATTGCAGGTTGTCTATGAGCTAGGCAAGTGATGGAGGCTATAGTTCTAAAATAATAAATTTTGAGCACATTAGCATGTTTTATTATCCTTCAAATCATTCTATTTGATTGATGTGTTTGTCTATTGTGATTCTTCTATTTTTAATTACGACTGTACTTTACCGATTTTGTTATAAGCCATTATTTATGGTTATGGTTCATTATATTTTTGTATATGTTTGTTAGCCGCAGTATTTCCTATACATGTAGCTTCTTTCTCTATTCTTGTAGGATTATCGAATCATTATGTTATCTATTAGATCCTATCGACCTATTCAATTCATACTTCAACCTAACTAAACCACCTATACCTAAACCCCCATTGGGAACCCTTGTCACCCCCATACTACCCTAACCCCCCTTTGACCTAGAATTATTATCTAAGGCTAGTGGCATATTGTTTTAATGACTAATATAGTCATGGTTTGATTTAAACATGGTTTGAATTCTTTGATTTTATTATATCACATCAACTTAGGTTGATGGTTTATATGGGAAATACATTAAGCCTCATTTAATAAGGTAGGTGGAAAAGGTTTCAATGATACTTGTTTTAGTTATGTTAATCCTTGTTATTACTATTAATATATTTTTTTATTGGTGAAGGTGTGATTACTTAGTGAGTCTTCCAAACTCACCATTAATGAAAAGGTTGGTGGGATTGCCTTGGGATATGAAGAGTTTCTCTTTCCTTCCAAGAATTTAATGCAAATTGATTGGGGGTATGAGGGAATGAATAGAAAGAATGGGGAAGGTGGATGGCAAATATAATGTTTAGAAAATGGAGAATTTAGAGTGCGTTCATCTAGTTTTACTTGTGAGTTAGTTGGTTTGGAAAAACAATAGCATCATCGGGAAAGTTTTAGAGCTTTTCATCCCTTCTAGAAACTCTTGCATGTTTGCAAGTAAGTCTTTTTGAGTTTTTTGGGTTGATTCTTACTACTAGGTTTTTATAATGATAAAAATTAGAGGTTCCACATGCAGTTGGAAGTCCTTGAACTTCTAGGTGCATATACAGACCTATTATATTTATGTATCGATACATTTATTGCTTATAAACATGCAATAAATGTATAAACATTAGATATATATATCAATATCATTATGCAGTTGAATGGGTGTGGTCTATGTTGAAGCATTGTGTGTTCTCTGCATGTTAAGAGGTTATGTTTCCATTTATAACAGTTGAATGCTTTAAGGGTTAGCAACTTTGTGTTGTCGGTATATTGATTGTGAAATATTTTTAAGGTCTATGTCTTTCTTTATAACGGCAAAACATTATGAAGATTTATAAGTTCAGTTTTCTTTCATTTAAAATAATGACTGTGTGTTTTGATGGCTGCATTTTATCGACTGGGTCTTAAAGCTTTCAAGAGGTTTTGTTGGTTCTATATGTTTATTGTATAGACTATGGGTCCTCCCATGGGTACGAGCAAAAAATATTTTAAGGTGTTGTCTTCACGTTATAAAAATATGGTTGTAGTTGTTTCTAATGATGGAATATTTAAAGATTTTTAAGCTCGGTGTTTTCAAATTGTTAATAATGCTTTATTATCTATAAAAACTATGTCTTCGACGATTATACAACTATGTTCTTGAAGGAAAAATGAAGGGTCATGTTATTTTTCTGAGTTCATGGCATAAACCATTTTGGTGGTTTATGATTTAAAGATGACCGGGTTTTCATATGATGTGTTAGTCTTGCATTCTAAAAACCTTATTCATTATTATTATGGGACTTCTGGATGTGATTATTATTTTGGGTCTGATTATATTATTATTTCATTTGAATTGTATGGTATCTTCATCATTATGATTTTATTGTGGGTTGTGTCAACCTGTTTATCATTGAATCATTGTATTGTTTAAATCCATCATTCCATTTAGAATAGGCCATGGTATATTCATCTCCTTGTATAGGTAAGTCATGACTTTGATTTTGTGGCTTCTGGGTTATTTGATTTCAAATTGTTGTGGAGTTGATATTTTGAGCCTTATTTCTTTTATGTGATCTTAGACTAGTTTAAATTGATTGTGAAAATATTAAAGTGACTGTGTCATGGGTTTTCATTTTCAAATTGTTTAAGGTTTAATTTTGTACACACACACACACACACACACACACAAGTACACACACACATATGTGTATATATAATTTTATATACACTATATAATAACTACAACAGTGCTTCTTTTATGGGTTTTGGGTTATTCAATTTTGAACTGTGTTCAATTAGTGTTTGAGCCTGGTCTCTTTCATGATCTTAGAACATTTTGAATTGATATTCTAATGGTGACTATGTCAATAGTTTTTTCCCTTATCGATCTAGTTAGGGTTTTGTTTATTTAATATGTGTGTGTGTGTGTGTGTGTGTACATCTAATATTTATATACACTATATAATTAGGTGACTATGTTTTTTTATGTTTAGATTTTTGGTTGAGCTATATATAGATCACTGTAATCTTTCATTCTAATTGGATGCTAAATCTTGACTATCATTGAACTTTTTTTTATGATCTGCTTGGTTCGATGATGTTTGATAAATATGATCTTATCTCTTTTTTTAGTGTTAAATTTTTAAGCTTCAAAATTTCTATATGTTTTAAGTTAATACTTGTGGGTTACAATAATAATATAATTATGCTGAATTATATTTAACTTAGTCGTTTCAAGTTGTTGAGTCATGTTTGGACTTGTTACGTTGAGTGCCATGTTAAATTGTTTTGATATGATTATATTAATATTATTAATTAATTAAATCTAATTTTTATTTAAATAATTTTTATTATTGTTCGGGATATGTGTATTTTCATTCCTAGACTAGATCTAAATAGTTACAGGTATATATTGTGGGTTCAGATGATTAAATACTGATTAAATAATTAGACAAGGTCCAAGTAGGATAAACTCAAAAGAAATATAATGGCTTAGGATTAATCCATTATATATCATTTGATGGTCTAAGTTAACCATCCTCACCCTTAATCTATACATAGATAGTTTAATTATTCTCATCTTGCCTTAAAATGAATTGATTTTATGATATGTGCCTTTTTGGTTATTGTGTCTTTTGGTCGAAGATCGATGTGTTCAGAATTCATTACCTATTCTTGATTACCACAACCACCATCCTACTGATAGTTGGGGTGGTAAGGGCCATCGATGGGGGGCTCATAGAGCTGGTGGGGTGGGCTTGTTTTGATCAGATGGTTCGTGTTCAACTCTTTGTTTCGATGACTTCATGTGGAATATGGTAACAAATGTATTTATTGATTTGATTAACATAGATGACATAGATTATAGAAATTATTTTTTGTTATTATAATGATATCATTGGTTGATAACAAATGTTGTGAATAGATTTTGGAAATAAAATATTGAAAGGATAAATATTGGCTGAATTTTTTTTTACAGATACCTTGTATTGTATTGTTTATCAATATTCTTTATAATCATAGTAAACATGAATTGATTTAATATGCTACTAGCTTTTATATGTTATAATAATCCATAAGTGGATTTAGATGCAATCTATTCCTAATGTTTATTTATTGATATAGTAATTCTCATAGCTCTAACATTTTGGTATGAGAATGATTTTGTCCTATTTTATTAGTTTTTAAATATAAAGATCTTTAAGTATATTTATATTTAAAACCTAACAAAAAATACTTAGATGTTTTATGTTAGATCTATTTTCATAAATCTGTTTCAATTAAAAGAAATTAAAATAGATATGAATTACATCCTTATAGAGGTTAACACTTATTTCAGTTTATCAATCTATGTAAATATAAACATGTAGATGTTTTACATTATAATGAATAGGTTTGATGGAATGAAGATAGAGTTAATAATTGTTTTAAGTTTTACCATTTCATGGAATACATATACATAGATACTTTACATTAGTTTTTTAAATTTAGATTGAAAAAAATAAAAGTGGCATAGCATTTATCTTAGTTGAATTATTAATTAGATAGCTTGTTAATCTTGCTCATAAGCATATAAGTACATTTGGAACCTCTAAACCTTGTAGCAATGCATGAGTTTGATAGTTGGACTATGAGGAAAAAATAAAATAAATGTTTCCTCTATCCTGCACTTTAGACCTATTGGTTGCGTGTAAGGTATGTTTTACAATTACAATTATAAAATAACATTTCTTAAATTTATGTATGTTAGATTATGAAATTTGAAATTAATTCGTAAACAACTATATCAATTGGTAAAAGAACTAATGTTTAAATAACTCATATAATTTAATAAATGATCATGTAAGATGCTTTTCTTGTATTGTTTACTTAAGTATATGAATACATTTTATGAAAACTAAATATGTATTCCAAAAATGATAAATAGTTATCATATCATCTTAATCCATGTAAAAGTTATACTTACGTTATTCCTTCAGCTTCCTTCCCATAAACCAAACTTGTTGTCTAGTTACCTCAATTACAAATAGAAAGTCTTATAAGAGTTCCTTAAGTGGAACCTTTTATTTGGGTTCCACTCATCTTGAAACTTGATTGAACTTCATTATTTTAGTTGTTTAAATTTTGTCATTGTATGCTTGTTGGTTTTGGTTTTCCTAGTTGAATTGCAATGAATTTGTAACATACTTATATCTTTAAAACATTCACTTATGAATTAAAAAGAGTTCTTTCTTGAATAGATAGATGCTTGAACTCATTATTTCTATTTGCACAAGAAATTCCTTTTATATATAAAACTTAGATTTATGTTTTTGTATGCCTTCATGTCTTTTATAGCATTGGTTATGCCAATTTGAAATAGATGCATAGAATGTGGATTAGCATAGTTATGTCTTGAACTATTGTAAGCATCTATGTGTGATATGAATGATGTACAAATAAGTGAAATGACCTTAAAAGATGTAAGGTGTGGTAACCTAGCTGGTAGCACTAAAGAATGTTGTACTAAATCTATTTCTCTTATGCTTATATATTATTGTTGTTTGAATGAATAAAAATCTGTAAGTGTTGAATTAATTCTATTTGCTAATTTTTAAAGTGTTTGTTTAAATTATATAGCATGCACCTTGATTCTAACAGATGAATAACCTAAATTATAACTTAAGAATATTAAGGTTACCCTTCTCAGTTAAACCACTCCTTAAACTTAACCATCCTTGAACGAGACTGAAACCCACTGAGGAGAGTGAGGTATTTACCTAGGGTTAAGGATTTAGAAATGGCCTTGTGGGGAAGTATGAGTGCCACTTATGGCACTTGAGACTTATCAGTGTATGCATATACTAATATGCTATGAATTCCATAATCTTTCTAAACAACAACCATCTTCTCCATAGTGCCTTTTGTATGTGTTTACCTCTAGTGAATTGCCTTAGTCCCCCTCCTTTAGTTCTAGTCACGTATACGTAGTGTATGATGAATGTTTGGTTGCGTTAAAAAGTCTTGTAAGTGGGTCTAACATGTATCAAAAGTGTACTCTAATATATGATTCTAAAATCTTTTAGGGGGTTATTTTAGAGGTTTTAAGAAATCTAGGGTTTATATATTTTATTTGTTTTTTCACAAGTAAATAATTAGATTTATTAAAAAAATTATGACTAAAACACAATCTAGATTTTCATCCAATATTTAATATGTTCATTAGTTTGAAAAAACTCAGGGATTTAAAAAGAAGAAAAAACCCCTTCCCTATTTCATTGAAGCTCCTTGCTTCATCTGGTTGCTTAACTCTCCTACACTACTCCTTCCTCCTCTATCTTCATTGCTCATTTTCCTTCCATATGGATTTCTCCCTTGGCAAAATTTCTAAAATAGCTCGTCTCTTCACTAGGTTAACTATTTAATGGAAAAGACAAAGCTTGTATATTATTTTATTTTATTTTCTACAATTAGGGTTTCCACTCTTCTATTTTAATTTATTGATGTGTTTTTCATTATTTTTATTAAATTAATTATTACATTAAAAAAATTGAATAATTGAATATATATTACATGTATTATCAAACCCAGTAAAAATATACATATATATAGATAGGTGCATACATATGTATTTATAATTATACTCATTTAATTAATACTATTTTAACTTATATTAATATATAAATACATGTATACCAATACGTATATCAATATGTATAGATACTAGGATAACAATATTTGATTTTAAAAAAATTATTTATCTAAATTATGAATAAATTTATTTATTTATTTATTTAATCTACTTATCTACATAATACCATTCTAAGATACACATATTTATATATAATCGTATTTACATCCATTATTAAATGTTACTTGGGCTCCATTACAATCATAATTGTGTTATTACTCCCATTTTAAAATTAAATTTTGTTATTGAAACACCAAGAAAGTTACAAATAAAATAATTGAGACCAACTTAACATAATATGGATACTCGATAGATTCAAATAGAGTGTTTGATTAAACATAAATCCAATCTTATAGATAAACCTTTCAAAAGTAGCTCATTGACATAGAAATCCCTAGAAGGCATAAGTGACACATTAAGAAATAATACAAATTATTGTTAGCATTAAACACACACACTCCAAGGTATTCCTACATGATCACAACTAACATGGTTCCATGTCACCATAACAAGGTAACCAAAATCAAGACTAACAACCAACCATAAGACATCTCACTCGCACATCGTGCACAAAAGCACACTCAACACATCAATAATCTGAATAATATCATGATCAAGAAAACACTACAGAGCTTGAGAAGGGTATTACACATATCTAAAATAAACAAAAAAATAAAAATTAATATTGATCTTTAATATATTTATAAAAAATAATTAGGAAAAAAAACTACTCATATCATATATAACCTGAGTAAATAGTTAAAGTTAAAAAATAAAATAATATTACAATACTTTTAAAAAGCCAAAAAATCAATTAAAAAATAAAATTATTAATAAAAAATGAAAAAATATTAATTAGCTACTTACACTCTAAAAATATTTAACTACTAATAAACAAAAAAATAAATTAACTTACCTACTTCTTCACAAAAAATGACACCTCCCTTCTCCCTTATCTCTCACTTATTTCTCTTCTCCTCCTCATTTTGGGAATAAACAATAGTGACAAATACACTTTTTATAAAAGTTAAAAAGTAAAAAATAACTTGTCTCACCTCTTGTGTAAATAAAATAATGACCCACACTTAGTGAAACTAGTGTCAAATTTGTGTTGACAATTAGCATCTATGGCTTACCAAATTTGTGTTGACAGTGGGTTTCATAGAAGAAAAAAAACAAAAATGTTTGGTGGTACAAACCCAACTCAATGTTTGGCACCATTCCTAATGTTCTTAGATATCATACTATACCATTGTGCATCTACATGTGTATGATAGAAAAAACCCAAACACTTGGGAAAAAAGTGTTCCTTTCCCTCAATAGAGTTATAAAATAGCTCAACACAAATCTACTAAATATGCTCTTTGAAATGTTTTTGGATTTTTAACCACTTGCACTAATTATATGGATATTATAGCTTACTCAATGCCACTAAAAGCTAATTATGTTGTAAAGCATAATGAAGAAAATTATAATTTTTTTACGTGTGTGGAGGAAAATAATACAAGTTCATGATATGTAGAAGAAAACTATCACAAAGGATAATAAACACCATGTTTAATGTTTTTTATTTGATAGGTTAAAAGATGGGTTGAGGGTCTCATACCCTTACATAAATAAATCAAAAAATATTCATGAACAAACAACAAGACAAAAAGAGACAGAACCTAAAAGCTAACTAGGACCACTAACTTTAGCCAAAAAGATACTAAAATACTAGCAAAAATATGAGAAAAAACCTAGACACTAGACAAAAGCTATTTTGAATCCTCAGACTCATAATATAGGACCATTTTTTTGGCCCCCATGTTCTCTATTTTATTTTATCTACCTCTGGTATGATTGCCTATCCCCTACATAGATTCCATGATTGACCTCTTACACTTCATCCTAGTAGACTTGAGTTCCTTCTTCACCTATTTAGTTTCCACCCTATCTTCATCACCTCCACCACTGTAACTAGTTATTGCTCCCTCTTGGGTTTGCTTGAATGTCATTTCTTCCTCCTTCTCTTACTAGAAGTTTCCCTTACCTAAGGATAAATCACTAGGGACCAACAAAAATTTTAGCTTCTCAAACTCATCGAATATTTCCACGCTTAGGATCTTCTATATTGCCACCTTAGTTTGAAATTTCTTGATGAAATGTTTGATTTCCTCTTTTAGTTTGAAATTGAAAGAAGTTTAACCCCTACTGGTGATGGGAGTCACAATTTTAGGGGGGGCCTTTTGACTGCCACCAGGATTGAAGTCTCCTTGAATATTCTCTATTTTGAAAAAGATATTTTGAACCTCTACATGTTCAATTTCATGGTATGAGAAGAAATCATCCTCCCTATCAGATTCTTCCTACTCACTCATGATGTGAATGGCCTCCATCACAAACTTGGTCCAAATGGGTTCCCCCCTTTTGACCAAGAGTAATATAAGCCCGTAGTGGATTATATCTGTTGAGGGGTTGTATTTGAAATTGTTAATGGATACTTCTAACCATTTGAGAAGAAAGAAGGGTATACTAATTAGGTGGCCCCTAAAGTGGTTGAGGAGCAGAAAATGGTGAGAAAATATCATCATATGTTTAATGTTATATTCCTCACTAGTTGTACATTTTGATTGTAAGCACCCAAATTTGGCATGGTGCAACATTCTTATATGTTGATGGTAATGCATCTCCAAAGTTTAAATATTGTATCATCTCCTCTTTCTGGTCAGTCCTTCCATCTGTTGAACCCCTCCATTTATTTCCTCGTAACTTTCATCTTTCCATAAACTGTGTGGTTTTTCAATCAACTCTACTCCTTGATGGGTTGCCTAGGATGGTGACAAAACCATCATAATGGTTATGAAACCATTAGTGTGCATTAGTTTATGGCTTCATCATGGAAGGCCATACATAGAAATCAAAGGTTGAACTTGGGAAAATAAACATTCTATGTGCCTTACCCTTTCATTTTCACCTCCCAGACTCTTTAATTTTGTTAATATATCTTTGTTTTCCTTTCCTAGTCTATTTATCCTTCTAACTTGGCCTTTCCTACAGTCATAAGATTATATTCTTACAACCTAATCTTTGTTAGATATTGATAACATAATGTCAGTGCTATTATTATTTTTGCCTTAGATTATTTTTGATTTAGTTTAGGAACATTTCTACCTTTTGGTTTGTTTTTATGAGACAAAATGCTATCATAATTTGTAGATTTACACCCTAAGGACGTTCCATCTCACCCTTCTATGCCCTATTTTGGCATACATTGTGTGAAAGGTTAGATGTTTTTATTTATTTCTGATATATTATAGTAAAGTAGGTTTTATATTTAATTTGGTATTTTTTTAATTTTTGTTATTTCTTTTAGTTATATTCTTATTGTTAAGGGTTCACACAATCTGGTAAGCTAATTGTGTTGGTGTTTTCCAGTAAAGGTTATGCAAGGTTTGAGTAAATTATTATCATTACCTTTATATCAAACTTGTCACAAACTGTACATTCATCTTTATCATGCCTCTTACCAGTTATTGTCTTGTTACTATTATTTAATATTTTGTTTATTCACATGAGTGTTGTGCTCCCAAATTATAATCTCTTTGGGAAGTTATTTCCTTTGTCAAGTTGTTTATTGTTTGGTGTTCTTCAAGTTCAATTTTAACCTTATAAATTATTGTTCCAAGTTTGATTTTAATATATAATCAACTTTGTTAGTTTACCATTATTGCTTTCTGGTTTGTTTCATTCCAACCTTATTAATAAACTTTCTACCCCTTAATATTTATGTGATGTTTTCAACTTATTTGTTGTTTTAAAGTTATGTTAACTATATTTAGAGCCTATAATTCATACTAATTATTATTTAGCATTAACCCAACTCTTTTTTGTTACTTATTATTCATGTTTATCCCATATTGCAGTAATTTCCATCCACTAGTGTGTTTATGTTTATTCTAGTCATTTAGTTAAATAACATCTTTAGTTTAATTTCCTTATATTAAACATTTACCCAAAAACAAATTGATCAATATAAATAAATAATAAATATCAACATGCCATGATTTTGTTTTTAAAAATTATTTATATCATATTTTCTGGACCATTTATTTTGATTATGACATTATTTGTCCCAAGAAATCTCATTTACTCCTTGAATTTGGAGCCTATGCCTCTCCTCTCACTCCTATATATCTCATTATGCAGCTACATGAATAGTGGAACCACCTTAAACAAAACTATGAAATGGTTTTAAAAATGGACATGGTTCATGAGATTGCATTTTTGTACATCCCTAATATTAGAAGAAAAATGATTTTTAAATTATTTATTTCTAATAAGTTTTTTGTTAGGGTTTTTGCCTCAGATTTATGCCACATTTTTTGCCTCAGATTTATGCCAAGCTTTTTGCCTCAGATTTATGTCAAGGTATTTTTATTCTGGTGTATGCCTAGGGTTTTTTCAAATATATTTTTCTTCAAGTGTATTCCTAAGGTTTTTTCCAAATATTTTTCTGCTAGCATTTTTGTTTTGGGTGTTTTCTTAGTGTTTTTTCCTCTAGTATATGTATCAATTTTTATTTTGTTTTGGAAAAAAAATAGATATAAATATATAAATTATATGTGTACTTTAATTTCTAAGAGGTTTCACATATTCCTCCTCTTCTTCATCATTGACCATTTTGGTCTGCTCAAATATATGTAACTATAATCTCTACAACTCTCTTATTAAAAACTTAGATTTGACTACTTTTAAAACTGACTTCCTTGTTTCCCCTCTAAATGAAGTACTATCTCCTCTAAATTTTGCACACATTTTTATTGTTAAATGAGCTCTATTACTTTCTATATCCCTATCATTTGTCTATCAAATCATCTTTTTCTTTGCTCCATGTCCACAAAATAGAAAAATAATTATAATGGAGAAATTAGTAAGTTAGGCTGAATTGTAGGCAAGGGAGAAAAATAGTTAATTGGAAAGAAAATGTTATATAATCAAGATGAATATATTAATACAAATTTTTTACAGTATTATTATTCAATTTTCTATAATATTAAAAATAAGGTCTTCATCCAATTGGCATAGAAGTAGTTGTATTCCTTGTTATTGCTCTTCAAATGATTAAACTGCTCTACGACAACAATCGATAATTGGATATGTGATATAAATTGGTAGAGCACATGATATTGGCATGCCTAATTATGAATGTCATGGAGGGAGAGTGGACATTTTATCAGGCTCATTTATTATATTGGTTGATCTTCTACATGATTGTGGTTGTAAAGGATGTCTAGATATTTGACCATGTCATATGTGTGGTGGTGATCATTGAGGTGATGATATGTGTGGAATTTTCATGGTGTCATCATTGTTATGAAGAGGAAGTGACAATGTGTTGGAAATAAAATATTTAATCACATTTTTTTATAAATTTCATCATGTTCGTCCTATGTACAAAAACATTATGTAGTGAAATGAAATAAATTTTATGTTTTGATTAAATTCACTTACAATATCATACTCTATAAAATTAAAATTAAATAATAAGTAAATGTATTTGAAAAAAAAATTAAAAAATAATAATTTATGTAAAAAATACATCTAAATCATATACTATAAAAAATACATTTTGTATGAAATACTCAATACTAATCAATATCAGGGGCATTTTATTTTTCCCTCAAAAATGTTGGATTCCTCCCTTTGAATGGATAATTAATAATAATTTCTTCACCAACATTTATATTGACAATTACTTCCACCGTGGTATAATAACACAAACTTTGAGACATATTGTCCTCTTTGTCATTAACACACATTGTGTATTGACAATTGGGAGATATTAAACATTTGCATCCATGTGTAATATTAATGAAACCTATATAGTATTTGTAAATGCATTTGGATGACCATCAATGTGTATATGATCATCCCTTCCAGGTATTTGGTGGATCAAAATGTTTTTTTTCTTCAATATTTTTTGCGTTTGAATACATACCATATGCAAACATATTATAGTTTTACTTGACTAGAAAATTCTAATCCAAAAATTTGTATATTGGGTCATAAAAAGGAAATATTTGAATGCTTTATTGAAGTGAAGTAGTAAACCCAACATTGATTGTAGTCAAAGTGAAGAGGCAAAGACCTACATCTGGGATTGTTAATGATGGGCATATCATAAAAAATCATCTCAAATTTTAAATACCTCATAAGGTGTTGGTATGGATTATCCATTATCTACACCCCATAATATTGCCAATTAAGGAATTCACACTTATATATGCTCAAAATCATATTAAAAATTCTTTATCACCTTCACATTCTTCATCATAACTTTAAATCTTAGCCATCTTTTTATCTTCAATAAATTTAATCAAAATTGATGACATCCGAATACATCATCTAGTATAAATACTTACCTCTTCTTCAATTCATTTTCCCTTACCCTTATCATCATATGTATTATATTTTTCCTCAAAATTCATTTTAATAGATAATATTGGTAAAGAATAAGAAGTTGATTTATCTGATATAAATTAATATTGATCTTTAATATATTTCTTAGAAATAATTAGGGAAAAAAACTATTCATATCATAAGTTATCTATGTAGGTAAATATTTTAAGTTAAAAGCTAATATAATATTACAATACTTTTAAAAAGTCAAAAAATCAATTAAAAAAATTCAAATTATTAATTAATATTAATAAAAAATGAAAAAATATTAACTAACTATTTACACTCTCAAAACGTTTAAATACTAAAAAACAAAAAATGATTTAACTTACTTTTTCACCAAAAATGACTATCTCTCACTTCTTTCTCTTCTCCTCCTCATTTTGGGTATAAGATACAATAGTGATAGACAATATTTATAAACATTATAAAGTAAAAAATAACTTATCTCAGCTCTTGTGCAAATAAAACAATGACCCACACTTAATGCAACTAGCATTTATGGTTCAACATATTTGTGTTTCCATTGGGTTTCATAAAAGAAAAAAAAATGTTTGGTGGTGCAAACTCAACTCAGTTTGTGGCACCATTCCCAATGTTTTAGATATTATACACCACCATTATGCAAATACATGTGTATAATATAAAGTACCCAAACACTTGGGGAAAAGGTGTTCCTTTCCCTCGATAAATTTATAAAATAGCTCAACACAACTCTACTAAGTATGTTTTTTGAAATGTTTTTGGATTTTCAACTAGTTTCACTAGTTATAGGGATATAACTTATTCAATGTTGCTAAAAGCTAACTATGTTGTAAAGTAAAACAAATAAAATTTTAATTTTTCTATGTGCATGGAGAAAAAAATACAAGTTCATGATATGTAGAAGCATACAATCTCAAAGGATAAGAAACACCATGTTTAATGTTGTATTCATCACTAGTTGTAAATTGGTGATTGTAAGCACCCAAATTTGGCATGGTGAAACATTCTTATATGTTGATGATAATACATATCCAAAGTTTAAAACTTGTGTCATTTCCTCTTTCTGGTCACTCCTTCCATCTATTGAACCCCTCCATTTGTTTCCTCTTAACTTTCATCTTCCCATAAACTGTGTGGTTTGTCTATCAACCTTGATCCTTGATGTACTACCTTGGATGGTGAAAAAACCATCACAATGGTTATGAAACCATCAATGTGCATTAGTTGATGGTTTCATCATGGAAGGCCATACATGAAAATCAAAGAGTGAACTTGGCAAAATAAATGTTCCATGTGCCTTACCCATTTGGTTGCACTTCCCAGACCCTTCAATTTTGTTAAGATATCTTTGTTTTCCTTTCCTAGTCTATTTATGCTTCCTCTTTGGCCTTTCCTACAGTCAAAAAATCATATTCCCACAACCTATTCTTTGTTAGATATTGATAACACAACCTCAATACTATTATTCTTTCTACCTTAGATTCGGATTTAGTTGAAGAACATTTATGCCTTTTAGTTTTTTTTTCATAAGACAAAGTGTTATCATAGTTTGGATATTTACACGTTGATGACATTCCAGCTCACCCTTCTAGGCCCTATTTTGGCATAAATTGTGTGATGTTTTTGTTTATTGTTGATAGATTAAAGTAAGTTTTATATTTCATTTCGTATTTTTTTACTTTTGATTATTACTTTCAATTATGTTCTTGTTGTTAAGAGTTCATGTAATATGTTAATTTAGTTGCGTTGGTGTTTTCCAATCAAGGTTATATAAGGTTCGAGTAAATTATTATCATTGCCTTTATCTCAAACTTGTCACAAACCATATATTCATCTTTATCAAACCTCTTACCGGTTATTGTCTTATTACTATTATTTAATGTTTTGTTTATTCACATGAGTGTTGTGCTCCCAAATTATAATCTATGTGAAGTTATTTCCTCTATCAAGTTGTTTGTTGTTTGGTGCTTCTTCAAGTTGAGTTTCAGCTTTATAACTTATTGTTCTAGGTTTGAGTTTATTATGCAATTAGATTTTTTGGTTTACCATTGTTGTTTTGTGGTTTGTTTCATTCTAACCTTATGAATTAGCTTTCTACCCCTTTTTATTTATGTGACGTTTCCAAGTTATTTATTGTTTTGAAGTTTTGTTAATTATATTTCTAGCTTATATTTCATGCACATTGTTGTGTATCATCACCTTAACTCTTATTTGTTACTTGTTTTTTATTTATCTTGTATTATAGTCATTTACATCCACTTGTGTGTATGTTTATGTTTATTCTAGTCATTTAGTTGATAGAATCTTTAGTTTAATTTCACTATATTGAAAAATTAAAAAACCATGGTATAAGTTTTTATCTTATTCATTTAATTAGATTAAATTGTAATTGTCATTTGGAAATAGTAAATATTACATGCAGTCAAATATTTCCATTATACTTTATCTTTCATTTGCAAGTAAATTTATTTCTTTAAAGTCATTTATTTTAGTCTTCGATTCAAAATTTCATAATTGTAATAAGGTTCTTGTAGTTTCCTTTCCCTTTTTATTCTTTATTTCCTTTAATAATGTTTTCATGGTGAATCCAACCCAAAACATTAGAGCCTTCCCTATAATGGTTGTTCCTAAACTTAATATCTCCATCCAAACCAACATTCACCAAGATTTATGGTGTATGATCTCCATCACCATTCTTTTGTCTCATCAACTTATCTTTTTTTTAGATGATTTAAACTACTATCTCAAAGTTTTTGATGAATACTGAGATCAAAATGCTCAAATCCCCTTACCTGTTCAACATAGACCTATTCAACACTCAAACCAACCTCAATTATCCAATTACATTCCTTAATTCTTCACCCTTTTTCTCTCTTTGATTGTCTCAACTTGATCTCAAGAATTCAAATGCCCAAAGATGACATGTCATTTTATTTGTTATACAATAATATAAATTTTAAATTTATATTTAAAAGGAACAATTTATACATCTTTGTTATATGCTCCATCCCTTGCAGCATTATGATTGGTAAATCATCACTAAGTAGGTTGGAGAAAATTTTCAAAAGCTCAACCTTTTGCCATCACTTAGGGTTTATATAATCTTTAATGATAGGATACCCTAACACATTGTATGATTTTTGTTGAGTGTAATAAAATCACTAACAAAAATATGAAGTGCACTAGGAATAAGGATTTTATATGTTTAATGTTACCAAAAATCAAATCAACTTCAAACACATGTCATGTGATTTATGGGCATAAATGTTTAGCTTTATTTATATCATGTAAGAAAATGGGGTCCATTAGTTTTTACAGAGTGATAAGCTATTAATAGTTCAAAAGTCTCCCTCTTTAATCTGCACCAAATCAATTATCATCCTCATGATAGATTTTTGTTTGAAATGTAACATTAACATTTATAGTACCAAAGTATTTTTAGTGTCAACAACAAACTTGCTATCAAAATATTTTAATCATTTTTAGCACCAAATATTATTATTAGCACCTGATGGTACTATATGTTTTGCCTAAAACTATTAGTTACCTTTGACTATTGTTGACAACCACTACTAAACTGTCAGTTGGTAAAATAAAAAACTACTACTTAATGTTTGCAATATTATATTAGTTTTCCTAGTTGTTGTTAATAGGGAATTACTTGCATAAGCCATATCCATCAAATTCCCATGTTTAGAAAAAATATAACAATAAGACTTGGTTGCATGAGGCATTTGAAAATAATTTAGTAAGCCATTTGGCATGTATATGTGACAAGTACAGCCAATTGTTTTGCTAGTTATATGACTTGTAATGCATCCTGGAGCTACCTGTAGTGTTTGTTGTAGCATCCATGTTATTGTTGTTCCATGTTAGTTTTTTTACCTATTTTTTCTACTGTTACCATGTATTAATGACCTTTTCATTTTTGTATCATCATTGATAAGCATAATGTATTTTATTGCAGGTGAAGTCGACATAGTGTCTTTTTTATTGCACTCCAAAACTATTAGTTTGCTACAGGTTTGGAGGATGCTAGCACAGGTTGTGGATTTTGGCTTTAAACTTATTCATTGCATTTTCTTAAATGCCTTTATGGCATTTTCAATACATATTTTTTGTGTATATGTGATTGCTAATAGAAACACTTCACAACATCTCTAACAAGTTGGTGAATTTGTCACTTACTACAGGGCCCAGAAGTATGCCAACATGATTTAGAAGTATGCCAGCAGGACCAAGAAAAGAATTTTTCTAGAGTTTTCACTATTTTGCCATCAATTAAGGTATGAAATGCAATGCATGGAAAACCTTGTTTCTTTTATATTTGTGTAGTTAATTCTTGTCCTATGATTTTCACTATCTACAACATATTTTTTTATGGTTTGCTATTACAAAATTTATTTAAATGCTTATTATTTTCTATTTTGGCCACATGTGTGACTGTTGTGGTATGGAAAATATAATATATTAAATAAAGGAACCTGTATTCGATCTTTTTGTATGATTTCAAAGTAAAAAACCTACATTTAAACCATAAATGGACAAATGATGTAGACACCTAAATCTGGCCACCAATAACCTCCAACTAGGGTTTTGGCTAATTTCCACTTAGAATACACAATTTGGCCTAAATACACTAAAACATGCTAAATGATGTGAAAATGATGTATTTAAATGTTAATTTTAGCCAAGGTATCTCTAAATGAGGTAGTGCAATTTATAGGCTAGCTAACTTTTATCAAATAATTCTGAGTTAAAATGTAAGTTTTGCACCTAGGTACTCTGGATTGATCTTTCATATCAAATCTATTACACAAGACATGTGCCTTCATTATTTGTTGTTGGTAACATCCTAAATGGGATAATGCATCCAATGCATCTGATAATGACTTCCAATTCTAATCCAGTCAAATTTTAGACCAATAACAACGCATTCTGAATAATTTAGAGTAATTTGTGCACAAAGTGCTTAAACATGTTTAATAGTTAATTAAACCAAATTAGATCCTAATAAAAAATTCCATGGAAACTTGTTGAATAATTTGTTTTGGAAATGAATATTGAATATTTGCATCATCAGGTTACCTCATTTCTTGGGAAGACACCCCTAGGCCATAAATGCCACAAATATCAAGATTCATGCCTCTTATGCCTCATCAAAGCCTTCCATGCCTCTTAATTACTCCTCTATCCCAAATATTGATGAGCCTATTTATCAATTTTAATTGCAAAAATTAGATCAATCCTTAGCCACACATCTCAATTCTGAGATGGATGGTTGAGGTTGATTCTGATCAATCTCAAAAATCTATAAATAAGAGGCCTTACCACATCATTTTGAAGCTTAATTTGTGAAAAGTTATAATGCAGGATTGATTTGAAAAGCTTCATAAAAATAGTGTTACCATGCCAAATTGATTCCAATCCAAACCAATCCACAAACCAAAGGTGCCAAGGAGAGATGGAGGCAGACAAGCTTCTGTTGCCAAGGACTTCATGAGCACAAAACTGAGCAAGCCACTACTACAAAGGCATTTGGAGCATCCAAGGAAGGTGAAGTAATTATTGTTTTTTTTCTTACTTTTAGTTATTTCTTTGTCATTCTTTTTTACTAAGCTCACCCTAGTAACTAGGCATGAAGATGTCAGCGTAGTGTTTTTGATTTGGTTTCATTCACTAACACCATACTAATCTCCTCTTCTTCGTCTAATTCCTAGTTCATAGATGACATACAAAATCATGCCTAAAATATTTGTAGAGCTTTTCTAAGTCTAAAATGTTTTATACAAGAACTTTAAAAATATAATCATACTACCAATGGATGTAATCTCTTTCCAAAACTGGAATAAAGCCATGCTCTCGAGCTGGTGAATTGTGCCACCCAATTCATTTATGCATCTCTATAATGTACCTCTGTAGGCATGAGAATTTTAAAAAGAGTCCATCTAGGCAAAGTAAATAATCCTATTGTGTTTGACCTAAAATTTAGTAAAAATAGACCAAAAAATCTTGAGTTTTGTTGTAAACTATTTTCATACTTCTAAAAGATGAAGTGTATTTACCCTAAAATCTAAAGTCATTGCCATTGTGGAGTTCTTGTGATATAATTACCTTAATGCCTACTACACATAAACTAGGACTATACTCACTAAACCCCAAAACATCCACCAAACATGGCTTTTGAGCCATCTGTCTTTGCCTCTGCTGCATGTTGTGAACCTACTACAGTGGTAGTTGGTAGCTATTCCTTGATGCATGGCAATGTTTTGAGCTTATATCGTATGTCACACTTAATGACTTTTTATAGATACTCTTATTTTAATTTTATAATTGATGGGTTTATTTTACTTATATTTTTTAAATAAATTTTTACAATTGACCAGTTCTTTTTTATTGACTCTGTTTATGCCTACATTTTATTTATATGCATATGGTAGGTTATGCACTCTCCATAGTAATTTATATGAATTTATCACAGGCTTATAAATGCAATCAAGGAAAAAAATGTTGTCTATGAAGGTTTTTTTAATGGCTTTATTGACATGGGATGGCTATAATATTCTATCCTACACTATAACACCTTCGGTATCTAGTCTTTGCCATATGAATATGAATGAGGAAATTGCATTTTTGTAATTTTAGTCAACACCTCCTCAACAATGGTTTGTAACTATTCCTTAGTTAGTTCTTGGATAATGGATAAGATCCCCCCTTTTGACTATGAAAATCATGCACATTTGTTCATTTTTTATGCCAAAGTGATTGACTTCATTTTTTATGCATTGTGCATCTAAATCCTCTCTAACACACTATTGGCTAGTTATTTTTGTTGAATCCCTCAATTTTTCTTTTTGTTCTAAGCTTGAGGTCATTTTAATAGTGGACACTACTACCTACAAACCCTACTATGTTCAAATTTGGCCTTTGTTTATTCTCCCTACCTAAATTTGTAATCATTCCATGTTTCTCTATTAAAATTAAATTTTGTAGTGCATGTCATTTCATTTATTTTGCCATTATTGTGATTTACATACCTTCCTCTTAAATTTTGGTGACTCATCTCTACGTGAATCCATTTAGCCATGACCTAAACATTTACCTCCTTATGTTCCTTGGCACAATGCATATCCCTCTTGTTCATGCCTCCATGCTCGACAAACCTCAGATGATAAATTTTGTATTAGATAAGAATGATGTATGGTGCATGATGTGTAGAACCTATGTTACCTATGCACATAAAATTGACATAATAATGTACTTAACCAACAATAAATCTTATTAGCATAAAAAATAGATAAATATTTCACATATTTTTTCCACAACACCCTCTGATAATTAATTAGATAGCTAGCATAAGGATCACACAGGACCCTTCACTCAATTCATCTGATTAAAATTATAAGGTTATTGCCTTTATTACTAATCTAGAATGCAACAAATAGTTGTGCTTATTTGAATAAAAATAAAAAAACTATTACAAAATCAACTTATAAATCAAGAAACAAGTACATTGTGGCATACACCTTATTTTTGGGTAACTATTTATAGATTACATCTTGAAGAGCTAATGCCTACTAGTATTGAATGCACTATTTACATGCATCTATCTACAAAACATCATAGATGATGTATGGTCCCATCCAATGGATATGAATCTTCCTTAGATGCCTTGCATACCAAGAGTTTTATAACAATATATGTGTCCTTTCACAAAATATTTCCATTTATATGCTTGTCATGACATGCCTTATGTGTAGCCTTCTTGACCCCCTGGCTCCACTTCATGATGTGTTTTTTGTTGAGCTTCATGAGTTCTTCCAGTAGCACGTCTAATGAATCTTTATTGTCTAACCTAATGACACACACTATGCATAATTATGGCACCAAAAACTCTATTGAAAGGATTACTTCCTAACCAATCACTAGTTACAATGGAGTGGATTTATTCAATCACTTGTGGGTGGTTCATTATTCCCAAAGCACTATTAAGACTTATCATCCCAATATTTTTACCCAACAATGTAAATTTTGGTTAAGATCATCCCTAATACTTTTTTAAAGGTTTACATTGTTCAATTTTATTATGACTAGTATAGAGTGGTTTTTTATATCATTACCATGAATTCAACTAATAGAATGAACATTGTTTCATTTAAAAATATTGTGATTTGATCATTGGTTAGGCTTAGAGAGTACCGATGCAAACTAGTGATGATATCCCATATCAACTTGAAGTAATTTGAAGTTATCCATTACAAAACTTTTTTATTAATTTTTTATAGTATATAGGACTTACATCATTCATTCAATGATCCATTATTTTAAGCATTTTGTTCTTGGTCATCATAACATTTGTAGATATCAGCTTCAAGTAATTTAAAGTTAGAAATTGTAACATTTTAAAATAAACTACATCTAGTGTTTATTCCTTGAATCATTCCTTCAAATGGCCCATTATTTTTAAGAATTTTATATTTGTACATTGTAACATTTGCAAATATTAGCTTCATGAAATTTTAAATTGGTCATTGGAACATTTTATATTAACTCCATCTAGTATTTAGTACTTGAATGAGGCCTTCAATTATCCTTTGTTCATGAGATTTAGAGCTATGATGACCCATCATTCATGAGATTCATTCCTTCTATTAATGGACTCTCATATTTTTCAATGGTTCACTTGGCATTCAATGCATCAGGTAACTATCACTTGGTGAAAATTTTGGATTGAAACAACATGTAAATGTGACCCAAAAAGATGATATTTAATTGTATTTGTCTATTTTCTTAAAATAAAAAATGTCTAGAATTCAAGTTGACAATAATGAAACCATAGCAACTAAACCCATATTACAAACTAGTTCTTGTCAAATGAAGCCTACTAAATTTGGCCAATATGAAGTTACATTCATACTTAGTTGAAGTTGATCAATACTTTAGTCTAACAATAAAAAATTTAACTCTAGCTTTATATATAGCAATAATACGCTCTGAAAGCAAATTTTGGAAAAAATAGAAATAATTTGTAGGAATATTTGCCAAAATCTACATAAACTATTGAAAACTGAAGTGTAGTTGCCCATATATTACATTTGTTAAGTATACCATTCTGACAATTTGTGGAAGACCATCTACATCTACAATCCAGTAAATGGTAACTCTGGTAAAATCTAAGTGATGCATTCCATCTACTAGCCATCCTTGAATTACATTTTTATTTTAGCTAAGTACAAATTAAAATTAAAATTCTCATATCTTACCTCCATGGGATTGAGTAAAAATCTTTTAATTCATTTCACACATTACACAAAACACCATACGGATCACTTGGCAGTGCAATAGTAAAATCTTTAATAACAACTATATATTAATGATGCACATAATGCTAATCATAATTTAATATTACTTTTATTGCTAGATAATTAGTTATATTTTTGCATGCAAAATAACTAGTCCAATGTTCATAAAAACAACATGAACAGTTTAAAAGAACTACAAGCAAGATGTTACCCTAATTGTATTTCTTCAAGGCTCTAGGTAATTTTGGTCACTTTGTCATGCAAACCATAATCATGTTAAGAATGTGAGGAATAAATAATATTTAAAATTGAACACAAATAATAGCTACTATTTGAGGGTGAAAAAACCTAAAAATGTCAAAGAGGAAATCGTAAGCTAATCCTCACGTCTATAGATGTAATTTCCCTACTAAGTCTTTTTTGTTCTCCATAATTTTCTAAATCTGCATATGGATGAGGCATTTATTTGAAAAGCCTTAAAGCCTTGTCAAGGCCAAAGAACCCAAATGGCTTGTGTATGCTTCCACATTTCCCATACATGCCTATCAGGACACTTTCAACTGTAACATCTGATTGAAATCCCCTTTTCATTATGTTTTTTAAAGATATCACTATTTGTTTTGAAGCTTCTATTTTGGCACATATTGGGATATTGGGATAACTCAATAGATCGGATTGAGCACATGTTCACTGCATTTTGTGAAATAGTGTCAATGTATTTGGTAACATGCAATGATTTCATTCTATGAAACTTCACAAATGTGCTTGGCATCCATAGGTTGAAACTTATCAACATGTATGAGAAGTTCTCAAGACTCTACTTTCTTAGCATTGTAAATATTTTCCTAGGTAAAACCATGTTTTACATGGCCCTACCTATCCCAAATAAAAGAATTCATAAGCAATAGCTGGCTCTTTTCTCAATGGTAGGTACTAATACCGCATCATGACACTTGCTTTTCTTTGGTCACATTAGTTATATTTACTTCTTCAACGTTAATAGTAATCATAAGTCCAATCCAAAATGAAAGTGAAATTTGTTCAGTCATCTTTTTGTGTCATATTTTTATCTATATTTATTATATAATAGGATCATGTGTCTCTTCCCAACAAATCTTTGTAAATATCTATTTTTAGTTAAAATAAAATATAATTTTTAAGTTAGATAGTATTTTTGTGATTTATGAAATAAATTTAAAGTGTTTATAGTTAAATTGTATAGAAGATTTTTAGATCAATTTTTAAGATCACACTCTGTGAATCATTATTAAATTGAGAGGATAAGAGAATGGTAAGATAAGACTACAGATTCAGATATCAATTTATAGATTTTAACAATAAAATATTGTATAATTAAATTGGAAAGAATAAAAAAACAAAAAATTAATAGAAATAACTTGAAAAATTATGTGTTAGTTTCGAAGAGGAAACCACATAATAATTAATTTAGTTTGTTATTGTTAAAAACTAAAAAATCAAAGATAATGCTTTAAAGAGTGAAGAGAAATAATATTGGATCTTTAAAATGAGAAATTCTATAAATTTTATATCAAACCAAAAAGAGGTTTGGAAATTTTTTTTTTTTAGATTAGTTGATACAAAAGACTCAAATATCAAAACTAATTAATGAAAATAGATTAGTAATTATAAATTATTAATTTGTAAAAAATAATAAAATAAATTAAAAAGGAAAAAAGGTAAATAGTAAGTAATGGAAATGAAACAAAAGGACTTTATCTGAGATGACTCAAGAATAACACTAACAACTGCCCAATGAGGAACAAGACCGATAACACTAAAAAATAATCTTGAATAAACATTATCATTTTTAAAATAAATTAATGATTGGTCCTCAAGAATGGTTCAATTCTAGATTTCCATCCATGTTTAAGTTGTTATCATACATGTGAATTTTTATTACTTCTCTTAGATATCATTTGAAGAAATGGTCCTCTATGGGTAACATCTTGGTATTATCAATACAAATATGGTAACAAGATTTGAAGGAATGTTTTGTTGATGCTAACTTAACCACTCTTTCATTGTTAATATCTTCAACATGTTTATCAACTCTAGTGTTGATGGAGCACCCACTTCACCAATATATGACACCCCACAAGAGCAAACAATTGTAGACACTCCACTTCTAAGATTTGGTTATAAATTGTCATTAGATGACTTGATCATTCTCCTAATTTTTTTGTGAGTAAATGTATTTTGAATGTTCTTATTCTTTAATAAAATTACAATTTTGTTAGAAATTCATTCAACAAATGGAAGGAAGCAATAGGCCTTTTAGGAAGGTCAACTAAATTTATGGGCATAGCACGAGTGTTCCTAGCTGATTTGAATGATCTAGAAATTTCTTTTCCTTTGTAACTATTCTCCTTAAAAACATCAATCAAATGTTTGATCTAATCATCTAAGTGATTACTATTACAAATTCTAAAAGCTCTTGTGGCAAGGGTTTTAAAGACCCCCATTTTTTTGAGAGGGATGATGGTGTGAATATGTATGTAAATAGATATTAGTGGAGGTGGATTTTATTTAAACTTGTTAGGAAAAAAATCCATTGGGTTTCATAGAGAGGAGGATGTCTAGTAAGGAAAATTTCCCTTGAGATTTTAGTTCTTTCATGAGCTTGATGGTATCAACAACTTTGTTTAAGTGTATATGGAAGTTTTCTAATTTATGTAAATCTTGAGGCCAATGAAGATGTATGTCATCTACGTATCTTTTTCACCAAATGGGTTTCAAGAGGAAGGAGTTAAGAACTAAGTCTTTGAAATACTCCATATACAAATTAGCTACAATGGGGGAAAGACGGGACCCCATTGAAATTCCTTTAGTTTATTCATAAATGACCCATAAAAAGATAAAGTGTACATTTAAACAAAATGCTATAAGGGAAGTAGTCTCCTCATCGATATGAGTACCTACCACTTTAATTGTGTCATCAATGGGAACCTTTGTGAAAAGTTAAACAATATCAAACTAACCAAAATGTCTTCATTAGAGACCTTCATGTCCTTAATAAATCAATAAATTAGATGGAATTTTTATAAAGGTAGAGGTTTTGTCAACTATTGGTTTTAGTTTGTGGGCCAAGAATGAGGATAAGGCATATGTGGGTGAGTCAATGGTGTCAATAATAGGTCTAACTAGGATACCCTCCTTGTGTATTTTTGGGGTGCCATAAATTCTAGGTGTGATATTTTTTTGGGGGAGGGGTCATTTCTTAAGTGTATTCATCAAAAAGGATTAATTTATAACTTTCCTAATGTTTCTTGGGATTTTGGAAAATGAGTTAAAAGATAACACTCTATAGCTTCCACTATTATGTAGGTGGTCAAGCATCTTTGAATTGTAACCACTCTTGTTTAAAACAATTGTTACATTCCCTTTATCCACCTTAGTGATAATAATATTTATTTCTCAAATTGAAATTCTTTGAGGCAATCCATTCTTCCTTAGAGGTATTTGACTTTGGGGGTTTGGATTTCCTCAAAGACATGGCACAATCATGTCTCATAATCTTAGTTGACTCATTAGGTAATACCTTTAAAATGTTTTCAATATCCACTAGGAAATATTATCTGAGAATAAAGTTGCTCTAGCGAGGTCTCATACATTAGTGAAATAGGTCATTCCATCAACACTCGAGTTAATGAACACGTTACATACATTAATAAGAAAAGAGTGGTTAAGTCAGCTTTAATATAACATTCCTTCAAAACTTGTCATCATATTTGTACTAATTATACCAAGGTGTTAGCCATAGAGGACCATTTATTCAAACAATGTCTAAGATAAGTAACAAAAATTCATGCGAATGATAATAACTTAAATAGGGATGGAGGTCTAGAATTGAACCATTCTTAGGGATCAATAATTAATTTAGTTAAAAAAATATAATGTTTATTCAAGATTATTTTCCTATGTTATCAATCTTGTTCTCTAGTGGATGCTTGCCAACATTTTTCTTAAGTCATCTCATATCAAGTCCTCTTTTCGTTTCATGTCCATTCCTTTGTGTTTTTGTTTCAGTTAATCCAAACTTTTTCTCTTTTCCAAGTTCGTTTCTCGTTCTTTACAAATTAATAATTTATACTTACTAATTTATTTTCATCAATTAGTGATATTTGGGTCTTTTGTATCAAATTTTGACTTTCCAAACCTCCTTTTGGTTTAATACAAAACCTATAAAATTTCGCATTTTAAAAATCCAACTTTGTTTTCCTTCATTTTTTGAAGCATCATATTTGAGTTTTTAACAATAACAAACTAAATTTATTATTATATGGTTTCCTTTTCTTAACTAACATAATTTTTCAAGTTACTTTTGTTGTTATTTTTTATTTTTTCATTTTTTCCAACTACCTGATTACACAACACTCCATTGCTAGCATCTATAAATTGAAATCTACGTGTGCAATATTATCTTACTATTGTCTTATTCTCTAACCTTGATGATGGTTCACGGAATGTGATTTGAAATATTTATCTAAAAATCTTCTACATATTTCAACCAAAAACACTTCAATTTTAATTCTTAAACTTCCTTTTATTTTTAGTTCCTTCTAGTTTGTACATTCTAAATCTATAATATAATATTAAAAAAAATCCTTATGTTTGTAACTAAGTATACCCCTAATATTTGTTGATGTTATGACACTACAAATTGAGTTTGTTTATTTCTACAAGAGATGGTATTTGTCTATCAATTTTATTTAGTGTCTTATATTTTCTAATTAATTATTTTATCAATGTTTTTCAAAAATATTATTTATTGATGAAAAGTCAATTTAATTTTTTTTAGTATAATATTTTTCTATTTGAGAGTTTCTCAAAAAAATTATTAAAATATATGAATAATAGGTATGCCATTGGGTGTAAATTTTTCATCGAGTGATATTGTATGTATTATTGTGGAGTGGAGTTAATGATTGAGAATATTTTTTATAAATTGATGATTTAAACATATGTATATATGAATTGTATCTTGCAATGTGAGAAAATGTGAGAAATTTTGAAGGTCGTTGATAAGAAATAATTCACTTTAAATTTGATGTAGTGATTTATTTTCTTTCTTCACTCTTCTTATTTTTTATTTTAGTTATACAATTAAAATTAAAGATAGAATTAAAATATATATAAAGATTATTAATTCTTATTTAATTTTAAAATTTAAAACACTAAAATATGAAATATAGTGTAATATAAAATTTGGTCTATATATTAATTAAATATATGAAATCGTTTTGTGGCAATCAAAATTTTGGAGAATATATATTTGAATAGAAAAAACTGTCATATATAATTATCTTTAATTTTAATTATTATTATTAATTACCTTTTATCTTTTAATCTTTATAGATTCTTTAAATGAAATTTAATAAATTGTTTAATTATAATAATAATGAGTCTTATTGTAAGAAATATCTATGGTTGAACATATCTCCCAAAGATCCAACTTTTCATAGGCCTTTTCAAAACCATACAAACTCATCAAAGATTTAAGTGTTTGTAAATATCGATTGCATATATATGTGCATGTAGGTGAAGGGAGCATGGAGGCATAAAATATAGTTTCTCTTATTTTTGTAAATTATAAAGTCAAATACTTTTTTATAGTGATTCTAAATCTCAATATTAAAAATTTAAAATAAATCATGTCAAGTGAGTATATTTCTTTGGTCTTAATATTATTTACTCCCAAGATAAATGAAGGTTAAAAATCTTTGTATAACAAGGGGTACGAATTGTCAAGTCCTTGTGGGGTAGTAGCAGCCTATTATATGTGAATACTGTGCAGATAGTTTATTTGTTGAGGATTCAACCTTAGTACGTCTATCTCATCACCATGTAAACAAGTATTACAAAAGATGATCTCCCAAAAATATTCAAAAAATTAGTATTGACAAGCATGGTGCCTTGGAGCTACACATCAATAGCCTATTATATGTGGATACTATGTAGGTAGTTTATTTGTTGATGATTCAAACTTAGTACATTTGTCTCATCACCATGTGAACAAGTATTATAGAAGGAGATCTCCCAGAAACATTCAAAAATTTATTATTGGCAAGCATGGTGCCTTGGAGCTGCACATCTCAAACTTGAGATCTCCTAAGAATGCATTGCTTATAAAAATACAAGCTATAGGAAAAGAATGCATTGGTTGGAATGCCAATTTTGAGCTGCCAAGAAAAGGTAGTTTTTCATAGAATATACAAAAGCCTTTTTTTTTGGATATGAGATTGAGAAATCATGTATATATGTGGATAAACATAGTTCTAAAAAAATAGAAATAAATGAAGGCTTTAGCAGGAATATACATATGAAAATGATGATGGTGGTGGTGGTTTTACTAGTCATTTGTCCTCTCTGAAAGAATTGATTGTTTTATCTAATGGCCAAGAATCAAGATATATCAAATCAAAAAATTGCTCTTGCAATGACTCAATTCCTTTGGGTTCACCTAAGTAAATCTAGTAAGTAAAATTCCACCATTGGTGTGCTCGATAAAAATCTGTATAAGCATATTAATATTGGTCTAAATTATGGTTATTAAAACCAACATTGGAAACCATGAGAGCCATGAAAATGTGTTTGTGGTGGTGCTTTATGTAAATTATTAGATCATTATAGGTAAAACTATTTTTGTGATGGAATCAATGTCTTTACTTACAAATCTTCTTCATTATCTTGATTTCTAGTTATTAGAATTCCCTTATGTTTTCTCAACTCAAACTACAGAATCATTTGCTTCTTCTCCTTGCAGGACTTGTATCAACCAGTAGTTCAAGTGGTGCGCAAGCAATCTTATATTTTAAAATTAGTGCTTTTAGTCTTAGTTTTCCCATTCAACATGTTGTGATTTGGTACCCATAAGTATACT